>JAHHFK020002972.1:0-600000 GCA_024533555.2 Aedes koreicus | reverse complement strand
AATTTTCCAAATGAGGTCGGGGATTTGATCACTGTTCTGCAGTGGAATTGTCGAAGTCTTTTTCCTCCATTTCCAGGTATTGAAGTTCTCGCATGTCAGGCTGTTATTTAAAATAAAAGCCTTTGAACTCATTCGTTCCTCCTAGAGCCTCAATTAATCATAAATAACTTTCTGATATTTGTTCGGTTCTTTCTTCTCGACGGTTGATCATGGGAGATTTTAACTCTCACGGTACAGGCTGGGGAGGACAGTACGATGATAACCGGTCTTCTTTTATACATGACCTCTGTGAACACTTCAATATGACAGTTCTTAACAATCGAGAAGTTACACGTTTGGCTGGTCCATCCTCACTTGGCAGTAGATTAGACCTCACACTTTATTCGAAGTCATTATTGTTGGATTGCACATGGAAGGTGATTCAGGATCCCTATGGTGATTACTTGTCCATAAAAATTTAGATTTCCACCGGGTTCAATCCAGCGGAATCCATCAACGTATGATCTTACCCGTTACATCGATTGGACAAAGTTTAGGACAGCAGTAGATGAAGCCGTAACGACGGTAGAAGGGCTGCCACCGCTGGAGGAATATAACTTCCTCTCCAACTTGATCTTAGACAGCGCGCTTCAAGCTCAAACTTGACCAGTGCCACAAACTTCATTTCGCAGGAAACCTTCTTCTCCGTGGTGGGATCAGCCGGGGTTTACCGTACAAAGTCCGACGCGTTTAAAGTTTTCCGTAGACGTGGAACACCTGATCACTTCGAAGTATACACAGCTCTCGAACGTGAACTTAAGCGCCTCATCAAGGCCAAGAAACGCGGATACTGGCGACAATTCGTGGATGGGCTATCACGTGAAACACCGATGAGTACTCTTTGGAACACGGCGCAAAGCTGGTGGAACCAAACTACGAACAGCGAGGAGTACTCGGACCAATGGATCCTCAAGTTCGCGCGAAAAGTTTGTCCAGATTCTGTCGAATTCAATCGAGAATTCAATAGTTGAGATCAGCCAACCTTTTTCAATGGTAGAACTCTCTCTCGCACTCCTTTCTTGTAGCAATACAGCTCCAGGGGCTGAAGGAATCAAGTTCAGCTTGCTTAAAAATCTCCCAGACGCCGCTAAGAGGCAAGAGGGCTTTTGATTCAGTATCTGTTGAAGTTCTTTCCGATAAACTCCACGCCTGTGGTTTTTCTACATTAATGAATATATTTTTGTAAAATTTGCTGTTCGAGAAACATATGAGCTTTTATCATGGAAACTCCACAGCTTCTCGATTTAGCTACATGGGTCTCCCCCAGGAAGCATGTTTAAGCCCTCTTTTGTATAATTTGTATGTCAAAGACATTGACGGTTGTCTAAGTGACAACTGTACGTTGCGACAACTTGCAGATGATGCCGTAGTATCTGTAACAAGACCCAATGGGGTTGATCTGCAAGGACCCATACAGGATACTTTAGACAATTTGTCAACTTGGGCTCTAGAGCTAGGTATCGAATTTCCTACGGAGAAAACTGAGTTGGTACACAGTTCGAACAAAACCTGTTAAATTATGGGTACTTGAATGTAACATGTTTACCTCTATTATACTCAATAGAAATCTACGCATGATATTAAATTTACAGCATTTCTAAAACGGTAGCTGTAAATTTCAACGTGCTGTCTATATATGAGCTGTTAATTTAAAATATGTTGTAATCTACGGTTTAGATTTTTTTTAGGTTAGATATAAAATAGATCTTTGATTTTTTTCATTGATGAAAATAAATGGAATAAGTTGTTGATTTCGGAATCGTCTATTTATTGGCCCTTTAAAAAAGTGTTCATGCTTATTCCACTTGGGTGCAGCAGTTGGATGGCTTATTTTCTGCTTTGAGGTTTGGAGACGAGTTCACATTTGTCAACGGGCACTTGAAATTATGCTGGTTTCGGTGTATTCGTGTGTGATACAAAAAATCCTACATAAACTCACTACGATTCCCACAGCCACACACAATTTTTTCATACGTTTTGAAAATCTTTTCCACAATTCTTCATGTTTCACCCCCGAACGTGCACAAACACAACATGGCGATGACCACTTACATTTAAACTGATCATGTTGTTTGTTGTTGCACGAAGCACGTAATTAATTATAATGTTGGAAAATTGGAAATATCATTCTTATCAATCACTTGTTTATTCTGACTTGAGAAACTGCGCGGTGGTACTGAATAGTGTTGATATCACGTAAATTTCAAGCGTTCAAGACGCAAAAATAAGAGCGCGTCGTACAATTATACGTTATCGGCTGCACATATGAATTCAAGCTGAAAGATTGTAATGAATATAGTATTACTTTCCATGAAGCCACTGTTTATAGCTATTTACGATATTTCAAATTGAAAATTGCATTCAACCATTAATTATTTCAATTTATTTTCATAGATTTTATAGATTACATCATATGTAGTTTTCATATATTTTTTCTGTGTAGTTTTTTCTAGGAAACATAACTCTGCAGAACCGAATCTTCAAATTTGGGGTAAACCGATAACTCATTCTTTGTCTTTTAAATGTCTTGGGGTCTGGTTCTATTCAAAGTGCACATTGAGTATCTTAAGCGAAAGTGCCAGCAAAGTATCAACTTTCTTAGAACAATTACCGGAACCTGGTGGGGATCGCATCCGCAAGATCTTCTAACGTTATCGGACAAAGATTTTGACGGTTGCAGAATACGGTAGTATTTTTTTTCAGTCAGCGGCTCGGTCGCACATCATAAAACTGGAACGTATTCAGTGCTGGTGTCTTCGTATCGCGTTAGGTTGCACGCACTCGACTCATACCATGAGTCTTGGAGTGCTGGCTGGCATGTTGCCACACTTGTATCGGTTTTCAGAATTATCTCTCTGGCTCCTCACCAGGTGTAAAGTTATGAACCCCCACACAGAAAAAAAATCTTAAAATTCATTGTTATGTAAATCTTAGAGCATGTAAAATCATCTTTCATTTCACACGAAGCAGCAACTTGCATGAAATAGTTTTAGCAAAGACGAGCTTTTAAATACAACATTATCGACAATGTATGGAATGTCCAAGAACTTTACACGATTTATAATTTAAATGTGTATGTTTTGTGACGCTCCATTTATGTGCATGATATTGAACAGAAATTCACTCTACTTTTTCGAGCTGTGCAGGTAATCCAAAACTTTGAGACGCTCCTTGAGTTGAATGAGTTGAATTGAGTAGTCAACAGGCTTTGGTATATCTTATAAAGTTCATAACGCCAATCGTAAACCTCAAGCTCCTTTTTCCGAATATGTTGCTGAATTAGCGGCAATACACTTTACGCTAGAAATTGTTGCCTATCTTACACCGGATCACAGATTTTCACGGATAGTCTCAGTTCTATAGAGGCTATTCGCTCATTGTGGCCGGTCAAACACTCCTCGTATATTCTCATGAGAATACAGGAGCTTCTATGTGCTTAATTTTCACGTTATTTTATCATCAGTTTTGTATGGGTCCCTTCTCATCGTTCGATTCTGGGCAAAAAGAGAGCGGACTCGCTTGCAAAGGTGGGCGCTATGGAAGGCGATAGTTACGATCGACAAACCGCCTTCAATGATTTTTTTTCTCCTATTTTTCGTCAACAGTCACTCGTCAGCTGGCAGTATAAATGGAGTAAAGGAGATATAGGACGATGGAAATATTCTATCATCCCAAAGGTGTCAAATAAATCTTGGTTTGGGGGGATGGAAGTGGGTCGAGATTTCATTCGTGTGATGTCTCGCCTCATGTTCATTCACTAATCTTTGAACGCCCATTTATACCGTGTTGGGCTGATCGACAGCAATCTCTGTGAATGTAGACAAGGCTACCAGAACGCAGATCACGTAATTTGGTCATGTGCTGAGCATCGTGGAGTCAGATCTGAGCTTTATGATTCCCTTCAGGCTCGAGGTAGACAACCCAATATACCGGATAGAAATATTTTGACTCTGCTTTTGACTAACATTAGCCTTAGATTGTAGTTTGTTTAACCTGGAATTTTACTTTTTTTTATCTGTGATTGTGTGTTTTTTTCTGTTTCAAAAATGTTCAATTTGAAAAAAATCCAAAAGTTGTATTGTTATAGGTTTGAAGACAATTTAGAATTTAAAATAAATGTGTTATAAAAACCATATTTCAATAAAAACCACTCATCTTCCCATACGTTGAATTGTTATGCCTATTAACCTCGAGACGGCCGCGAGTAATCGGTTCTATGTTCCTAACTTTAAATTTAGGATAACTTATGTTAATACACATGAAAACTTGACCTTGTAAATTGATTGTGAATTGATTCGATTAAGCCTGTACAAATAAACGAGTTATATAAAAAAAATACCTATTTATCAAACCCTCGAGATTGTTAACTCGATTTTCAGTAACTTTATTGAGCCATTACTACACTGATTATTTCCAGTTCATCACTGTTTTCACTCAACTTCACTTTTTGTATTTTAATAAACATTAAGTCATCATTTGAATATCACTCGCAAATATTAAATAATTTGTGTGAAACGTTGTTCTACAAAACTATTGAAATTGATTTTTCTAAAATAGAAATGGGAAATGGTAGTTAATTGTGTTTTAGTTGCACAAAATATATATTTTTTTAATAAAATTTGTAACAATAAACAAGACAAAATATGTTTTCAAAAGTTTCCTATCAATAAGATGAAAAAATATACACCTGGTGGTTTCAGCAAAGTTTCGAAATTTCTATTTTACGATTCCTGAATGAGAAATTTTGAAAACTACTTTTGTGTATTCCAAATCTGTTGTCATGCCACAAAACACGTTTGGCAAGTTATCTTGGTTGACTTAGTGTAACTTTAAAACGCATTTGATTTTTTGTAACTATGCTTTTGTTTACACAAAAAATAGTCTAATAGTCGTTTTGAAATTGGTACGCTTTCAATTACAAGTCATAGCAAGTGTAAACAACGAAATTGTTTGCAATCTTTTATACAACCAGAATTGATTCAGGCGACATCTGTTACTTGGGTGATCACTTAATTGCTTATGCCGAAAGAAAAGTCTTTTCAATTATTTTTCCTGACATTGGTGTACACTGTATAGTGATCAAATGGTTTTTTTTAAATATAATTTTAGGCTTGTAATAAATTGAAGTATCGATTGAAAGGCGGCAATTGAATAAGTTCTGATTTTCAATTTCTATACTTTTCGGATTTATTAGACGCTTATTAACTAGATTGCATACCATGTTAAGCATTTTATAAACCTGAAGCATTATAAAAATCAACACACACAGCTCAATAATACTTACCGGGACAGTTGTTTTCGTCTGATCTGTCTGTACAATCGACGTGATCATCGCAGCGGAATTCTCTATTTATACAAAAGCCATTGTCACACTGCCACTGATCATGGCCACAAGAATCGCTTGTGTCGTTGGATGAGTTTGTGTCTGAGTTATACAGTTCATTTTTACAGCGGTGGTGTGGTGACATATAGTGCAGTTTAATGGTTACAAGCGATTCAGCAAATCAGCATTTTTGAATTGGAGTTTATTTTTGTGTATACCAACCAAATCGTAGTTGAAAATGATCGAAAAAAAAAGGAAAGCATAATTAGTGCAATAACACGCTGTGTCAGTGACATATGCAGCAAACTTCTATTTTCAAATCTTGCACAAAATGTTAGAAATATCAATACATTTGGTTACCACATTATTTATATGTATATAAATTCAAACCTTAATACAACTATTCAAAACTTCAACACTTACTACAATCAAGCTCGTCACTATTATCGTTACAGTCCATAGTCCCATCGCAACGTTTACTTAACGGTATACATTCTCTACTCTTGCAACTATAATATACAAAGCAACGTATTGAAAAGAAGGTTATAAGTAAAAGAAAAATGTACATTAGGTTACGTTACCACTTCTGGGGCTAGCATATATACATCTCAAATATGTTACAAACAACTTACTGGAATGCTCCATTGCATATAATACAATTACTTTCATCAGTTCCGTCATCGCAATCTGGGACACCGTTACAATAAGCTTTCCTATCTAGACAATTACCACCGCATGCGAATTCGGTAGCACTACATTCGTCTAAATGAGTTGATCGAAAATAAAATACATTTGAGTTAACCTAATGCGGTACAAATAATTAACATCGTTAAAATTCATGCATTGTAAATAATTAGTTAGTTTTGTATTAGTAATTATATATATATATATATATATATATATATATATATATATATATATATATATATATATATATATATATATATATATATATATATATATATATATATATATATATATATATATATATATATATATATATATATATATATATATATATATATATATATATATATCTATATATAAAAAAAAAAAAAAAAAAATATATATATATAAAAAAATAATTTTTTTTTCTTCAAAATGTCGTGGCCTAGCTAAATTTCTGCATCTTTAATAATTTTTTATGTAGTTTTTTAAATGTAGATTCTTCCCCTTCTTTACTTTTTAAATTGAAGTTAAGCTGCTTCCTAATAACAATTTTGCTTGAACTTTTTTGATACAAGTTTCAAAACTGGCTTTCCGTGGCTTACAGTGTTTCTTGTTTATCGAGATTTTCAGCCTCGGGCGGGCTCTTCTCCCGTCGTAATCACTCAAACTCCTCTTTGAGTATTTTCGTAACTTATTAGGGGGTGAGATTTGAGCTCGTCGCTTTAACCTGAGAGGTATGGATGTTCACTTCTATGCCGGGTTCGCCCCGTAGGCTTATAGAGTATCAAAATACTAATTTTTTGAACTTGTTACTGTCAGTTGCCAAACAAAAGCTATCATTGTATGTTTTCTAAAAAATAGACTATTTTTCAAAGTTTATCCTTATGGTTGAAGCAAAATAAAATAATATTTCTCTGCGGGAGTTGACAGTGTTTCTACAATTTTAGAATAGTAGTGGCATACGAGTTGCGAAAAGAACATTTTTTCAGCTCATGTGTTATATTTTTCCGACGAGACTTGCCGTGTTGAATAATTATGATGAGTTGCATACAGCACTTTTTCAAAGACAAAAACATTGCGATTTATTCTCTCTATATATTCATACATATCATACATGACTTTTTCTTACGGACGCCCATGTGTACTGGTGAAAATTTCTGATCGAAGAAGGTTTTGCACTATGACAGTCACAAATTTTTAAGTACCACGACAAGTCCTGCATTGCAAACCTCAGCCATGGTGGTTGAAAGTCATATGCTGTTGCAGAAGGGTTAATGAGGTTGTTTCAAGGGAAAATTTGGAACACTCAACCGAAGCACAAAATACTCCTAATCTTACCCCGTTACCCCGTCATTATCTGCTAATTGAACGCACAACATGTTGCATTTAAAACAAAATTGCAAAAAAACTAAGCAAGATAGAAAGTCTGTGCCAAAGAGAGAGTTGTAGAGCACTTTTAAATGCATTTTTTGTTTGATCAACCACTGTTGTTTATAAAGTGTTTTATGAAAAAAAAAAACATAAAAAAAACCTTAAAAAAGAAATGTTCAAAACATGTTTACCCCTCAAAAGACACACAAAATGAGATGAACTCAAAGATTAAATGAAAATGTTGTGTATGAAATTTTGAATGAAGGAATAAAAATTTCGTTAAGTATCATAATTTTGTAGTTACAGCCAATTTAAGACTAACATGAACCAAAACATCAAAAGTTCAATAAATCCGTAACTTTGGGATTTGACACTTTAGTTAAAGACAAAAGTTACACAAATATGTACTTTCGCAAATCTACCTACCTTGAAAGATGCGTCTTTAAGAGCTTAAAAATTCATTGACATCAATTTTTATGACCAAATTTGTAATGTTATAAATATAGCGAATGCACTGCAAGCCACAAGGAATACTTAAATACTTTGACGGAAAAATACATTTTGATGAAAAATGTATCTTTTTACACTCTGGACTAGTGTTCAATGCAAACCCACTTTGGTGCCATTCACTTTTCAGGTACGTTGCATGAAAAGGCTACGGAACGTATTGCTGGTTGCAGTTGTGATTGGACTCAAGAAGTGCTTTTTGCGCATTTTAAAGTGTGATAAAAGTGCATGCTTACGTCA
Source organism: Aedes koreicus (assembly GCA_024533555.2). Lineage (NCBI taxonomy): Eukaryota > Metazoa > Arthropoda > Insecta > Diptera > Culicidae > Aedes > Aedes koreicus. Next base: position 591,851 of record JAHHFK020002972.1, on the reverse strand, counting down.
AATCGTTTTGTTGCCTTTGGTGCACATATCCTTTATGCTGAAAGGTATAAGTTCACTGAAGACAGGAAACGATTTGTCGTAAACTTGCACTTTTATCATACTTTTTCCTGTTTTTGTCGGAGTCCAATTTTAACTGCAATCAGCAATATGTTGATAACAATCAATGTCTGAACCCCTTATTCTAACTTGCTATAGATTGCACTCGAAAAAAAATATGCAATACTTTCTTTTGTGCATTCATTTATACAGCATGGGCAAAAATTTATGAAATTTTGCTCTAGTTTAGAGTGTAATGTTTACATGTGCAAAATTTCGTCTCAATCTGTTTAGTGGTTATTGAGATGGCAAGAAGTGCTTCCACAAAAAATATGAGCGCTACCGTGGAAAATCCAGGCCAGTCCCACAGGTGGATCGCGAAACAGTTAGGAATCGACAATTGTGGTAAAATCATTCAAGGATACTTAGACAACTCAGCGGTGAGCTGGCAGTGGATGAAAAGCGAAGACGACCGACACCGTGAACGCAAGGAAGGTGAGGGATTACTTCAAGCGCAATCCGAACCATTCGATTTGAGATGTGGCCAAGAAGGTTAATTCTTCCGTATGGTACGTCCAGCAGACAATGAATTGGGCCGAATTTCATTTCTTCAAGGTAATGAAGGTGCCGAACCGAACCATTAAACTGAATACGGTGGCCAAATCTGGCGCCAGGAAGCTGTATCGCGAGTGGTTGATGCAGCCAAAATGCATCGTAATGGACGACGAGGCGAAAATTAGAGCGAATGCCAAGCAGTTCCCTGACTTGGAGTTTTTCGTCAACAAGTCCCGCCTGGATTTTCCGGAGGAGTTCCGAAAAAAGAAGATGCCAAAAAATACTTGGTGTGGCAGGCAATCTGTTTGTGCGGCTAATTCACCATCAACGTCATTACGCAAAACCAGCGATGGAGTGGTACGAAGCCAACGATGTTGTTTATGTGCCGGAGGAGGCAAATCCGCCAAACTCGCCAGAACTTCGCCCAATGAATTTTTTTTTAGGATATTCTGAAGAACAAGCTTTGGAAAACAGGGAAGGCCTTCAAAAACGACAACGATTTGAAGGAAGAGTGGATAAAAGTGCATAAGAAAGATGGTGCAAGTGTTGCACAGGATTTGATGGGTAGCGTTAAGTGCAAGGTGTGGGCATTTAGCCTAGGAGAGGATGGTGAATAAACTAACCTTGAAAAATCATAGTGTTTATTTATTCCCTGAGAGTTTCAACAATATCTGGCTTAAAACGAAGTTTTGGTGATTATATTTGTCTGTTGCGAGTACAATCTCTACATTTTTTTTTCGAGTATAATCTTTACATAACAAGCACTTTTTTTTCTATCTTTATTTAACGTCGGCCTATTTCCTCACATGGTGACAATCACCGACGCCAGGAAGACGACTCCACCACCTGGACCCTACCTAACGACTCATGAATATGAGCCGGGACCAACGGCTTTACTTCCCTTCCGAAGGAAGACGTGACCAGATTTGTTCGCCTCACAAAAACCACCGACGTCAACTGGGATTGAACCCAGACCCACTGGGGTGCCAAGTAGCAGTCACGCTTACCACTACACCACCGACGCCGGCAACAAGTACTTTTTAATGGTGGTGTTTTATTAGTGTTTAAGTACCGCCACGTTGCCAAAAGTACTAACGTATGGCAATGTTGCATATGAGTTGCTTCTCAGTTTGTTTTCTCTCATCACTTGAATGTAAAAGAACTGGAACCGCAGATCGCTCAGCAGGATAATTACTATAGAGGTTGCTGCACCCAGTGCAAAAAGTGCAAAAATCAAGGATGCCATATTTTCTTCTGGTCGGCCTGTCACTTTTAGAATGATCACAAAAACTACGTCGGATATTGTTTACTCGGTTTGTGTTTGTTATTATTATTGTTTCAATGTTAAGAGACATCAGTTTTGTTTGATTTCTTTTGTTGTTGTTTTGATTTTTTAGTTTTGGAATGGTCACAAACCGACCGTCGGCTATGTTTGTGGTGGTAAGCGAGCTGTCAGCAATCTCTATACGTAATTATAACGAAAACATTATGTTAGATACAGTTTTCATGGGAGCTTCAAGTGATAATTTTGACTGGCCACCCATTGTTCCTGCACTTTCTGTGGAGTATCATCATATTTTCTTGTTTGCATCTCCTATAATTTCTATTGAATTCCTCTAGAGCCTCCTTAAAACTTCTTTTTGATCTTTTCCGGGGTGCCTGCAGACTAGACTGATGCAAATTTTGAAATATTCGTTCACCTGTGATTAAACTTTGCCAAATCAGGCCTTGAACAGTCTGAAATTTAAGCACAATAGATAAGAATTTGATTGTATACTCGAACCTTGAAGCGTTATTCCTCGATATAAAGCAACTTTATTTTTCGACTTCTATCATACATTTCTCACGAATGAGCGTTCGATTATAAAATGTTAGACGCCAACGAATGTTCAAATCTATGAATACATGAAACTTTCTCTACTTTCTCTCGGCGATCAATTTTTAAAAAATGAAAAATTAAAAATTCTGAGCATTAATAAAAATAAGTGCACAGTTATTTTTAAAACCAACTGGTTAATGTCAGAAATTATTTCGTCAAATTACTATTCAAGCACAATGACAATTCTTGAAGCTGGGCCTAATAGATTTTAAAATTGAATTTTGAATATAAATTATAAAACATACTGATTTTTTCTCGATGGCCACCAAGACTTAGTTTCAACTTCAACTGTAGGTGGTTTAAGGTTGACATAACATTGACCTACAGTCCCTTCTAGTAGGCTTAACCGACGATACTGCACTGATCATAAAAATGGAATAAAGCAACGTTATTTTTTTTTTCGTCGATCCATTTAAATTCTGACCATGATTTGTTTACTTTTTCATCGAATGTTTCCGTTCAAGTTTTCTCGAAAGGTTTAAACAAATTGTTCCATGACGTGGAAGTTTCTTGAAACAATTTTTATTTAGTGCGGAGTATTTTATGACCCAACAAATCAAAAAAGCATAATTAGTAGATAGTTTATAAATTTTGGTAAGTAATTTGATGCAAGAAATACACGACAACCACCCAAGTTTTGACTATGCTAAGTACTGTTTTTTAATCTTATTTTCTAATATTTGGCAGGTTTACTGAAGGTTAGTTTCATTTGTTATCATATATAAAGCATGCTTAAACTTTACCAGCAGTTTCACAGTCGTCCTCGTCTTCTCCGTTCTGACAGTCAATTCTTCCATCACACCGGAAGATGTTATCCAAACATCTACCGTCGCAGTAAAATTCATCACTGCTGCAGCTTTCATCATCATCTTCGTTAGCTTTAGATTGTCATTTGTTTGTTTGTTTTTAATATGAAACGATTGCAATCAACAAAAAAAAAGTCGTGAGTTATATACCAGCCAGTGCAAACACATAATGTTTTCTTGTTTCTTTCTTTGAGGTCAATGGATTATGCTTCTCAATCGAAAAGCCAATTTACAGCTGTTTTAACACAAACAAATAAAGCTTGCAGCAATTTTGAATGAATGGACCCCAAATAAACCAAGTAACCTTCTAAGAATAGGCTTTACGGGTATGGTCCGAACCAAAATATAGTAACCCAAATGTATTTCGTGTAAGTCAAATGAAAGCTTATTCTTAGAATCGGCTGGTTAAACCTATGAGTACGAATGGAATACCGTATGGACAATCGAGTTCGTCGGACTCGTCGTGACAGTCAACAATTCCATTGCACTTTTTGTAGCCCGCTATACATATGCCGTCGTGACACTGGAAATTGTCGCGTCCGCAGCGATTGACGTGAGCCGGTTGTTGTTGGCCGTGGTGTGGATGATGAGTAGCGCTAGCACGATTGTGATGATGATCCAATGACTTTAAATGTGAGTTATCGTCTGGATGGTATAAAAATTAATTGATCTATTTAGGTCTGAGGTGTTGTATTTTGAATGGGATGTTTAAGCATTCAGTTCCGTTTCTTAGTGCATGGAGGCGTAGAGTATTTTGAGTGATTTTGCAGTGAAAGTTTTCTAGAAGAATGTAGGAAAATAATCTGTATCGTTTGATTAAGACTTTTAAGTGAACGGTTATTGGTTTGCATGACATTAAAATTACGTATTATTTTTAAATAAATTTTCCTGTCTGGAAATGTCAGAGCCTATATTAGAACGAAAACATTACGTCTTCATGCATATAAGATAAAATGTCAAAAAAAAAAATTCTCGTTGTCATTGTATGTATGTAAATAAACTTAGATCATCATTATTATGAAACATGGTTATCCGGGTTTTTAACTAAGTAAATTTGAAGTATAAAATTTTGAAATTTATGTTCAATTTACTAGTGTCAAGGCGCATTTAGACACTGAATGGTTGGAAAATGTGCTATGCATTAACAAAATGGATTGATATACAACCAACTATACATAAAACATTAACAACGGTAATATGGCATACAGTAAAGCGAGACATAAAGCAAACAATTTCCATTTAATACAAATGAAAAAAGTGAAACCTATACAACATAAATGTAACAAAAATTAAACTAATCATATTTTACATCTGAAAATGGACATCATTAGAGCAAGTCTCTGATAAAAGAGAAGCAGAATTATAATTAACAGGTTTTACAACATAAGTGTGGTTGATTTCTAATCGATATACGGGATCTGCAGGTAAGGTGGAAGGAAACTAGTAGACCCTTTAATTGTCCCGGTTTTCTTATGATGAACCAACGTTACGTCACGTTGGCTCACGTATAAAAACACCAGGGGAATAGAATAGTCGACCAGTATCCTTCCTCCTCACCCGTTGATCTCACACATCGGGTTTCTACAAACACTGTCAATGAAATTTAAATCGACGCTGCAGCCTTTGGATTTATTACCATTTTTGGCTCAATGCCATCCATTTTGCTCCTTTTTTATGCTAGATATTCTCTAGACGGCATAAATGCTTCAACGACACAAACACGCAAAAGCCATGAGATTATTAATATTGCTCTGATTCGATACTTACCACAACTGATCTCATCACTACCATCTCGACAGTCTTCAATGTCATTACACTGTTTTTCTTTTGCAATACAAGTTCCATCTGAGCATGTGAACTAAAGAATGAATGTGAAATATGGTAGAAAAGTGATACAAAAATTAAACCCAAAACTCAATTGTTCTATAAAATGATTCAGAAATAAAACCTCATAACGGGCATCGCACTTCCGAAGGCAATCACGTTCATCGGAACCATCATCGCAATCCGCGATACCATTGCAGTGATCACGTTCACTGATGCATTCACCACTTAGGCAAGTGAATTCTAGTGTGCTACACGTTTCCGCTAAGAAATGATAAAAAAAATAAAAAAGAAAAGAATAAAACGAACAAATAAATTAGACAAAATTAACAAAATAAGTAGATTTGTGATTGGATGACTTAAAATATGAGCCAAAACAATTAAATATAGATAAAAATTAATAGAGCCTACTTTTACAACCCCTTTCGTCACTGCCATCACTGCACTGATGAAAACGATCGCATCTTTGGTTCATGGGAATGCAGTGGCCATTGTCGCAGTGGAAATCATCTTCGTTACAAATTAGTTCTGTTGACATTCCAAAATCATGCAGTTGTGCGGTTAATACATTACCGTGCAAGCGTAGTGCAGTAGCCGTTTTAATTGTCGTTAGAGAGTTTAGATTTGTGAAAACAAGGAATTGTTATAAATAACAGCGAATTTACGAAAAAATACACAGAAAGCGGAAAAGCGAAATACATGCAGACTTAAATAAATGATTTGCAAAAGAGCGGTATTGAGTATTAACCACCGTGAATGAAACCAACAAATAGAGCGGTTAAACGAGAAGAACGCATTCAGGCTGCACCTATCTTACGTTAAATTGCTTCCAAAACGTTTGGGCACATAAAAAAGCCCGACAAACGCAAACTACCTTGGCAAAATGTTGAACTGACGATTAACTTAACCTCTTTTATTATTGAAAGCCCTGTCAAATATCTTTTTCTTCTAAACAGCTTTATATGCTCTACGGGGCTTTTCCAGCCGTGTCTGCTTTTCGAGCATCAGCTGTGAAAGCTGGGGTCGATGCTTTGTTGCGCACTCTTGTGTTATCAGGCATAGTGCGGTATTTATTGTTTCAGTTATCCATTGTTCGGAGGCACGAGTGTTAGAGTGAGCACAAAAAAAAGAACAATGGATTTGCTTCCCGGTAAGACATGGGGTGGGTAGGTGTCGTAAAGATCATAATTTATTATGTTATTAACTATGATCCATACCATATCTGGGATCAATTAAACCACTCTAAAACTTTGTCGAGTGACCCCGACAGCATCCTTCCTGTTGGTATAAATCGCTTGAAATCGGCTCTCAAGCTTTATTTTACAATTGTCGCAATGTGCTGCTTGTCCCAAAGAAAAACCATCATCACGCTTTGTGAGTAACTCCAACAGCATCCTTACTGACCCTAGCAACACACTTGTTGCAAATCGGTTGAAGTAACTTCAATGTGACTACGTTAGATCACAATCAAGTTGTTGCAACTAATTATGTCGGTTTGTTGTTGCTTGGGGATGGTATAAATCTATCGGTGAGCAGAAGAAATAGATACCTCGGCCTCGTAAGGGTTGAAAAGTCTCTTAGTGAGGAGCTGATAACAAGAGCTTTATCCTAGGACACAGTGATCGAGTGCAAGAATCTGGACGAGATCACAACAGAAAACGAGCTGAGGAAGGCGCTGAAGGGACATTGCGATCTAGGAGATGCACCAATGACAAATCGGGTGAGTATAGCGTACGGTGGCACACAGACGGCAGCAATTCGTCGGCAATTCGTCTACCGAGGAACTTTGAGGCGCTTCGGTTCGACAACGAACTTTCGAAGCGAAGTGGACGAGCTGACGAATACGCTAAGGACATATGACGCAACCATGCAGAGGAAACTGTATCCATCCGAGGAACAAGCGGCGCTCAGGTGGAATGAGCAACTCAGCATCCAGAGAGCTAAAAACACACCAGACAGAGAAGTGTGTAGGGTGGTGTTCCGAGCGGCCAGGCCTGAATTAAAACGAAATATAAGACTGAGTAAGACGAACTGCTTCAAGTAACTGTGCCAAGCCTCTGAAGCTAGCCCCTGGGGTGACGCGTACCGTATTGTGATGGCGAAAATCAAATGCCCAACAATGACTACAGAGCTATGTCCAGAAAAACTGAAGGTTGTCGTAGGTGAACTTTTCCCGAAGCACGGTCCAACGACGTGGCCACGTACACCGCATGGCGAGGAAGAAAGAAGGTGCTGAGGGCACGCAAGTCTCTAACGAGGAGCTCGTGGCAGTGCCGGTCAGACGGAAAATACAGAAACTAGTGTTGCTGCCGAAGCCAGGAAAGCCTCCGGGGGATCCAGCATCGTATAGGCCAATATGCCTGTTGGATATGCTAGCAAAACCTCCTAGAGAGGATCATGCTCGACAGGTTGACGAAATTTACCGAGAGCGAGCATGGGCTATCGAGGATGCAATTCGGTTTCCGGAAAGAGAAGTCTACGGTGGATGCCGTTCGGACAGTGATCGAGACAGCCGTAAAGACATCCAAAGCGGAGAGGTGACCGATATTGAGCTGTTGTAACGATTGTCGTTAAGAACGCCTTCAATAGTGCCAGCTGGGAGGCTATTGCCGAGTCGTTTCACATTATAAGGGTCCCTGATTACTTGTGCAGAATTCTGTAGAGTTACTCCCACAACCGGGTCCTGATGTACGAGATCTCCGGTGGGCGTAAATCGGTGAACATCACGGCGGGAGTTCCGCAAGGCCCAACACTTTAGAACGGGATGTGCGCTAACGCTGAAGCTTCCCAAAGGCGTTATGATCGTTGGTTTTGCGGATGACATTGTATTATCAGTGAAAGGCAAAACACTGGAAGAAATGGAAATGCTGGCGACCAAAGCAATCGGAATAATTGAAAATTGGATGCAGGGGTCGAAGCTGCAGATAGCCCACCACAAAACGAAGTTGCTGATGGTCAGCAACTGCAAAGCGGTACAGCAAGCAGAAATCACCATCGGAGGGCTTGCCATAGTCTCGAGGCGCGTGCTGAAGTATCTGGGTGTGATGATCGACGACGAAAGCTGGTGAGAGCGGGGGCGATGACCAAATGGCAACGAAAATAGGACACGGGGGAGAACGGTCGTACCGGATTTGTCGATCTGAATAAAGAGGAAGCACGAAGAGGTAAACTTCTACCTTACGCAGCTTCTGTCTGGTCATGGTTGCTTCAGGCAATACTTGCATCGATTCGGACACGCAGCGTCACCCTTCTGTCTAGAGTGCGCAAACGTCCAAGAGACACCGGAGCATGTGGTCGGAGCCACTACGCAAATCATGTCGGCTGTACAGCGAAAATGGCGGGAGAATCAAGAAACGAGTGGTTGAGTAGAGTAGCGGGATGTCGTTCTCCGGTAATGTTCCAACGTCGGGGATCTCTCCGTCATTGCATGGTAGATCCGCAGCCGGGGAGAACACGAGTCGATTGCGTCAGTATGTGTGAGCTAAATGGCTCACCATTGTTCGCTTTCGGGATCCACAGGCGCATACCCTGTGGAGTAGGGAATATCTGTCATCAGGGACAACTCATCTCGATAACGTAGAGGGTGGGAGCTGAATGGCTCCACCAAGTTAGCTGAGAGCAAAACGGTTGTTGCAAGGAGTAGGAGCTAAATGTCTCTACTCTAGCCGAATGGCCATGGTCCCATGGGAGGGTTCTGGTTGTGCAACAAGGAACCAGTACCCTTTCCACACTCTGACATAGTACACGATGACCAAGTGCAGGCCTCTGTGTAGCACTCACACAGCCACACACAGCCACACACAGCCACACACAGCCACACACAGCCACACACAGCACACACACACACACACACACACACACACACACACACACACACACACACACACACACACACACACACACACACACACACACACACACACACACACACACACACACACACACACACACACACACACACACACACAAACGCGCGCGCACACGCACACACATACGCGCGCAAACGCACACATTTATATATACTGTTTGGTCATGGATGGGAATTCTTTGTCGGTGTAGGGTAGATCAAATGTCGTTGACTACACGAGTCGGTGGGGCCAAAATGTGGGAGCTAAATGGCTTACGGTCGTTTTTGGGACAAGTTCCTCCACCGGAGAATTCTACATCGGAGTACGGCTGATCCACCGAAGGAGACTGCCTGAGTAAAGGTTGAATAGAAAGGAAGTAACTTGCTACTAACTGGAGCCAGGTGGCTTAGCATGCAGTGGTGCGCATAGGGAAAGGGAAACTAGCAGAGCGATTTCAATGGGTAAGCATACAAATAAATCCCACACAGCGCCAAATCTGTTACACACTGGCATGACCATGAACACCACATGACAACAGGCTAGTCTTTAGATGATTTGTAAACTTCTAGATGCACAAAAATAGAACACGCACACACACATATACACACTCATTGCTATTAAAAAAAACGTTGAAATACAATTCCTAAGCCGAGTATTTATTTTGAATACGAAAACAATACCATTTATTAAAAATGACAAAAAAATAAAAATAATTACATAATATGGCAATTGAATAACAAGTCTTTGACAAGGCTGCAGGTTTGATTTAGATTTGGTGCTATGCTCATTTTGTTCCTAATCAACAACAATAATTCAAACCCGGTTTTTGTCATTCACAATGACATTTAAAAGAAATTCAATCAATCTCAATAATACTGCAGAAAACCCCAAAACAAATATGGTTGTAAGTTTTACTGCAAAATTTCGTGTGGTTTTGGTGAAACTTGTGTAGTATTTTGCCCGGTTTTCTCATAATTCCCCCAAAAACCCTTTCCTTTGTTAACATAAATTTTTTATATTTTTTTCTCTTATAACTATTGATAGGCAGTGTTCAACCAAAAACGCTAGCGGAACCATAATTTAACTAACTTTAACTCAATGAAATAACCAGCATTGATAGATTCTAAATCAACTTTTCTGTCATAATAACATCGGATTACTGAGATCAAGAATACACGCAAAGGCATAATAAGAAGGGAAAATTTAAGAACAGAATCGATCAATACAGTGATCGTTTTGAAAAGCCGTGAGAAAACTGTCTGCAATCACAAGACAAAACACAAACACAGCGCAAGTAAACAAGAAGAGCACCTAATGACAAACTTACCGCAGCCTTTCTCGTCCGATCCATCAGAGCAATCCAGTCGCCTGTTGCAGCGGTACTCCATTGTAATGCAAACTGCATCCAAGAGGCATTGGAATTCATGCTTACCACATTCGGCACCTAAGAACGATGGCAGATACTTACATTTGATTGTTTGGATGATAGAATCCATCGTTACTTGGGATAGTTTTGTGCTTTCATGTTTTATTTATACCGTTTTTCGACATCAATAGATAGGTAATGATTTGGACACCAAAACCAAAACCAAAACCGTATCATTTTTAACTGGACATCCTGCGTTTAGTTTAATATACTGATAAACGGCATTTAAACAATGACGTGCTTTTCAATATTTAAGTTTATACAATGATCATTCTTATAGAATATACATCTCATGATCCTATATTAATCCCGTTCGAAAACAGAATTCAGTATAGTTACTTACTTCTATGATCATGAACGCAATGCGATAAATAAGAGAGCAGTAACCATACTAATAAACCATACTTATAACACAGTTATGGCAATCGTGTCAATTAACACTGCCGTATAGTTTTGCTCGATTGCTAAAATATTGCATACATATAATCACTTGTTGTTCTTAGCCATTACATTGATTTGTATTTATATCTTATAAGCCTGCTTATAAATCACTGGCAAATTCTCTACTAGCGATAAAATAAAATCAGCTACATTTACTTCAACTTACGGTGCAACATAATACATGCCTTATAGGATACACAATAGAAATCAAAATCCATGCAGTTTTGTGTCATGCTAGTGTTATGTGATTGCTTACTAGGACAGTTGCGCTCATCGGATACATCGTCGGGACAATCGATGTTCCCATCGCATTTCTGTTCCAGAGGTATGCATTGTCCGTAATCGCACTGCCAGGTATTTCTGGGACATGCTTTTTTCGATGGGACAAAGTGAGCCACACAGCAGCAGTTAATGGATGATTAGTAATGTTAAAAAAAAAAGGATCGTTAAAAATAAGTCCAGTAATGCTGAGCAAATTGTTAGTTGTTTAGTTGAAAAACCTACGACATTCTTCCTCGTCGGCTCTGTCCCTAGGGCAGTCTACTTTTCCATCGCAACGGCCTACAATCGAAATGCACGAGTGATCGTGACAAGTAAACTTGCCTAGCGGACAGAATTTCAGCTGCGTGCTCTTCCCTTGTGAGTAATTCCATGTGCGATTGCGAGGGCGTAAACATGTGTGATCAGTGTTATTAAAATAGGTGGGCCAAATCAACAACGTGGTAGTGATATTCCAATTTCTAGATGTACCGTTGAGATATTTTATTTGGATTGACAATTTCAGTAATTCAAATAATGTACAAACCCAGAACCTGTGATATTAAATTTTCAATAAATGCAAAGCTGGACATCGTGCACTAGATATTGTGATGAGGACGCTTTTCTAAATTTCTAAATTGATTGAAGTTGATTCTGAAAAAATAGAGGCTATCCAAAATAACATAAACTCAAAGTAACAATCCGAATGCCATTTTTACTTTTTCATTGTTTTTTGTTTTATTGCAGCTCGAAGCTTGATAAAATTTTCTTGTGAATATCAAGAGTTGAAGTCTTCAAGTGTTCGATACACGATGTTTGTGGTTTCCATATAAAAGGGAGGTTTCATAGTTCCAGTGGTAGTTTTGTATTCTCCTTCAAGCATGTCAATAAAACTGAATATTTTATAAAATAAGATTCCCTTTAATGCTTTTGGCTGTGATCAACATCACACAACCACCAACATAGAATTGGTGGTAGCATACAATTTATCATTAAACAAGTAACATTTTCTTCTTCTTCTTCTTCTTTGGCATCTCAGGCTTATTGCTTTTTAGTTATTACAATTAACTGCAAGTCTGCTTTCTACTTAGTTTCTCAAAAGTACTTGCACAGTTATTCATTCAAATGAATGAATGAAAAAAGGATGATCTAACTTTCGAAATGTGGTAATATCGTTTAGGTTGGTTCCTTTTTGAAATATAAGTATTTGACTCGTATTTTTATATTTAACCAACTGATTTTCATTTTCTTATTGAATGAAAGAAAATGAGGTATACTATTAGGAAACAATATGTAGACAAAACATTTGAAATCAAGAATGTAATAGATATAATTTTTTTGTTATTTTCGTCCTGTCGGATCACAATGACTAGAATTTCCTATAATTATTTTTAAAAACATTTACACATTATTACGTATTATACCAAAAAATTCAAAAAGTTGTCCATGCTGTTTTCAGGTACAATGTGTTAGGTATAATACCTTTCATTTAAAAAAAAATATAAAAATCTGTCCAGTGCCGAAAAGGATGGGCCCATATAAAGAAGGAGTTGAAATGACTTAATGTGAAGTTTCGATTTCTGTACTAAATATTCCTAAATCAGACCGAGAATGAGTACCTTGATACTTAAAAGCGACGTCTTTCATCGACTGAGCTATGGGATGTTCTCCTATTATCATAGTAAATTTAAATATTTTTTTGCACAAGTTGTGATCAGAAAATAAAATGATCTTCTCACTTGGCGAACTGACAACTTCCAGAATTAGTTACATGGGCCTGCCCTGAGGCTCATGCCTCAGCCCTCTTCTCTATAACTGTTACGTCAAAGATATTTACAATTGTTTGGCAGAACAGTGCACGCTTAGACAACTGGCTGTCGACAGTGTGGTTTCATTAAGAGGTTCACATGCGGTCGACTTGCAAGGACCATTGCAAAATTACCTAGATAACCTTTTTTCTAAGGATCGAATTTTTACCGCACAAAACTGAAGTGGTAGTGTTTACTCGAAAGCGGTACCCAACCCAATTGCAGCTTAATCTTTTGGGCAAAAACATTACCCAATAGTTGTTTTTCAAATACCTTGGGGTCTAATTTGATTCAAAGAGCACTTGGAATTCCCACATAACGTATTTGAAGCAAAAATGCCAAAAAAGGATCAAATTTTTTCGTTCAATTTGTTGCACATGGTGTGGTGCTCATCCGGGAGACCTCAAAACTCTATATAAAACAATTATTCTCTCTATTCTAGAGTATGGCTCTTTCTGCTTTCTCTCGACAAGGAAACGTCACCTTATAAAATTGGAACGAATCCAATATGGCAGCCCTAAGTTTGCACCTTTAAACTGAAGGAATGATCCATGAAAAATTGAAATTCGTTCCATAAAAAACGTATTTCTGACCCATAAAGCTCTGATGAAAATCCATAACAAAATTAAAATGATCCATAAAATACAGCAATGTGATCCATACTTTATGTAAGTCTTCGCAATAAAATGTCTAAAATGTACCGTTATATATCTAGGCTATGATTCATAAAATTGTACCGATTACCCATAAACATATTGCAAATTATCCATAAAAGGTTCAATAACTTTCCTTAAACTTGTAAAATTGATCCTTAGAATTTAACGTTTGTGAACTAAAATATATGCACATGATCAATAAATTATTGAAAATATTCCATAAATAAATCACCAATGATCCATAATAGGTTTGAAAATGAACCGTAAACTTCTAAATATGGTCCATAGCAAATCAATTTTGTGCATTTATAATAATATAAATGATCCATAAATTATGCCGGAATTATTACAATTTTGGGTTTAAATTTTTTTTAAATTTATCAACGGGAAAATCGATCCCTGACTGTGCTACTACTCAAATTTATTAAAATGTCCGTTCCTTTATATATGAGGCTTAAATATTGCTGTAAAAAAGGATCACTTTGGAGATGATTTTTAATTTTCAGAGAGCTGACTTACTTTTGCGATCTCACGTTCTTTTACGACCGCAACTGTGACATTTATTTCCCAAAAAATTTGGTAAAGAGCACACGTGCACGTAAAAAACTACGGCAGCCCTATTTTTGCACCTTTAAAACTGAAGAAATGATCCATGAAAAATTGAAAATCTTTCTATAAAAAACGCATTCTTGACCCATAAGACTCTGGTGAAAACCCACAAAAAAATAAAATAGACATGATCCGTAAAATTCATCAATTTGATCCATACTTTTAACAAAATTTAACAATCAAATATCAAAAATTAACCGTTTTATATCAAGGGAAGAATACATAAAATTTTTCGGATTCCCACTTTCCCCCCCCCCCCCCACATTGCAAATGATACTTAAAAGGTTCAATATTTTTCCTTAAACTTGCAAAATTGATCCACAGAATGTAACATATGTGCGAATCATCTATTAATTATTGTAAATGTTCCATAAATAAATTGCCAGGGACCCCTGATAATTTGTATAACAATTCATAGTCTTCAAAAAATGACCCATAACAAACCAACTTTGTGAACTTAACATTATTTGATCTCCCCGCAACTGCGACACATGTTTGTCAAGAAATTTGGTAAAAAGTTCTCCTGCACATAAAGAACTTCAGGGGAAATTTATGACTTGATTAAACTGTTGTTTCAGAAAATTTGATTTAAATTATGCCGGGCAGACGCTTGCTGTCCAACTCGTCCAACCAAACTAAAAAAAACATCCTCTGCTTGCATTATACCGGGCAAATGCTTGAATCAGCCGTTTGCCTGGAATCTAATCTACGCTATGTTAACACTTCGGATGTCGGAAACATCGACCGTTTAGTTCTTCAATCCTCAACACGGCTACGCACTCCGCAATCCTTTTTAAGTAGTAATATTTTATCCAGATACCGGAAAGAACGGACATGTAACTAAATCTGAGTAGTAACGCAATGGCGGATCAATTTTACAATCTTTAAGGATCAAAATTTCAAAAAAAAGTTCCCCAACCTGGAAAAATGCAGGCATAATTTATGGATCATACCATATGATTTAGCGAACAAATCTGATTTACTATGTATCATTATTATAAGCTTATGGTTCATTATTCATCATTCTATGGATCATTGGCAATTTATTTATGGAAAATTTCAAATAATTTATGGAACATGCGAATATATTTTATTGCACAAAGGTTACATTCTATGGATCAATTTTACAAGTTTAAGGAAAGTTATTGAACCTTTTATGGATAATTTGCAATATGTTTATTTGTAATCCGTACACTTTTAACGACCATGCCCTAGATATAAAACGGTACATTTTTGATATTTTATTGCTAAATTTGTTATAAAGTATGGATCATATTGCTGTATTTTATGGATCATATCATTTTTTTTATGGATATTCACCAGAGTCTTATGGGTCAAAAATGCGTTTTTCGTGGCACGATTTTCAATTTTTTATGGATCGTTTATTACTTTTTATATGCTAAAGTACGTTTGCCATCCAATATGTCTGCGTATTGCTCTTGGCTGTATGCACTCAACGCATAAGATGAGTCTTGAAGTTCTGGCTGGAGTAAAACCCCTCCAGAATCGGTACTGGGAGCTCTCGCTTAGAATATTTATCAAATGTGGGGTAAAAAAAAACGCATTTGTAGTAGACATTTTTAAAGAAATGTTAGGGCTGAACACACAATCTTGATTCATGAGAATTTCCAGTAAACACAATGTCGTATATGATTACGCATATGCGTACAAAGTGGAGGGGATATGCATACAGTTTATATTGAGGTAAATGGATGGTTGTACGTATATCGCCTCCAATTTGTACGCATATGCGTAATCATATGCGATTTTGTATTTACTGGGTTTACCAACACTACATATCGTCGGATATGTGCCTACCTTGCTATTCCAGACCATGCTCACTTCACCTTTAGCAGTTCCTCAATTCATTATGATCTTTTTTTGAAACAAGTATCTCATGGCATTCCGGAACAACTTCGTTCTATAATAGTTCCACGTATTTTTACTGAAAAAAAGGTTTTTCACTTATGGGTCTCACCTTAATGGATGCATTCGATGAAAACTCTAGCTCCTTTCACAAACTTAAGGAACCTTGTTCGGTTCATGTTGCTGAGCTGGCAGCAATCAACTTTGCATTGGGGATGATTTCCAACATGCCCGCAGACCACTACTTTACTTTTTCGGACAGCCTCAGTACGTTTGGGGGTCTTTGGTCAATGAAACCTAGTAGACACTCATCTTATGGGTCTCTTCACATTGCTCAATCCCAGGCAATGATAAAGCGGACTGTTACTTTCCATCGTTTCAAGGGCCTGCACTTAAGTCGTGATTTCATCCGTGTGAGTAAACTAATGTCTAACCACTACTAGTTACATGCCTCTTCTGAATTAACCTCGTGGACAGCAATTTTGCCCGGTATGGAAACGGTTATGATGACATCGATCACGTAGTCTGGCGATGTACGGATAGTGACGCCGCCCGAACACAACTTTTGAATACCCTAGAGGCCCAAGGAAGACAACCTTATGTTAAGATTGTGTTGAGATCTCGCGACTTGTGTAATATGCAGTTGATTTATGTGTTTCTCCAAATGGTTAGTATAAGAGTTTAATCTGCTCGAGTTTTTTTTTCAATTATTCATAAGTTTGTGTTTGTTTTGTTCTGACACCTTGTGGAGTCTCATCGTCGCTCAAAGGTAATCACAACCGGTCGAATGCAAAAAGGGGGCCCTGTCCATATCGCCGAAAGTCCTGGTACTGGCAACAACTATCTGATGAAACCGCAGAATTCCATTTCCATGTTCCTTTGACCAATTCATCCCCAAAATATGTTACCCAAGTTAACCTCGGGTATACCGCGAGTAAACGGTCCAAGCCCTAATCGGAGTATGAAGTCACTATATCACCAAAAAACAAATGAGCTATCGGCTCCGTGAAGCTAACACGATTGAGTCATTCAAATAAATAAACAAGTTGAAACAAATTAAAATAAATTACCCAGGCAACCATAATGCGTGTATATTTCAAATGTTTTTGAAGGCTAACATTTGAGTGTGTTTCTGAGTTCAAACTAAATAAAATAAAATAAAATAAAAATTAAAAAAAAATTAAATTTTTACCAATTTGAGACAAATATATTGATATTTAGAAGTGGCACAAAGGGCTTATAGTAGGAATCTGAACTTTAGAAAAATTACTTTCATGAAAACCAACATAACTACTCCACGTTCCAACCGATTTTAAGTATTTCATCAACATCCTCTTGAGTAAAAATTTTTCTAATATTTTGCAAAACATGATCTTGTTTTCACAATTATCTTCAAAATGGCTGTATCAGGTATGGATTTGGCCAATAAATTATTATGTTATGGTGTATTGAACATTATTTTTCCCATAAAAACAAGAAAAACTCGAAGATGTGAGCATAAACTTTGAGAACAATTTTTTCCGAAGAAAATCATGTTATAATGTCCGAAATTGAATGATTAATGAAGTATTATGCTGATTTTTTTTATGAAGTATACATAGAAAAAAACGGAGTTGTGATATTCTTTAGCTCCTTCATCGCATTTGCCTCTGCTGCTCAGGTTTGACCACCAAATTGTTATAGAAAAACTAGAAAATTATAAATTAACACTTTACTTGATCACTTTTAATAAAACTAAAACATTTTTTCAAACTATAACTAGTAAACGCGAGCAAATTCTTTCAAATTCCTTTAGACAAAGCTTATCCTTTGATAAATAGGCCTATTTTGTTTGCGACTTACATACTTCTTCAGAGTCGAAACAAAGTTTTTTTTTAAATGTTCTTAAAAAAGCGGAAGACAAACAATTTTTGGAAAAAATCTTGCGTTTGAGGCTGGCGCAGAAATTCTCGATTGGTCGCAGCTAGGGAGGGTTCGGAGGGTTTGCGTACTTTTGTTCCGATTGACCATCCCTTTCTTCGACCTTTTGGCGTAGTGGGCCGATGTCCAAAAGTCCAGCCAACACATCACATTCTCCTCCGCATGGTGCTCCGAATGAAGGCGACTACTTTCAGCAGGCATTTGGTACTGCACATCTTCGCAATGACAGCAATTGCCGAGGTAAAGAACAGAGCATGCCTTTCGGATGTAGTCCTCCGACATTGACTGCCATGTGCGTGTTATGGTTGACTTCAGGGTTTTCACACTAGGGTGTGATGTTTTGCAGGCTCGTGCTTCAACATATGCCCAAATTATTATTCGAAAGAGCCATACTGCTTTTATTTTTATCGATTTATTTTTTCTAAGACCTGAGTATATTTCCAAGATCTTCCCTTCTCAGATTTATCTTTTTTAGATTTGTAAATTTGATGTTAAGCATTGCATTCATGAATTCTTAGTTTTTCAGTTAGACAGTTTTGTTTGGATATATTAAAAGCGTTCCTGAACAAAAAACTAGACTGCTTTGATAAATAATTATCAAATGGGTCTTGTCCATTTTTCAAAACCAAATCGTTTAATTTAACTTTCTGATGATTGTTTTTTTGTTGAATTCATATCATGGTTTATGTAGTTAATGGGGGTAAAGCAGGAAAGAGTGCACGCATTCTATCCATTGCAATTGTATTCTTATATGACTTTTAAATTGGCAGGACAAAAATTCAAACAAATTATCGAAACCTTATGTCATTTTGTATCTTAAACTCAGACGCACTGCCCTTGCCATTATTTTTTTCAGCATTTTTGTAGGTAAATATGTTGATACAGTATAAAAATATGTGACCCTGATTTTGTGATAAATTGAATTGACCCTGAAATTGAAATATCACTACAAGTACCCATTTTTTCGATAGGTTCTGTTAAGAGTTAATTTTGATAAACATATTGCTTTATACCTTCAAACTCACAATCCTCGTCTTCTTCATCATGGCAATGATTGATTCCATCACATACATTTTCTTTCGATATGCAACGGCCGTCGTTACATTGGAATTCAGTTGATGCACATTCTCGTTCTAGTGTTCAGACATGCAATGAATTTAAGTACCCAATTAGTAAGTGCACAGTTAATTTTGATTCGAAAGATACAATTTTTTTTTGAGGCAACGGAAAATGTGCACCAATGACGCATTTTTTAATAACAAATGAATGACAAATGAATGCAAATTTATTGGTGATATTGTTTGAAAACTCACTTGGACAATACTCCTCATCTTCGCCATCTTCACAATCAACATTGCCATCGCATCGTAGCTGATCTGGGATACAATCGCCATTATGGCATGAAAAGTCGTCGTCACTGCAATCTAAAAAAAAAATATATAAAAAAAAATCCGTTATCATACACAGAAAAAAAACCGAAGTTTTATTGTAATGTAAATATCAGAGAATGTAAAATGTAAAATTGTATTTCATTCCATACGACGCAGTAACTTGCATCGAATAGTTCCAACAAAGACGAGTATTTGCATACAACACTATCGACAATGTATGGTTGTCCCAGAACTTTACATGGCTTATAATGTTAATTTGTATAGTTTGAAACGCTCCATTTGTGTGCGCTGATATTGAACAGAAATTCACACTATTTTTTCGAGCAGTGTATGATATCAAGAACGGTTGAATGGTTCTTTGAAAATAGTGATAAGGGATTTCCATACATTAGATACTACTAGGATTATTGGCATTCTGCCACCGTTTGTTAGTTCAAACGGGGAATGCCCATGTCCTACATGTAGACATGTTGCTCCCACACAAGGAACGTGAGAATCACGAATAATAACGAACAAGTTCAACGGATAAAAGATCTCAACGGCTTCACACGGTCATAACTTTATGGGCTTATGTAATTTGTTGGTCTTTGGTGGTTGTTTTGTCTACACACGACGCATTCCTAATGCAAAGTGATACACCCACTACCGATTGCGGGACAGCTGCGGTAAGGAAGTATCATTTGATTCGTTTAGATTGAAGCGTTGCTTTCATTCGTTGTTGGACATTTCCAGAAGAAAAATGTGTAACGATGGATTGTATTTCTCTTTAACATACGCGCAATATCTTTGTGAAAATGCTTGGACGTAGTGAAAAATCCAACACACAAATGACTTGGAGGAAACAAAATATTAAAAAATCATAAAACAAGAAGATTATATCAAATGAGCAACAGGAACGCACAAAGAACATATCGATTGGAAGTAGGCGAATTTAATATTAATAAACGAAAACGGTCATGGCTGATACGAATCTTACTCTTTGTCGTTTTCCACATACGAGTCGAAAGATCTAGATATCAGGATCAATGTTCGGAAAATTAATCTGAAATCTCATTTATTTAGCTAACTTATGAAACCCTATGCTCAGCAGAGGCATAATTATACCAAAGATTGTACTCGAAAAAAAAGCTGCACTTTCTTCTGTGTACAACTTTTTATTGCATTGGTAAACATTGATTTTAGGAAATTTCAGGTAAAACTTGTTTAAGTGTAATGTTTACATGTGCAAAACTTCGTCACAATCTTTCAAGTGGTTATCGAGATGGCTTCCATGCAAAACGT
Organism: Aedes koreicus; assembly: GCA_024533555.2. Taxonomy (NCBI): domain Eukaryota; kingdom Metazoa; phylum Arthropoda; class Insecta; order Diptera; family Culicidae; genus Aedes; species Aedes koreicus. The sequence goes on along the minus strand of JAHHFK020002972.1, from coordinate 571,247 downwards.
TCTATATATATATATGTATATATACTTAATGTATACATAATATTTTATTCTGTTACTAATTTGTGGATGTCAGATATTATTTTGACATTCATTCTATCCATAGTAGCACATTGGTTGTAATTTATTTGAAGTTACTTGAATGCTACTCAATTAATTCACAATCAAGTTACAGACCATCAGGGCACCCGATTGAAGCGAATTAAATGATTGGAGTGGGAATGTCTACTATCCATTGCTTATAGTTTGTGGATAACGGGTGGGTTCTTCTCCCCCCTCATTGGAGGAGCATCTTGTTAGATGACTCACATATTTGGCCAATTGTTCAATCTTGTTGTTCAGAAAATTAAAAATCTTCTGGATGCGTATGGGTGATGTTACCTATCAATCCGCCCAACCTACTTTTGGCTATTCATGCAATGAAATGATTTGGAAAATCAGTGGATACTGAAGCTTGATCAAGTCCAACAGAGTGGAGAGCCTGTGTTTGTCTTTGAGTTTTCATTTACTGTCTTCTGTCACTAGCTTTTTCTAAGCTAGTTCCTTCTTTTTCCAAGCTAGTTCCTTCTTGAAAAACCCTTTTTTTTAAGACCATTTGAAAAGATCTATTGTAATTCTTATAGAAAATGTTTTTAGCTACATTTCAGCCTAAGAATTTGTGTTTTTATTTCTGCCTAGTATCAAATGAAAATTTATTAATTATTTTGGACATTGATAATCTTTTGGATTGATCAAACAACTGCTCAGTCAGCAACAATACGCTGTGGAGTATGAGTAGGAGTACGGATTTTGGTTCAGTGGCAGGAACACCAATGTTGCATCGAGCTTGACAGATCGAGCTTAATCATGAGCCACCAGCGACTTTAATAAATAACTGCTTTTGTGCCTTACATTTATTCATAAAGTTTGTCTAAAGAAATTGTCTATTTGTTGAGCTGAATACCTTTAAAACAGATCGGCTGAGCGAAATAAATATAACTTAAACTTATCATCAGGCTAATGCACATTCTAAAGGAACTATGGTCCTAGCGTTTTCATCTTCAAAGTATAAAGCGTTGTTGTCAACGCGGACAATATTCGCGTGTCACTTACTGCTACCGAAATAAGACATCTTGGGCACACATTGAGCGAGGAAAAAAATATTCAAAGATCAGTAGAGTCTAGCAAATGAAGTGTACAATAAATCTGTAGTGATAATCTTCAATAAAAGGATTGACGTGTATTTCAAGCAAGAATCTCTTATCACATTATTATTAAATAAATATTCAATATATTGTACATAAGCGAAATTAAGAAACCATCAACCATTTGAACCGATTTCGACATCTTAGCCTGGTAGCATCTGTTGGGTTTTATTCTGTTAAACAACGGCTTGATTTTAATGTTGTATATTGTAAACTTTCTTACAGAGAAGAATTCTTATGAGTTCGTTCATTCACTTGAACCTTAATACAGAAGCATTTGAGTCGTAATCAAATCCGCATCCAGATTATTCCAGTGCTATATGCTGCTAACTTTCATCATTATCGTCATCAACAGCATAATAATTCATAATTCAACAAAACTGATTGTTTTTTTTTTTAAGTATAATAGAGTTAAATATTAGTGTAACAGTTGATTGAGATGTTAATGCTTCTTTCTGCAAAATCTCGAACTTTCTGTGGTACATCCGCCATCAGATTCCGTACAGTATCCTCAGATATGCTAGCGATAGTGGTTCTCCACCTTCTCTTGAAATCATCGATCCTATTTGCTTGCTTCTTAGTTTCAAAGAGTTTCCACTTAACCAGAGCCCAGTATTTTTCTATCGGGAGAAGTTCTGGCCAGTAAGGTGGGTTGGCTATTTTTGGCATGTATTTTAACCCTTGTGCCATTCCAGGACGGATTTTGCATAGTGACAAGAGGCCATATCAGGCCAAAACAGAGCTGGAGAGTCGTGGCTTCTTATAAACGGTAGCAACCGTTTTTGCTGACATTGTTTCTCGTACACATCCTTGTCGATAGTGCCGATAGAGACGAAATTTTTGGATTTTCGTTCGCAAAAACATATGGCCTGCCAAACTAAATGCTTGTTGGGGAATTTAGACAACTTCTTTTTCCGGAAATACCCTGCAACGACGATCCTTTGCAATTCGGTATAAAAAGCCAGACCCGGAAGCTGTTGAAAGTCTTCGAGCACATATCAAGCTGATTAATGCATTAGGTCCTAAGTACTATTGAGAGACTCTCTTTGTCAACCGAAAATCGTCTGTAACTTTTGAACCGTATGAGTAAAAACCTTGAAAATGTATTTACATCTGTCAAGTTTCATAGTTATTCGTTAAGAAATTGTCCGTGAAAAAATGTTGTGCACTTATAATCAAAATCGTCCTACCGCTAAAAAGCATGGAATTGCAAATACCGCTGTGTCTCATTTGATAAACATCTTCAAGGAGCGTCTGAGTGCCCGAAAGAAGGAAAGGAGTGGTCTTAAAAGTGGTCCCAGAGACAATAAAGTGGCCAGGAAAGTGGTACAACAGTTCAAGAGCCGTCCAAACATGTAAATTCGAGATGTCGCTAAAAAGTCCAAAGTATCAGTCGGTTTTGCCCATAAAACCATGAAGCGTGCTGGGTTACATATTCACAAGGTGCAACAAACCCCAAACTGGAATGAAAAGCAAAACATCACTGCGAAAACCCCTGTCCGGAAACTTTACACGAAGTTGCTCACCAAATCGTGTTACATCGTGATGGATGACGAAACGTACGTCAAGGCCATCTTCCGTCAACTTCCTGGGCAAGAATATTTCGTTGCCAAGTCTAAGTCTAAGTTTCATGTTCCGGAGGATCCCTTCCGGAACAATCAACGGTGTGATTTATACGGGAGAATGCCTTAAGAAGCGTCTCTTGCCATTTATAAGTAGGCACAAAGGATCAACCTTTATTCTGGCCTGATCGAGCATCCTGTCACTACGCTCTCGAGATTTGTTGGAGTGGCACCGAGCCAATGGAGTCAATTTTGTGCCAATAGATATGAACCCACCAAATTCACCGGAACTTTGCCCAGTTGAAAAAATCTGGGAAATTATGAAGACGAAACTTGATAAACATTCGAAAACTAACAGAGCTGGAGTTAATGAAAATTTGGCTGAAAACAACAAAAACACTGGGAAAATCGGTTGTACAATATTTGATGGGTGGAGTGAAAAGGAAAGTGCGGGAATTTAGGATGGGAGATGAAATTGAATAAAACAAATTTTGTAAATAATAACTCATTACTAGTTTATCATTCCCTGAAATTTTCAATAGCATCCGGTAATTGGTATAATTTTGGTGAGTAAATATGTTTGTGCCCTTTTTATTGAATACACCGTGTAGATTTATCGGTACTAGATAATTGATTGATATCTAAAAAGCATATTGTACCCTTTGCATATCTATGTGATTTTCTTTTTTTAGGTTTGATAGATCTGACAAGTTAGGAGAAAGGCATAAATGTGAGCCGGATAGTTTTGCTAATGTCCCTTTTAAACCCGGCTGATTGACCCTAATATTCAAAACCTATTATTCCATTACACGGTTGATTCTGGATCCAACCAGTAGGAAAACGGTGTCACACGTTAGATTTTTGACTTTCCAAAATCTATGGTCATTCTACAAGCCCTATTATAAAAACACTTTGACATTGCGCACCATTGGCTCTTGGTTTCCAATTGATCTAAAAGTCTCTTCATATTACCAAAGCGGGTAGAGGACACATAAAAATCACTACGTCAAAACTTGTGTAGCCTACTCCTTTTTCAAGCAGCGTTCATGAGAAGAACATGATGACAAACCACCTACCGTTACCCTACGTAATTTGGTTGAGCTCGAAAATATTCATTCCATGATAACTTACTTTTCTCCCGATATTAGTTGGTTAGATATTTTTTATTTGTAAATTTATGTTTAAAAACTTTTAGTTTAGCAATATTTTTGGATGTCGTAAAGTACCATGGTACGGTTGTCTGTCAAACAAACTAAATCCCGATAAGAGCATGAGTTCTGCTCTGGATGAACAGCAAATGGGAAACTTTTTTCGCTCTCATTTTACTCCGCGTTTTCACCTGTTGTAGCCGTATAGTTCAACACGTATCATCGGTAACGATTCGTACATATACATCACACGTTAGTTTCGGTGCGCTTCGACGTTCACTTTGGGAAAGCATCTATCAGCTTATATTTGAGAATCCACTATACAGAGCTAGAAAAGGAGCTAACCTGCTAATCTTTTTCGTCGATTTCACATTTCAACTTCTAATGATGCTTTCCACATGGCTCGATTAAAGAGGACAGAATCTGTCGTCCAAGTTGTCGAACACAATGGGGAATAATTTTGTGTCTCAATAAAAACATTGATTAATCGAAGCACATAGGCCCTTTTTCCAGCTTTGTATTGAATAGCTAGTAACATGACGAGGCGCATCCAAACAAGAGCCCAAACAGCATCAGTTATCCGACAACAGTCATTTTTTTTTTGCATGTGTCTTGGGGTGAGAAACACAACAATTCGCTGTAATTCAATCGAGTAGAAGAAAAGCATTTTTCGTCTTTTTGTTCCTGCTTTCAAGGATGCGAAACAAAAATTTGATCATGTAAGCTAATATGTATGGTTTGCAATGTTCGTTCTATGTTTCTTGTTCGTTTTGGCTTTTGTCAATTATGTTGAAATTTTATTGAATTTGAATAAAGCGTGCAAATGGAACCTTGCGGTTAAAATTTGATTCAACATTAATGGTATAAAACTGATGGATAAATGCAATACTTTTGCAATATTGGTATGAATGATAACTGACCTTTGTAAGCATTTCTTACTCAGTGTTACTTATTTCTGTGTTCATTCTTGAAGACGAAATTCAAATCAGTTATTTAATGCATGGTTATTTGGAAATTAGTTGAACTAGTATATTTTTTTCATTAATTGTACATAAGCACTAACAACAAAAAGGTCGTGTGGCAGAACAATAAAATCGTTTTGACAAGCAGGTAGCATAATAAACCATAGAAAACAATAAATAATAACATAATGCTCTGTAGACAAATTTCCAGTTCACGAAAAGTTGCTTGTACTGGAGAGGAAATTAGACCTAACTATGAAGCCCACTCAAGTGCAAATGTGCAAAGCTTCAGATTTAATTAACTAAAAACAATCTATCGAATACTGTAAAACAAGGTAATATTGATCTGAGGGGTAATGTTGATTATTTTGGGTTGCATATTAAGTTGATGACGGGTGACTACCAAATAACGGGAATGAATTCAATAATCTTCAATCAGAACAATAATGCTCTCCGATAAATGTTATTGAATACTTACAACATTTCGAAAACTATCACACACACAAACGAAACACACCCCCCCCCCCCCACACACTCACTTTCACACCAACATTTTAGCTACAGAGAACCTAAATCCAATTAAAAACTTTTCTAAAATTTCATTTATAAGATATCGATGAGCTCAAATTTTATTATTTAAAATTGTCATTTATATATACAATAAACATAACATAAAAAAATAATTCTCAAGAGCTTAAGGACATTTTGTTATAAAAATATGTTACATTTTCAGCTGGTTTTCATAATCGTACACATTTGGATATTTACGAAAAATATTGAGAAAAAAAAAGATCAATGTTACTTCGTTTAACGGTATCTACATTTCAAGAAAGAATACAGTTTCAATAAAAAAAAAAAACAAATGGGTTGTGCATTTTGAGCTCTACATTTCCCGACTAGAAGGGGATGACACCAAAGACAAAAAAAAGGAAATGAAAAAGTATCTAGCCATGTTAAGAATAACTAATTATAGTGGACGGTTCAGTCTGTGCAATTGTGATAATAGCTGTAATGATTTTGTTACATCGTAAAAAACTGTTACAAAGTTTGTTTGTGTTATTGCGTTGCTTTCAATATTTGTGTTATCTCTAAAGCATTATTTTGTTACAATTTCTGTTATTTTATCTACAACTAAGCGAGCTAAACTTTAATAACTCTTGTTTTGAAAGCAGTGTAACTGAAAAACAATAAATGATATGATATTGCTATTTCCTTCTGGTCGGGGTAGGGCTGACCGTTTATAGTGAATGTATGATTCGTTATAAGGGCATAAATAAGAGAGAGGTGGTTAATGTAATGAGCAGAAATCGAATGAACTTTTGTCACGAAAAAAGGAAACTTAATTTATTTAGTGAATGCAACTCACACTCAGTCTAACTGTTGTATTGTTTTTTTTTTGTTTTCAAATAATTCATAGCATATGTTTATTCATGCATCAGCGTAGAAGGTAATAGTGGGAACAAATTTCGTCAGAGCCTACAACGAGACATATCCAAATATTATAATTTTTTAACTTTATCATTCGATGTGATTTTAAGGTTGTTTCTGGTAGTTACTTTGAAATATTTGAATTGAGTTTTAACGTTGCTAATTTGTTTAATGCTTTTAGTGGGAGAAAACTGGGTAGATAAGATCGACATAATTTAGTTGATTCTGTAAACCAGATATAGCATAGCATAGCATAAAACAGGTCGCACAATAGCGTAGGTGGTACAAACTCTGAACTGTTGTGGAGAAGCGCCTTTATCCGTTGCTGTTAGATAGTGATTTGTGATCAATCCCTACCTCTTAGATAAATGAGGTGTCCCCTTCCAAAAGACCAGAGCTGTCCTGGCCACGTCCTTGCAACTGGTGGGAATGAGGAAAGAATGTTAGTCCGACACTTACTTAAGAGAGATTCGGAGAACTCCACGACCCCTCATAAGTATCTCAGGAATGGTGGAATTGTGTTAGTAAAGAGGGTAAGCTTTAGGATACGCTCAGCAAGCGATGTTTGCAATTTTCATTTTAATATATTTAAGAAATTAATTTGTTGATTAGTTTGCCCGTTAGCGATTGCCTCCGCCCGCTGCCTAAATTATGATTCTGTTAACCAGATATACGCTAAATTGTTGGCATGTTCTAAAACCAAATTATCATTGTCTGATATTCCAAATGTGCTTCGAATAATTGAACAATCAGCGAAAATATTTGAAACAATAACCAGCTAAAGTCAGTAGCATTCGCTGTCCTGCACCAGAATGATTCCAATTTGGATCTTACCAAAGATAATGTAAAGATATTGGAACCATCAATAATCACATTAATTTTAGTAAAATCGTGCCCTTTTTCATGAAACATAATATGTCAATCACCAAAACATACCATGTATACTATTTTTCCATACCTTAGTTGAAATTTCTTTTGAGTAATCGAAAAATATGGGAAAATAAATTGCGTTCGCCGGCGAGTAAAATTGTTATGCATTGAAAAAAAAAATGGAATTTCCATATGAAGCAGCAACTTGTAAGAAATATTACTAGGAAAAACCGGCTACAGAGTATTTAAAGCTATGTATAATTTTTCCGTGGTTTGGAATGTATACTTGTATGTTTTTTGACACTGCTTAAAATGAACAGAAATTTAAACTACTTTTTTGATCTGTGTAATATGCTGGCATACTTTGCAAGGTTTTATGAAATTTGTTATGAATCTTCCCCCCTTGTTTCCATTGGAACTATTCAGCGTTGTTCTATTTGACACTGATTTTTTACTTTGAATATTACCATTGATAATAAAAACGGATTTTCAATATTATGGTTGATTAGGGGCAAAATTAGCAATCTTAACCAAACCTACTGTCATGTCATTAAGTGTCAATGAATATTTTTCTTCAACTTGGCTTTAGACGCCCTTCAGAGCTTTGCTTGCTGCTCAAATTAGAGTTCTTTGAAGCACTTCCCCGTTCTTAATTGAGGGATTTCTGTGTCATTCCTTAGGATCCAGCGTAAAGTGTGTGGCAAGCATGGTTATGTTGCAGAGCAGTCGAAAAAAATATTTATCGTTTACCGACTGCGCTATATAGCCCCAAAAATAAATCTGCGGTTTTAATCTGAAAAACTACTTTCTTTAACGTATGTATGCATGTAATTTGTGTATGTAATGAGTGTATTTTTGTGTACATTTGTTTGATTGTGATCTAGCAACGTTTTGAGTTATATAATCCACAATCAAGTATGGTAAGCAATATGATCCGATTGGTCTCGGCCAACCCACTTTACTAGCACTTTTTTAATTTGGTTTTTTCTTCACCAACTTTTTTAATAACTCCAAACCTGTGATACACTCAAGGAAAATGCCACATGCCAATATTGCAATGTTTGCAATCATATTTTGCGAAAAGCACACGTCTAGTATAAGCAATTTTGCCCTTCTTGATCCCTATAAGGGTTTACTAAATAATTTACTGTCTTATTAGGGGTGAAAATGTTTTGAACAGCTTTTTTTGATGGTTTTTTCATGTTTTTTTTTGCATAAAACACGAAATAAACAGCAGTTATTGATTAAACAAAAACAGGGCTTTCAAAATGTTCTACAACTCTCTCTCTTTGACACGCCATGTTGTACCTCCAATTAGCAGAAAACAAAATCTCGAGTACTTTTTCAAACAGACGTATCTGATTTTGTAAACAAAGAGGGGAAGTAAAATTCAAACATTAATTTCTTGAAACCCTTATCACTTTCTTGCAAACTAGGGCCACCAACACAAGGAATAGCATTTCGCTAACATGATGGTTATGCTACTTCCAGTGAGGGTGCTGAGAGTTTTGATTGAGCACACTTGATTACCGCGCTGCTTGATATCGTGTCACAAGCAAAATTTCTTAAACTATGACCACAATCGGATAAAAGAAGGCTTCCGAAAGCCATTACTGTTTTGAAAACATTTCCAGAGAAATTTGCAAAATGGGCAAATCTGCTTTTGTAAACAAACGTTTATTAGCGAATAAACGCACAATTTTTAAAACTAAGACTAAACTTGGCTAGAGGAAGCCTTCTTTTATCCTATCATTCTTTTATCCTATTTTTACGGACGCAGCTGATTTTGATGGCAAATGTGAGTCTCAACTATTTTCATTGGATGCTACATACTTGACTAGGCAAAAATAGGCTGGTTTTTAACTTCTAAACAAGTTATTTTTAATTATTATTCCTAAAAATTTTCCAGAATTCAGCAAATGTCTCAATTTAATGGATATATGTGCTCGCTGTATTGCTTGAAAATGAGTGCCCAATAAAGAGTGTTCCGATTAAAATTTGGTCAAACATAAGATTTTATACAGTCTCCTTGTCCACTGTCCAGAACGCCAGTTTGCCTTGAACTGTTTCTCGCTCACAACAGCTTGTTGAGTCTTCTTAAGGTTCCGCTTGACGATGGCTCAATATTGTTCGATTGGGCGGAGCTCTGGCGTGTGGGGAGGGTTCTTGTCCTTGGGCACCACTGGAACGTTGTTGGCAGCATACCACTCCATGGCCTTTTTTCGTAATGACAAGATGCCAAATCCGGCCAAAATAGAACGGAACAGTTGTGTCGCTTCAGAAAAGGCAGTAGACGTTTTTGTAGGCACTCGCTCAGATAACTTTCCTGGTTGACGGTTCTGGTCGCAATCTAAACGTTGCTCTTCAAGCCACAGGTACAGATGGCCTGCCTCACCAGATATTTCTTCGCGAACTATGACAGTTTAATGTGCTTGAAAATATCTGCCCCTTTTCCCCGTCCGGTTGCCGTATAAAATTTCTGTCCAGGAAGCTGTTTAAAGTCTGCCTTGACGTAAGTTTCATCGTCCTGTACCACGCAATCAAACTTCGTCAGCATCGTCGTGTACAACTTTCGCGATCGTGCTTTGCCCGACGTGTTATGTTTATCGTCGCGATTTGGAGTCACCACTTTCTTGTAAGTCGACAGTTCAGCTCGTTTTTTAGCTCTATCCACGGTTGAAGGCGCCAGCTTCTTTGCAACATCTCGGACGGAGAGGTTGGGGATCCGCCCGAAACAGCGGGCCGTCGCTGTGGCCTCCGGCTTTCGATTTCCCCCCGATTCAGCTTTCCTGGCTGTCAACAAGCGTTCACAGAACACGTTTAATACGTTGGTTACAGTTGATTTAGCCACATTCAAAAATTTCGCCAACTTGGCGTGAGAGTAGTTTGGATTTTCGCCATGCACGTGCAAAATTTTGATGCGTTGCTTCTCTTCCTTCGACGACATTTTGATAACTGAAGTACTAATCTCAAAATCAAAATAGAGGCATGATGCTACACGCACACATCTTCAAAATGAGGGGTGTGCAACATTTTTTAATGCACTATTCGTTTTATTAATACGTCAACATCGCCAGAAACGCCAAGGATCTCCTCTCCTGCCAACATTATGTCCACTCCTTGTTTATTTCTGTGTGGATTACTTCTCTGCCTGTCCTCTCGAATACTCCTGAGAGTTAGGTAAAAGAAATGGCCGCTGGATTGTACTGTCAACATGAAGTTGGCCTTGTTTGCTTTCATATCTACTCTACAAACAATATTGACATTGTCGTTGTCTTACGCTGGCGCCCACTGATGTGGCGAAAGTGTAACACCTGCTAGCATGGCGAAACATCTCTTCGATCTTGTGGATCTTGTGGAAACAGTTCATATCGAATTTTATCCATAAGTCAGATAGAGACGTAAACACCAGTCGATTGTATTGGGTTTTGAATCCATTAATCGCTCACCTATTCTGGCATATGAAAAAAAAAACTGTACAATTATCCTAGAAAGCATATTCCAAACATACAATTGTACACCCTACGCTCCTCTAGGATGAAGCAATGAGCAGATAAACATTCTCCACATACCTACACCATGATAGTTCGTGCAAACAGTATTCTATTAGAAAGAATTTGCATTATGTAGGTATGTCATCAAGATACGAGTAATGATATAGAAAGACGAAAGAAAGAAAAAAAACTTCAACAAACTATCCGTCTGGTTGAGATTCTGTCTGAATAGTTTTGCAGCTTCGTCACGTATTAAATGAAAATGTACGGTGAGCAGTATTGATACATTAATGATCCAATGTTTAGCTTCATTTAGTTTTCTGCACTTTGTTTCGCTGTTCCGTTTTTTTGTCTTTTTCATGCAATATTTTATATTGAGCCGCTTTAAACTTGTTTGCTTTTAAAATTCTTCCTTATAAAACTAGAAAATCCAATATTGTAACTACCAATCTTTAAAGGCTAGAATAAAAAAAATTGCCGGATTGTTAACCAAATTTCGTTCAGCCATAAATACAACAATTAAATGGCAAACTATTTAAAATGAACATAAATAGCTAAATACATCACACCGTGTTTAGAACGAGGTACACTACGTTCAATCGACATCAAACCGCTGCCTATCAAGAAAGATTGTCGCATATCAGATATCAAACCAATCAATCTTTCCAACCAGACGGCACACGAACCAAATAAAAGTCTATCTACCATAATCCGATGCTTTATGATTTGCGACAAGCCAAGATCCGTATCCAATGTATATCTATAACCACCCGCTGCCACAAAACCGGGAAAGAGTCAGAAGAGAAAAGCAAAACAGTGAAATCACATAAACGACTGAATTTAACTGAGACGAATGGGACGACGTTTAGTCTAGATGAGTATTTGATTTGCATTCTGTTAATAAATACCAATATTTGATTCTCTTAAAAATTGTTTGCAGTCACGTGACCGTTTGTGTTGTAATAAATACTTTCACTCGTTGCTCATTTTGCCTTCCATTACCCATCCAATTTCTGCTATTATTTCAATGATTAACAAATAAAGAAATTTGGTTTGACAGTGGATTACAGTATTCGGTATTGTTGGGGCGAGCAAATGGAAGGTAAATTTATGAAGGGATTTGATTGCTTAGGTATACATGCTTTTGGAAGTATTTGAAGCTAACAGAATCAAATTACACTCAGCAAAACATGAGAAAGCTAGAATCGGGAAAACTATTAATGATCTTGAGACTGTTGAACCTTATCAAATGGAGGCACTACATGATGTCCATCTGGATACCAATTATTAGAATATGTTTCATTAATTTGCAACATGATAAACGTGTGGGTTTACGATCTTCCACTACAGGTTTCCTTGTGTATGTATTTTAGTGACTTCAAGCAACTTGGGCCGTTTTTTCCACTGTTTCCACCAGAAGTCCCTGATACTGACTTCGATTTGGTACTGGCAATGATGTGAATGAAACGGGAGATATTTTTGGAGGATTAGGATACTGGTGACGGGGTGCATAACAGTGTATGTATGTATTTAAACAATTATCTGCACCGGGGCACCGTATTTCTTCAATTCAAAAAAAAAAGATGTTCAGAAAAACAGAAACTTTACCAATGATCAGACACTTTTGGTTTCCCTTATTTATTTCATAGCTTCTAAATCTACCCTATGAATAATTAAATAAATGACGCGTTGGTAAGCTTTTGATTTTTGGATTGTTTGTTGAAGGTAAGCATACATTGGACCAATTAGAAACCAATCTATTCGTATTTCAATCCTTTGTTTTCGAATATAATGAATAGATGTTACATGTCATGAACGTAGGAACAGTTACTATGATTCAAAATATGTCTTTAAGTTCCAGATAGTAGAACGAGCATGCATTGAAACAGCAACATTATTTTGAAGAATTAAAATTTACGAACGCAAGAAAAGCTATAATGGTAATGCGTGGCCTCAAATTTTGATTATTCGACTACCAAAATGATAGTGCTCAGAAAAATTATCTTCTAATTAGCTTTTAACAAAATTAGTTTATATTTCAGGGTGCGATATACAATCATTTAAGTGCAGTGGAGTGAATGTGATGAATTCGCTTACAATATTAAAGGCTGTTCACACCAAAATCCGGACAAAGTATTGACCCTGATCCTTAGTCAACTTACCACACAATGGGGTGATACTTGCTATGATCATTCAGAATGCAAGATGGTGCCATGTAAGTTATCACGTAGAAAATCTATTTGGCATCAATATTTGGAAAATCCCAATTCTACTGTGGGGGCGACTTCAGCGTAGTGGTTAGCATCTATACCTCTCACGCCAAAGCCACGAGTTCAAATCTCACCCCGGAAAAGTTACGAAAATACCCAAAACGTATTTGAGTGAATATGGCGGGAGATGAACTACCCCAGGGCTTAAAATATCGATAGTCAAGGAACTAAAAAAAAAACAATTCTACTGTTCGCTCCATCGCAAAATCGTCCAAAGGGGCAAAGTCAACTGTTGTGATGTGATTAAACGTTACAAAGAGGGTCTTATTATGGAAAGAATAGCTGGAAGTGGTTGCTAACATGAACAAAGCAACTTAAGGAAAGTGAAAATGGCCCTTGATGCTCTTCAGACAAACCCGAAGGTTGTCAATACGGGCAGTTGCAATTTGCGAGAAAAGTGCAAATGTCAACAGGTTTTGAGCAAAATTAAATTTATATCACCGCTCGTAAACTTCAAGCTCTTAGTTCTGTTTTTGTAGCTGAATTGGCGGCGATTCTTTCTTCGTTAGAAACTGTTGCCTCACTTACACCAGATCAATATTCTATTTTTACGAATAGTCTCAGTTCAATAGACGCTATTCGCTCCTTGGGCCGGTGAAGCACACCTTTTATTTTCTTATGGAAATACGAGGTCTTCTTAGTGCCTAATCTTCAAGTTATTTTATTATCACCTTTGTGTGGGTCCCATCTCATTGTTCGACTCCGAGCAACGAGAAAGCGGACTCACTTGCAAAGACCTTTACCGAATTTTTGTTTATTTTTCGTCAGAAATCATTTGTTAGCTGGTATTTTAATCGTATAAAAAAATACTCTGGATAATCGAGTCTGGAATTCCAGATAATCGAACTCCAGATAATTGATTCTCCGAATAATCGAGTCCCTGGATAATCGAGTCTGATCAAAAACTTGCTGTTGTTTTTCTAAAATATTTTTTGTGTGTCCGGATTTCTGTGTGAACGGATTTTATGTAATCTTAAGTCCGCCTGAGATGCATATTGAGAAATTATGATCTTATAGTCCATAACATATAATGCAAAAATTTTAACTCTAACAAATTATATTTAAAAAGAGATGCATTTTGTGAATTAACAAGTATCATATGATGTGTGGCTACAGACTTTTATTAATGCAAATCGGTCAAGATGGCGAATAATTTTCGGTCGTAACAAACTTCAGCTTAATGTTTCAACTTCATAATTTTGATTAGATTGGTATTGAAATGCTACATCTTACTCGTCATGCTTCTGAAGACTATAACTAGTGGTTTAAGGAGTTTAATGGGCATCTTCGGCGGATACCCATTTTTAACTCATCAAATAATAGTCATATGTCATCGCATTAACTTAATTACATTATATATCTATAGACCACAAACTCCACATAAACGGGTAATGAACCGGACATAAGGGGCACCCTACTTAATTGTGGATAACATAAGTAAATAGGGATCATGAAAGTAAAGAAAAAAATCTCAATTGCTTCAAAATAAGTTGATGTCACCGTAATTTCTTAGATCATCGCTCAATTTATATGTTAACAGCAAGTTAATGGAAAGGCAGTAGCTTTGGTTGAAATAAAGTGGTAAGCTCATTTAACCTTATGTAGTTTTCATTTAATTAAAACGCATTTTTATCGTCAACAAATATACCAAAATGTAATTCAATTAATAAAATATACGTGAAACATCTAAAAAAAAACCTACCACAAATCAAACTTTTCGTCGTAAGTTTCGTTAAACCTTATTTAATAAGCGTATTATAACAATTTCAATCGCCGACGAAAGAATTTTGTGTGTCAATATTTTCCACTAATTTAATTTATTTAAACAAATTTCAACTAAGGTATTGAAAAATAGTATGTTTGGTACATTCTTTAGAAATTAATATAGGTGTGCGTTTTTCTGAAATATATGGTACTCATTACGCCCGTGGGATAATTGTACCCCCGAAACATCGTTTTATAAAATCGCAGAAAAGCTTGAATAAGCGGAAAATGAATAGCTTTGCTGCGTTTAATTTGAAGTATTTGCTTCTGAAATCGAGAAGTAATAATGCATGACTATTATTTCTGACCAGGAAGATAGGAGATTAACAGGTTTGCCATTATATATCTGATTTTTTATTTTTTCGTTCAGTTTTAGAAGCAATATTAAAAAAGAAGTGCTAGAATTCATGAAAATCTCCTCACATAAAAAGTTTATCTAGCACTGGCGACATATGCTGGCTTCGGTGATGGAACGGCTCGAAATTTGTTTTGTTCAATGAATTTTTTATTTCATATTTGTTTTTTCATGTAGTTCTCGTGCACGAGAAGGTTCCAATTAATAAGACAATTGACAATAAAAAAAAAATATCATTGACCAAGAAAATATTGTCAAACTGATGACAGAGACGATAAAACATAACATCTCAAATTGAAAACAACAGGTTCTCAACAAACATTTACCCTAAATATTTAATTCATAATGCAAACAAAGACCATGACCAATCCGTTAAAATACGATCCAGGTGAATATAAGAAATCACCACTGTAGCGCATTCTTCGGAAAAATATAATATGCATTTGGTTTGCTGACAGAAAATCACCGAGGTGGCGATATTTTTAGCAATACCACCTCAAACAAATGATGGCCACACCACGCTTCATTGGATTTGCTCAACGGGCATGTAGTAAAGATGTTTGGGAAGAAAAGTAAACTAACTTCTTCGAAGCCGAAAGATAGCTTTGACTCTGCTCCAAAAATTAAATATTATTCAAACATTTCATCATTGTTTTCCTTATGGCCATAGTCTTTCGTGTGGTTAGCTGGCTGTGAGTAGCAAAGATGTCTACTATGACTGTTTCCAGTGTTTCACATTTGCTCATGGCTCCGTTCTCCGTCGTTTGGGTAAGTATATATGCGAACTGGATCTTCTATCAATTTAACAATTCACGTCTATTTTAATGGACTAGCCGCACGTTGTTTGTGGGGCAAACATTTTTGACAATACCGTGATTATTTACTTTTTGGGACTCAACATCATGCCAGTTTTGCTCTAACCTCGTTTGCAGAATACATTTTGCAAATCAAAATCACAAATTAACAATTCTACACTTTGTATTTCTTGCTAGACATTTTTTTTTTGTTGCTGTTTCATATGATTTGTACTTTCAGTGAAAAGCCAAGTGTCAACATTTTGCTATAAATTATTATATGTACGTAACATAATGTATAGCCAGAAAATTACATGTATCTTTATGATAAACAGTGTATCTTGAATCAATTTTAACCTTTAAAACTTGTACGCTGTATAGAAAATAGCAAAAATAGGGGTTAAAGTACACAAATATGTAAGTACACAACTTAAGCCTCGAATGCAATGGGATATTGCTCACAAACTTTGTAATGTACGCAATTTTGAATATCTTTAAGTGTTTATTTCATGCTCTTGTTGCATGATAATTTTTAATCAACATGCATATATACTAATCTGGTGTCATTAATTTCATCATACTTTCAGAATATGCAGCTGGAGCGCAAATCGACTGGGTCTATTTTTATTTATAGGCAGCATTCGAAATGAGTCGGTCATGCTGTTGTGTTGACTAACAATACTAGCTGGACGCACTTTATCGCAGAACTCTATCTCTTGATTCAATTCGTACCTCACAAATCGAGAGCTTTGCAGGCAAATGGATATTTTAAGCAGCTGTATCGTTTTCAAGAAACTCATAAATTTCACAATAAACTCAGCGGATCTCCCGAAGGCTTTGTGCCCAAATGTGTCGGAGTAAGGATTGAAGTATCTTGACAGATCAACGTGGAGTTACAGCAAAAGGCTGCATTGGTACGGCGAAAAGGGAAAATTTGGGGGGATTTGGGATAATGATCAGCTAACAAAGGAGGGGAAAGAGGGAGTTATGTGCCCAATATACAAAAAGATTAACAAGTTGGAATGTGATACCTCCTTGCCTACTGTTTGATGTTTCAGTAGAAGGTGGTATGAAACGTGCGTAACAACATGCATTTAACATGTGGGGTTAACGGTTTCAATAAATCCAGCCAGTTCACCTGTTCCGCTAACGACGAGAATATTGTCGGAAAGACGTTTCTGATGGTAGTTGACCAGTACACCAAGCTGAATCTTGGTTGGATTAAAGGTAAATACTTCATATATTAATTTTGTGTGTGTTAAAGGTGTTAAAGGCAATGACCATGGTTGATTAGATTTGTGCTCTAAAAAACTCGAAGTGGCAATGCTAATCGGCCATGAAAGTGACAATTTTTGGATTCTAGCAAGCTTTTCCTTTATTGTCAAGCATGAAGGAAAACATGCTTTAAGAAATAAACTAATTCAATATACTCAACCAAAAAGAAAGATTCACCTGAATGTTTTGCACACGTGTAATCAAAATCAAAATTATTGTCAAACCGACTATAATACGTTACTAAAGTGTACAGGGAACGACTTATGACCACTACGACACAAAAATCCGGAGGAAACCGAAACCAGCCACCAAAAGAAGAGTGGCCAGTGTTTATAAACGCAATCCTAATCTTTCTATCAGTATGAATGTTTTGCACACGTGTAATCAAAATCAAAATTATTGTCAAACCATTTGGCGAAGATGCCAAACCGACTATAATACGTTACTAAAGTGTACAGGGAACGACTTATGACCACTACGACACAAAAATCAGGAGGAAACCGAAACCTGCCACCAAAAGAAGAGTGGCCAGTGTTTGTAAACGCAATCCTAATCTTTCTATCAGAGATGGAAAAAAAACAAAATATCACACCCAACAGTGCACAAAGAAACCTGCCGGACTGCCAACATCTAAGGTTATAGTGACCTTGCTAACGACCCCTTGATGTTGCCTTCGGTGTTTGAAGGAAACAAATGGCCTACCGGTTGAAAAATATTGAGCAAACGTTATGTTGGCCGTTTTTAGCGGTATTCTATAGCTATGGTTAAAATTATATGAATTTTCATTGCCACTATGCTGTGTTTCAATAACGCCGACACATGGCCCTAAAAACTAATACAGTAAAAGATTGTATTTGAATCAGTTAATATTTCTTTGAAGTGATGTACTATTTCGTACTGAACATATTATAGATCCTAAGCTATTCGGAATTGTTTCAAATATATTGTAAAATTAATTAAAACTGAGTAAAATGACCGTTTTTGCGTAGTAAGTCTGTACGATCGTAATTGTTTTCAATCCAAAGTAATGTTTTCCTTATTTCTTGTCCCACACCATGACTTGAGTCGAACGAAGAAAAGTATGTTTCTCATTTTAAATCAAACACAACACTGGAATATGACAATCCAACAATTCACATTGTTGCCAAATTGATTAGGTACGTGATAGATCCTGCTCGCAAATCTGTTCAAAATAAAAATTATTCAAAATTAATAAATTTATTTAGATCGGAAGTGTTTGGAAATTAAATTTGAAGCAGTGAAAATGGAAAATACCGTGTGATTTAGTCACTCAGAAATGCTTAATTTAACATGTTTGTCATAGAGGAAAAGACATAAACAAATAAGTCATGAAAAAGTCATGAAAATTGTATTGTATTTGCATTTAGTTGATTATGATTATGATTGCGTAATACTACCATCTATTGTTGCAAGGTAACTTTCCATAGCAGTGTAATAATCTTAAAAATGATTTGATCAGGATTCTATTATTGTTTGTGATCATCAAGCTCCTGTATGAAGGGCCAAAAAGACACTTACGCGAAACTCGCGAATGTAGGGAAGAGAACCTCCTTCCAAAAGAAAGGTCACACTCAGAGCACTAGAATCGAGCCCTCGATTGGCAGAATAAACCCAATAGATGGGGTCGAAGAGCCCACCCTCGTTCCGCGAAATGTTAACAATTGGGAGGAGACAGTCCCATGCTCCCTATTTAAATCATTTTTCTTGGGTGCCCTGATGGTCCCTCCCTTTCCCCGTTGTATGTTATTTAATATTTATTATCTTCTGTACACAATAAATTAAGATATCAGTATAGAAAAAAATGCTAATTTATTCAAATTTCAAACTTGAATGGATTGTTACTGAATAATAAATAAAAGTTAGATATGTATTACCATCCTACTAGTCCTGAGAAAGCTGAAAACAGAATAGATCATTCCAAATATCCAAGATAAAATTTCAATTAAAGATATTATTTTAAAAGACATGTTGTAATATTTTTTCATTATACTGTTCTAGTAACATTTCAAAGATAGCAATTGGAGTGAACGAAGAGTCCGGTTTGATGATTTCTGAAATAAATGGCTTATCTGACCATAATACCACTCAACACAATATTAAATTATAACCCTACATTGCTTATAAGCACATGCCAGTCTTTAATTAGTATAGTAGTTGAAGTTTAGAAGTGTAATTTTAGATAAAATGATATGCTGTTATTCTGAAATACAAATTGAGCCTTTGATGCCTGTCATGTTGCGCCAGGCTCTTACATGTTTTTGGAATGCAAAGATGATTCCGAAGCGTGCTGAAATTATGAATTAAATGAGAATGAAAAATAGTAGGATATGATTTAAAGGTACAGTATCATCAGTCGCGCCACCTTACATCGCTATTGTCAGATTTACAACATTGCCCAGGCTACGCCAACCTGCGTCTCCATCTTTCAGCTGGCAGTCTTTTGTGATCATTTGACTAGTGGAGGCGTGAGGTAGGAACTTGTGAGGACGAGAGGTCGGTCACACCCTCCTTCGAAGTTGTCAACTCACCATTTGAAGCCCTGTATTGTATTTGCATTTAGTTGTTCAAAAACTGAAAATCACATCACTCACGGAACATGCGGTTGAAAATTAATTTTCACTTTATTTTGACTTAAATTTATATGAAATTTGGCACTCATTGAAGGAGAAACAGTTCAAGGCACGTTGGCAGTCTCCATCAAATAAGGTGTATAAAACAGTGATACAAAATCTGATGGAAGGTGTTAAATGTAAAACCCGGAAAATAGGCAGTCTTATCAAATAATTTTCCGGTACTTTGCAGTCATTTAGTTTGAAAAAATAAAATGATCATTCATCTATATAATAATATAGAAAGGTTATTACCTTTCTCTATGTACACTTTATCATGATTCACAATCATGTTTCTAAATACAGGTTATTGTTTAAAAAATCCCTAGATCCATAAAAAATTTGATTTTTATGACTCTTGGACTGAAACTGGCATTGAGATTATGATGCGGTCGGTAACCCTGACCGTATTTGTGTAAATTGATATGTACAAAGGTTGTATTGCAGCAACAACAATTTACTGAAGTTTCGTGACGATCGTAATTTAATTTATAGCTGGCCATAAACAATACTATAAGCCATATTAGTAAGCCATGTTTTTAACCCAACTGAACTCGAAAGTGAATGAAAACTGGAACAACACTTTCACAGCTAGGCAATCAAAGCGGTTCATTATTCCAAATATGTCTATGACTCGCAAAATACTTGATCTTTCTAATAAAGATCTAAGCATATATACTGGTCTTTTAACAGGCCATTGTCCGAGCCGCTATCACTTGAAGGTGATTGGAAAACTTCAAGATGATTCATATCGCTTTTGTGGTATGGAAAAAGAAGACTCGGAACATTTGTTATACTGTCCGGCATTTTTTTATTAAAAGAAATCAGTTCTTCAACAAACGGCTAATAGAACCCTTTGATATTTGGAGAACAAATCTCAGTGCGGTAGTGCAATTCATTCGAAGTGTAATGCCGTGCTGGGATAATGCTCTAAGTCAAGCGTTGACGACCACTCCTAAAAATAGTGGTACGTCACCTGAACAGAGCTAAAAAATGGGGATATATCACAATAGATCTAAAAAATGGTCGCAGTGATGAAAATACCCGACAAGGAATAAGAACCCAACTGATTCTTGTTTTCTAAAGAGATGCCAGAGTAATGGAGTAACTGTCTCATACCAAGAAATGACAAGAACGAGATTTTGGACAGCTCACACAAAAACGCTACGTGCCGCAAATCGATTTGTGTCATGACTTGGAAGGCAACCTTCTCACGGACGTATGTGAAGTTATCGAGATAAGGAAGCGCTTTAACGGAGATGATACAATAAATGAAGGTGGTGCAAGTACACGCATGAAATTCGACAGGTTTCCGACCAACTTTTTGGGAAGTTAAATCAGCTTACGCCACAATCAACCAAGATGTATTTGGCGATAAATCGACGCGATGGATCGACGGTGGATCGATAAGAATCTTGGTATTTCCACCATGTCCCGAGTGATAAAAACTTTTAAGGCATTTGAATGTCAATAGAAAGGAAGGAAGTGTGGGCAAAAGTGGCCCGGTTGATTCCAAATTGGTCAAGAAGCTCTAAGCATAATTCAAGAGCTGGCCAAACTATTTTTCAAACTATCGTGACGAAAACAGGTCGCGAGAATCCCAAAATTATCAAAAGTGAGCTAGAATTGAAGAAAATCTGGATGGAAGTGACCAAACAGATAGGAAAAGCTGTTGTACAGTAATGTTGTACGTAATGGATGGAGGCAAGAGAATAACGTGAGCATTTGGAATGGAAAAATATGTCGATTAAATTAAAATAAACAAATTAAAGCTTATCAACGGGGTATAACTAAAAAATGAGAATGATTTTTACTCTCTCATACCAAACCACACACGTGCACAGAGAAAAGAGAGATTATGTGAATCAATGCTCTCTGTCTCCCCAACTTTTGTTTTGTTCCAACTTGTTCAGTTGTGTTCAAAATGCCGTCGAAGCAGGAAGCATTACACGAGTGGATTGTAAAGTTCTATCAAACGAACATAAATCACGGGAAAAAGTTCACTGTGAACCATCTATCTATCGTATCCTGGCCTCCTCAGGAACAGCTCGAAGGAGTGGTAGTGGGAGACCGGCCAAAATAATGAACAAGATAGGACTTAGATTGCTCCATAGTACTTTAAGCAACAAGGATTCTATTAGTCAATCTGATGCAGCAAAATAGTTCAAGACTGCGCAACCTTACATCTGCAAGACATTGAAGAAGAAAGGAATAGTCTGCCACAAGAAATCAAGAGCACCAGAATACACAGAGCAACAGATATCAACCGCAAAATCCCAATTACGCCGGAAAATGTTTCGTTTTGGGTGATGAAAACTACTTCCCTATCTCAAAAACCCACATCCCAGGAAACGATCGATATTATTCGGATAACATTTCTACTGCATCTCCGAACGTGAAACATTCGTTTAAGCATAAGTTTGAGCAGAAGGTGATGCTTTATATTGCCATATAGAAATTTCCAAACCATGGTTCAAGCCCAGTGGTTTGGTTATTAATCAAGAAGTGTCAATGTTTGAAGAAAATATTGATACCATTTCTTCAAACATATCATGGAGATGGAAGAGATGGAGACGTGTTTTGGTCAGATAAAGCGTCGTCACACTAAGCGAGAAAAACACAAAGGAAGCCAAAACATCCCGTACGTACAAAAAAAAAAAACGCAATCCAAGAAATTTGCCCCAGTGTCGCCCGATTGAAGATTTCTTTGGATATTTGAGTTCGCTGGTGAACAAAAACAACTGGAGAGCTGTACACTGCTCCTAGAAGCTGTACACTGCTCCTGTTCAAACATCAGTGCAAAGCTTCGTCGAACAGCTGATGACGGACCGTGGTCAAATGTTCATTAAATTTCTTTTAAATAAAGAGACGTACCTTCAAAATAAATCAATCAGTTTTCCTTTCTATAAACAAGTATTTTTGTTAAAGAAAATTTCTATTTTTTAGTTGTACCCCATTAGTTGATCGTCATTCATAACAAATTCTAACTCTCGCATTTTTGTGTGCATCATTTTTCGTGAAAACAAAATAAAAACTCGAAGTAGTGTTTTGAAATCCTAACTGTTCTGCAATAAAGCAATTTATCAGTAAAATACACTTTCTCTATAAGACACATGCTGAATGGTGCTATCCCGGATAGACGTGAAGAACAAAACAAGAGCAAACTAATGGCAAATTTTGCTATCATAACATATACACTATACACCATACAACATTTCCTTAAACAAATTTTATATCATAACAAAATTTGTTATATTTATGATACTTAATTTTTTTTAAATAATATGTAATAAAAATATAATAATAATAATATGTTTTTTAACTAAGGCTGTTCAATAAACGCTTAAATTGTATTCATCTCTTTGATTTCATTTGACCATTAGTTTCATATTTAATCATATTTCAATCAAACCAATTACAAATCATGATGTTCTGATAGTCATATTTAATTATAAACCTCGCTATTGGTTTGTAAATTTCGTCTAATGGGGATTCTGTATCATTTAGTAACGGTTTCTTTTTTATTATTTATTTTAAAGCTTAATAAAGGTGTCATCTTTATTACTTTGTATACTTTTTCGGGTCAGCTTTGATTGATCACATATGTACAACTTTGTTCGTCAATATTTTTCATTCAGTTACTACTTCTTCAAATTTAAACTGGATTCATTAATTCCTAAACGAAACTATTTTTGATCCTTATTAGTGAACACAAATAGAGGGGAAATTCAATGAAAATATGTCACAGCTGCATCTATCCAAACAGAATCGAAGCTTCTTTTAGACTGTTCTCGTGTTTGCCCATGTCTCTCCACTTGTCACGCTGTCGGCGGTCTTCGTAGCAGGCACGGAAAGTAAGAAGCTCATAACTTTCCCACCCAACAAGTGTTCTTAATTTCTCGCATCCGATTTTCTTCATTATTATCGTTCTTTAAAAACTGGAAGACCATACTAACGAAAATCGATTTTCTTCACTTTGCATATTGTGTAGAGCGTGAGTTTTAGCGGTGGTTTTCAAGTTTTTGACTGTAATGACAATATCTCACAACTGCATTGAAAACGCAGGACGTGAGCGCATCATTTCTTAACGTAAATGCGTCAGAATGATTCTCAGCGTCAAGTTATTCCCCTATATATATCCTAACTATTTAAATTATTTGCTAAGGTTCAGAAACGTTGCAGCTTGCCTGAGACAAAATGAAATGATGCACCAGCATTTTTTTCACACGGGTGAATGTCAACGAAACAAACTGCAATCGACACAACTTTCGCTCTACGTAATATTTTACGTTGTATATCTTCACACGGTTGAGTAATAAATCAATTTTCACCAGCAAGGTGACTCTGCACTAGTTGTCATTGAAATTGTGACTTTCTTTTACCAATAATTTAGGATCCATTATAGTCATACTGTCGTTTCAATAACTTTATCTGTGATCTGATTTCCAGACTCATTCATCTTAATTATTAGTTCTCCACGTAGATGTTCGTTAGTTAGATTTTTTCTTTGACATTTTATTTTATATAAGAAAGTGAACCCTCTGCAACTGAAAAGTTTTCCACCCAAGGCTACAAGGAGAGAATAAAACAACAATCCATCGGTTCACGGTTATAAAAATAAGAAAAAGGATTGAAAAACATCCGAACCCGTATTGATTTTCAGACCAGCAATTAGAAGTTGTAAGCAACCGATTCCAAATTTCACTAATTAATTGTCCTTCATACACTGCATAGCAACCTCGCTTACAGACTCCATTTTGAGCGTGCAAGCTGTGAAAACTCATTCAAACACTCGATGGAAATTCTTCATTATTCAGTATGTTTGAAAATAATATCATGTTTCATTGTGTACGATGTGTTCGCTGCAGATTGAACCAGTGCTATCACACATATAGCAAGAAAGATCGAATATTTAAGTTGGTACAGAAGACGATTGACTGAAGGTTATTTTTCCATCATGCTCAATGACGGTTTAAATTACGCTAATTAAAAAGAATTTTCAAAATAGCATGATTGGTAAATCGCGTGTTTACGACCAAGTTTATTACTAGACTAGTATATTAGAAGTGCCTGTGTGAGTGTGCTGTTTGTCATGATTATTCTATAATCATATATAATGTTAAAGTTTCATTTCGCTCAAAAAACCGTAACAGAAGATTAAGTTCACAATTGATTCCGGGGTTAATCAATTTTGAGTATTTCTTAACAATCAAATCATTAAATTAACCCATGAACCTGAAGCAATCTTCCTTTTATCACAATAGTTATGCTTTCACGTTATTTTGGGAATTTTACAATCCGATATGATGCGTAGTCAAAATGCATCAATGCTAATTGGGCCTATTCTGTCAGGATTATATTATCCGGTATTACGGCATTACTTAATTTTCCCAGATTTTTCAAAATATTATTTTTTCTAAATTGTGTAACTCAATGCTGATCATTGTCAAACCACACTAATCGTTTAATACATATTCATCTAAAACTGATAGATTGCAATAGATTACAAAAAAATAAGTTTTTCATCAATTCTATTTTTTTATGAACACGGAGAGAGTTAGCTGTTCGAATCTTCCGGTCTGTCTCTACGCATCGTGCTATGAGGTACCAGGTTGGCTGTCGATTAAAAATAATTTTCAAAATAGCATGAAAGCTAGATTGCGTTTTTACGTCCATGTGAATTACTAGACGACAAACAAAATTACCACGTCCTGTACGGAAGGCTAGGATATATTTCTTTTGCTTTAAGAAATTAGAAACTTGATTTTTGGTGTAATTGATGGAAATTGACTTTAAAAATCTAATCGATACTTTGTTAAAACAAAATTGCCATCTCTTTTGAATCCTACTCCCAAACTTAAATAATTTCTACATTACTGATCGGAATAGTTTTGGACCTGATTTCATGAATCACTCCTCAAAAGTTATTTGAGTGCCTTAGTGTAATATTATTATTACTTTTCACTTCACTTTTCCTTCCTTGTAATTCTATTTTGTTAAAGGGGAATTGGGAGTTTTAAAAATGTGAAGTGAAATATTTTGGTTTCTAGCTTTTAATTCAGCAAGGGCTTTGTTATAATTTTCAGTTAGACCGGCGGTAAGAAGTATATAATTTTACATTTGTTTTTGGAATCATACTAAACATTCATTTTAATGCATCATTGTTGTTTGTTGTTGTTGTTGTTGTTGTTGTTGTTGTTGTTGTTGTTGTTGTTGTTGTTGTTGTTGTTGTTGTTGTTGTTGTTGTTGTTGTTGTTGTTGTTGTTGTTGTTGTTTCGTATTTACGTGACTTTCAGCCTGAGGCTGGTTCATCACGGCAGTGAGACGACCCTACATATCGAACCACATCAACACATGGCCCGGGACCAACGGCTTTACTTCCCATCTGAAGGAAGACGTCATCAGAGATTTTTTGTCTCATGAAATACAAGAGGTTCTGACTCGAATTGATACCACACCAACTGGAGTGAGAAGCAACCTCGTTGACCACTACACCACCGGCGCCGTCCTTCTAAGGCATCATGTTTGATAGACCGCAGGTAGACTTGTCGTTAAGGGCACGGATTTTCCTATTCTTAGGAGGCGGATTCAATTCCTGGTTCCGTGGAGGAGATTTTTCGGCTTGGGAATTTTCACGGCTTCCTTGGGTATAGAGTATCTTAGTGTTGGGTTGCAACAACATCACAAATCATAAATTTAGGCAGGCATTGAGATTTAATTTTTCTCGTACTTTTTCGACAAAGAGTATCATTGTTAATTAAAAAAAAGCTTGTGCATTAGTGTTGGCATAGAAAACTTTCAATTAATTACTGTTGAAATGAATCTACTTAGAATACTTAATTGAGTCAATTGAATGCTCACAGTAAAAAATAAAACACGAGAATAATAATTATAATAATTAAAACACAATCTGAATATGTTTTCGATTCCGGAAGATACTTCTTGGGTAAAGTAAAATAGATAAAAAAAAAGTGGAATAAATTTTCACTCGGTATTTATTGAGTAAAATACATTTACTGGGTAGCTCAGTCGGCAAAGGCGCGGCTACAAACCAAGGAATTTTTCGTTGAGAAAATTTTCTCGACTTTCTGGGCATGGTTCTTGCCACACAATCATACTAATGCAAAAATGGTACCTGTCATTGAAAGCTCTTAATTAATAACTGTGGAAGTGCATTTAGAACAGTAAGTTGAGAGCAAGCAATAAGCTTGACACGCTATGAAAGAAGAACATTTAATATCAGAAATTCTCAGAAAAAATAGAGAACAACTCAATATTTCTTAATGTTTCCTAATTTTCCTTGAAAACTTCCTCCTTAATTCAAATTCGTTCTATTTTTTTTTCCAATGATCAATGATCCAACACAGCACAGTGTTTCAGAATCAATTATGGAACACTCCTACTTATCAAAGGGTATGAAATTATATAATTCCATCTGACACAACATACATTTCGTCATGTTAACTTTTCAAATAGACGTATCTAACATTTGATAGGAATTTAGAAAATTGAGGTAGATGTTCCAGATGCTTTAATTAATTCCCATTCAACTGCATTTCAAGTTTTATTCGATCTGTTGATTGTATCATAGTTAAATGATATTAAAAGCAATAAAAATCCTGGTTTTCATTTCGCTCTAGTTTTGAGAATATTAACATATACACCGGTTTTCCTCCACGCACACTTAAATTTTTTAACAGTATTCGGTATTTTTTTACCGAACTTTCAACAGCTGAGCGTTTGGTAATCCGATTTACCGGATTTCGGTGAAATTTTACAGTATTCTGGTAAAAAAAATTACCGGAACATGTCAAATTTTACCGAAATCCGTTAAATTGGATTACCGAACGTTCAGCTGTTGAAAGTTCGGTAAAAAATAAAATTAATAATAAAAAAATACTGTAAAATTTTCTAAATGTGTCCCATACACATACACCATGTTAGATACGTCGGTATGACATCTTGATTGTAAGATACATCGGTTGGATACTTCGGCTTGCTGTGTGGCGTATCTGAACTTTTTGCTTAACATTTAAAAATATCTGATGGGTTCCATATGTAATTTGGCTCACATAACTGTATAATTTTGAAATTAGTATTCGGCAATTGCTAGTACATTAAGCGTGTTATTAATGACAGGATAGAATGAAAAACTCGATTTGTTTACATTTGCGACATACGTCCTTTTAAAAAGTTATGCATGAAATAACGAAATATGTGATCATGAATGCGTTAGCTTTACAGCAGTACAAAGGTGAACTCCCGCCCTCAAAGATGTGAATAATGACATTGAAAGTATGTGTCCAGAGAAGAGCACATGGAATTCCATTAGCAGCTCAGTGACTCAAATATTGTGCAGCAAACATCAATGAACTATGTGACCAAATCTCAAACTAACGGGACAAAATCAATAAATCCAGCACAAAGCATTTCCGTCAGTTCATGGCTTCAGCAAAGATTCTTCTTATAATAAGCTATGTCAGTTCCCGTTAATGAATTGTAAGGAACTGATCAGTACAGGTGGCATCATAAAAATAATAATAATTTAAGTATAAGAAAATTGTAGTCTTTAATTACGTTGTTTATCTTGACAAAATTGGCAAATCTCAATTCACATAAGAGTTCAAAAGCCAACAGTTTATAATTTATATCTAATAAGGACTATTCCTTAAAGAAATTGGACACCTGTTTATAAATGGTTTAGGGTTAAAACTTAACGAAAAATTGTGAATCTTCGCTCAGTGTATGAAAACATTGTTTACTTTGGCAACACACCTGAAAAAATCGAAAAAAATGAGAAATTTCGAACGATGGGTCGGATCAGCTTATCAACTCGCAGATTAATTTCTGGTTGGTTTTCCGAAAAGTTGTCGTTTCGAGAATAAGTAAAAAAAGTTAAGTGCACTAAATCTGCAGTATTCAAGATGTCAAGTGTCAGGAAGCTTAGAGAAACGTGTTTTTTGAACATTTACCGAAATCTGGACGCAAAAAGAGGGCATCGGATCAGAAAAAGGAGCTGGTAGTGGTATGCATTTTGAAATCGCATAAACAGTGCTCTGTTAGTGAAATTGCCAAAGAAGTGGACATTAGCGTCGGAACTGAGCAGTATATCAAAAAGCGTAACAATATCAGAACGTACAAGAAGCAAAAAGTACCCAAAAGGACGGATTCACAGAAAGCTTTTTCGAAAACACGGTCACGGAACCTGTATGACGTTACCCCCCATAAGCTGAACTGGTGCATTTTGATGGACGACGAGACGTACGTCAAATTGTAGTACACTTCCGGGCCGCAATTTTCCAACGCTGTGCAGAGGACAGATGGGCCTGGTAATGTACATCCGAATTGAAAAGTTTGGGAAAAAGGTTTTGGTGTGGCAAGCCATTTGCTCATGTAACTTGAAAAGTTCATCATGTTTCATAAAAGAAAATTACAGAAAAAAATGCATCAAAAACTGGCATTTACCGAAAGCATACGGATCCTCCATTGTTTTAGCCGGATCTGACATCTGCTCAATACGCTTCAGTAACGTGGAAGATGCTCAAGAAGGAAAAAACTACGCCGAAGTCACCCCCCATTATATGAAATAAGTAACAGATAAAAATTATAAGAAACAATAGTTCTAGCCTTGTTTAAAAAAAATGGCAAAGAATCGTGAAATGTTTAATTCATGCTTGATGAATATAAATCAAAGAACGCTGTGGTTTGAAAAAGATTAAGATTGGGCCACACAATTCCATGGTAGAACTTAGTAATACTAGATAAGAACATTGAAAGTTTTATGTTTTGATGCTTTTGTGTATTTGTACTCCATTTCGTAATTTTCTCGAAACTCACATAGTTTGAAAGAAACATTTAATTTCATGCGTTATCTAATTTATGCACATAAAGGGAATGCTAGATTTGGCATACATTAATGGGATATTTGATGTAAATTTAAGCCAAATATCGCTGAAATCAGGTCTGTTGTATGGAAGATTTTAAACAATTAAATTGTTTACGCTTGCTTTGGCTTGCAATAAAACGAGGGGACATTTTAGGCGTCTGTTAAAATTCATTATTTTTGCAACTTCCACGCAACCTAGCTCCACCATCGTGTTAGACGAATATTAGGCTCTATGAAGATGGTGCTGGTTAGCGTGGTAATGCGAAAAATTTTGAGAATTTTGTGTTTGGATTTTCGTTTTCTCGTTGTTTACAAAATCAGATACGTCATTTTGAATAAAATGTCGGGAATTCATAATTTTTCACGCTTCTTACAGAGAAGCGTATACAAGTCGATTGAAAACCCTACTTTCGATCTGAAGCCGTGTAGCACAACACCACTCGATCGAATTAACGCAACATTTTTCGGGGTCTCAGATAGCTTTGTCAGCAAGAGCACGGCTTAACAAGGCGGAGGTGGCGGGTTCGATCACCGGTCGGATCGAGAGCATTTTCGGGTTGGTAAATTTCTCTACTTACCTAAGTCTTGAGTTATATAGTTCTTTACAAACAATATAGAAATTTATGCATTGGTGTTGGAATAAAAAGTTCCTAATTAATAACTGTGCAAGTATCTAGAACACTAAGTCGAAAGCAGGCAAATGTTATTTGAAAAGAGCGTCAAAGCCAGCCCGAAGAAAAAGTAACGCAACATGATAAGCCCGATCCTTGATCGAAAGCTTTTAAATTTGTTTGTGGAGGAACAGCGAATTATTCACAAGAGATTCTTGTAACAAACCTTCACGCTTTGTTGGGTGACAAAGGAATTCTGTTATAGAAAGTAGCAGTTCAATCGATTTTTTTCGATACATTCTCTTTATATCACAAAACATACCGATTGGTTGAGCGACTTAGGTACAGAAGTAATGAAATTGGAAGCCTATAGAAGCATAATGTTACCAAAAGGCGCGAAATGCTTCTAAGGACGCACATTTCGCCAAATTCCTCAATAGTTATTTTAGGTAGATTAGAATAGATTGCTCTTTACAACGTTAAACTTGCTATATGCTGATATTAGTTCCAGTAATAAAATAGTTTGTTGAATGTTGTTGTACAAATTGAAAAAAAAAAGAGCCTGTTTTGAGCATCGGCTGCAAACGGTTGTGTCGATGCTTTAATGCGCATTTTTTTTATTCGGGTATAGCGTGTTGTCTATTGTTTTGGTAACTTATTATTCGGTGGCGCGAGTGATCGGTAGAGCACAGAATAAAAAACAAACCTGTTTCTTGGTGAGATGTTGTTGTTCGCCGGGTGTGGTGGGCCGGTGGTGAGGATCATAATTAATTATGATCCATACTATTGGTTTGCCATACTCGCCGTGCCACCTTATCTTGAAACAAGTAAATCACTATCTCATTTGATGAGTCACTCCAATCCATCATCACAGCATCCTTACTGTTTTTATATGGAATTCCAGAAAAACCAAAAACAATATGGATTTCAAAATAAAAAACAAACGGACGTGGTTGGTCAAAGCAACGATGGATCGAGTGATGTGTGTCGTCCGAGTATCAGGGACACTCTCGAGTCTCTTCGAATCTCGAAGAGGATTACGGAAAGGTGATGGATTGTCGTGTTTGCTATTTAACATTGCATTGGAGGGTGTAATTCTAAGAGCTGGGATAGATACGAGTGGCACGATCTTCAGGAATTCTATCCAACTTTTTGGCTTCGCCGACGACGTTGATATCGTTGCACGTAACTTTGAGGCGATGGCGGAAACGTACATCGGACTTAAAGCTGAAGCTGGTTGGATTGAGCTTGTGAATAATGCGTTGAAAACAAAATACAAGGATTCGAGTCTGCATCAGTCGTTAGTCTTTTCAAAATAAGCCCTTAGTAAGGGCCTTTAAAAATCCTCTTTTTATTTCATTGCGCATATTGATAGTTAATCATGTCAAGAGCATATTGTTCAAAGCCGTTTGAAAAAAAATCGATAAATTGACATTGTTACAGATGTTTTGTACGGAGCATGGTGGATTGTGGTGCATAACTAATATGAAAATTGGAATCACGTTTTTTTTCTTCGAAAGTTTGTTTTCAAAGTTCCCAATAAGCGTTTAGCGAATCGTGTTCTCTAATCATCTGATGGGAGGTTCTCCCAGCAACTGATGCAATTCGTGGTTCATTCGCTTCCTCCACGTTTTGTCTTCCATCTGCACTCCACAGTAGACCGTACGCAACAATTCAATACGGTTTCTGTTAAAAGCTTATATTATTATAATAAAAACAAAAACTTTAAATGTTTATTATGGAACCAAATTCTTGAAACCGGATTTCAAAAGAGTCGGTCAATAACTAGAGTTCCAATTTGTTTTGATTTTATTTTCGATGAACGTGCGACCACCAATCTCTGAAGCCGCAATCAACTAAGCTCTAGCCATGGAGTTAGGATGGAGGTTTAAAATGGGTGGTCATAAGTCAATAAAAATTTCAATGCAAGCCTGGAATGTGATTTTTAGTTCACTAATGAACATTAATTAGTGAGCGGAAGACAAAACCTCGTAGGGCGTTTAAAACCAAGTAGTAGTAGTACAAACTTGGCGCCTCCAAAATGGATTTGTTCGGAACTATTTCTCAATTGGTATTGTAGAAACTTATTATAAGAAAAAAAAACCCGAATTAATCCACCGATGGTGAGACTGAACCCTTCTTACACTTCACCAGAATTACGAACTCAAATGTGGCCAATATTGTACTGGATACATATTTTCATTAGAAATTCCAGGAAGATCCATGAATATTCGATATGTCACACATTCAGTTTATAAAATGAACTATTTGTCAATCCTGAACGTATTGCCCATCGAAGTGATTAAATTATTGCCATTAATAGTCTTTAACGACTTTAATGTTTATGTTAGTTATATAAAAGGGGAATTTACATGAATATTAGAAATTTTATAAAATCAGTCCATAGAATGAATTATTAGAAAATTCTAGGCGGCAATTTTGATTATCGATATGGATTCAAGATGCTTAATAAGTCAATGTTCGTTGAAAATTGTGTAGTTACAGTAAATGGAGACTTTGAGACTTTGTGTAATTTTCGAATATACTCGTTGCAGTTCAAAACCGGACCACTCGAGCCATTCGATCCTGCTCTAATTCTTTAGAGTCGCATAGTGTATCGATTAGGGTGAGTGATCTTGTTCGGTTTTGAACTGCAGCGAGTATATTTTCATCTCACAATAATGTGCTCTCAGGTATTGTTTTGGTTATGTCTCCATGAAGAATTATCTAATCATAATGTAATTTTGACCAGTTATTTAAGGATTTTATAACTTTAATTTGGCGCTAACAAAACTAAAATCGGTAAACAAATAGCTCAGTAGGTAATCGGAGACTAAACTGTTTGATTACTATTATAATAGGCTGTCAAGTACTGTTTCGTTAATATCTTCGTAACGAAATGTCTGAATGAAATAAAATCAATAGCGTTCTATGAGAATGTTGTAGCTTTCATTTGCCGTCAGCAGAACTGAAATTGGTTCACAAACGGCTGAGAAACCGATGTGACATTATTTGTAACACGCACACACACACACACACACACACACACACACACACACACACACACACACACACACACACACACACACACACACACACACACACACACACACACACACACACACACACACACACACACACACACACACACACACACACACACACACACACACACACACACACACACACACACACACACACAACACAAGACATGTGCTGTTCGTCGAGCTGAGTCGAATGGTATATGACACTCGGTCCTCTGGGCCTCGGATAAAAAGTCGAGTTTTCAAGCGATCTTACTACCCTTCTTTTGGTGTAAGAAGGGTAAAAAACTGATTACCAATACTTCTTGTTAGAGTTATTAATTTTTTTACGCTAGATTGAATATCTGGGCCATAGTACAATGTCATCTAGCACTTAGATTACTAGTAGTGCTTTATGTCAAACTGTTGATTGAAACAAAAGTAAAAAAAAATGTTTTGTTTTGTCACATTGTTTGTTTAAAAAATTCATAAACAATTTTACCTAAATGAGATTGTACACAGACGTTCTTTTTATTAAAAAAAAAGTTGGAAAGTTGATACAATATCCAACCAGAAAGATTTCGTCAGCCAAGTTACTATCTAAGGCTATGTCTGGTCAGTTGCCATTTAAGAATGAAACACAAACTCGTGTATTTTATCGTTATAGATGTTAATTGAAAAACTGGAAAAAATTTAAAAGTTCGACTTCGAGCACTCGACACTGAATAAGTCTCTAAGTCGCAGACGAAATAGGCCTATCTATGAAATGATAAGCTTTCTTTAGTGGAATTTAACGGAATTTTCTCGCGTTTATTAGTCATAGACTGAATAAGTGTTTCAATTTCTTATTTTTTATTTTATTTAAAGAGTGATTGAAGTGTTAATTTAAATTTTCCTCGTTTTCCTATTACAATCGTTCTAATTTTTTCTCGTAAATTTATAAAGTAAATTTGAAAAAGTGAAGTTTTAGATGTTGTTTTCCTAGCTCGTCCTTTTAAACTCGCTCTATAATGGATGTTTGGGATTAAATGTACCAATCAGTTCAGCTTTGCAAACATCAAAAGTTATTTGCCATGTTTTCCAGGAATAGTAATATTGTCATATTTCATTCATTATACGGTCTCAAAGATTTTAAACACCTAGAACAGCCTAGTCTTGTACTTCAAGTTCTTCGGACTATGTTTTGACGATGGCAAATCGTGATTAATTATTATTTATAGCTTACATTTATAGTCAATTATTGATGGCACTTAATTGTGTTATCTTCTTTAATCCTTCCGTGCCGAAAGTTCATTACCTTGATTTGCTTGCACGTAAACATAACCTTAGCAATTTTCGTGTTTGTGCATGTGTAAGTGTACGTTAAATATGCATAGGCACTGAGGTTTTTTTTATCGTTCGTGTAATGAAAAACAGATCCGTGCACATAACTATACTCTTTCGCTCGTCTGGGTAAACGCAACCAAAAACCGTGAAACACGTTTCAGAACAGTGATTTTTTTCTCCGACTGTCATCCAGTGCAACTCATTGAAATAAGCCATTTCCCCTAAAGTACCAGCCAATCAATTTAGTCAGTGGTATTGAGGTATCAAACAGGATTCTACAACTGGTTCCTGTATATTGGGTTTCTTTTGGCTAGCTTTGAAACATTCAGTAGCTTGCGTCACATTCGCTGAGTGTAGAATGAACTGCACACATATCGTGGAGTTTTGTGACCGGCAAACAAATTACAAGAACAATGCACTGTAGGTGGATGTAAACGTTGAGGCTGGGAAACAGCTGCGCGTAAAAATGACATCAGGTAGCATTGTAACGAGTAAACGTGTCGAGGCGTCGTGCCGGATTAGAGAAAATAAATTGATTTCGACCGATTTAAAACACAAATGTTTCATCAAGGGATGAGTTTGTAATTTGTATTGAGTCCTTTGAGATATTTGTTCGTTTTTTTTTTATGCTGGGCTCATGCCGCATGATTGTTTTCTGTCTGAAAAAAAAGAAAGTAGAAATGTTACCTCTAGCGTGGATAGTTTGCAGCAAAAGTAGACATATCAGCAAATTCCAAAGCCTAGGCGGACCCATTTCAAATAGGTCAGGCCTGCTTCCGGCGGCTGTATTTTATTAGCACTAGTCACTAGACGAACGGCACTTTGATCTTAAACTTGTTTGTATTTTTTCGAATAGATCCTATTCTTCTCTTTTCAGCGATGACTTATTCAAGCAACAGGAACCTGCAAATATCAAAACACCATATTTCAGAACTATTCTACATTTTCCATCAGCATCAGGTATGGCATCAAACATGATCTTCGTCACTTTCGTTTAGCTTCTTGCTTCTACACCATCCGGTATACACTTTCGTTCACACACATGTCATGGCCAAGGCTCATAATCACCATATTAAATGAGTTATGAAAGAACAGTTGTGGAGTGAGAGGTGCTGTGTTTACAATAGGGTGTATTGTGTTACGACTAATTAATATTAATAGTTATTTAAATAGCCTTTTAAGCCACTGTTTTCATTTAAATTGAAGGTAAGATGAGATTCGATGGATTTATTTTCATCGTATTCGTCCGTTGCTGTAAGCCAAACTATTTTAACGCGCCCGCACTATATTTTTCACGAAATATTACTGCCCGATCACTGACGATTTGACTGTTAAATCACACTCCAAATTTCTTTCAGTATATGCATCAACATCGCTGGTTCTTCACTATCTTACTTGAATTAAAACAGATGACAAATGCAATAACCCTTCCTCAGTAGACACATAATTTCTAATCTATTTCAATCAATTCCAATACTGGAAGAATGGAGCACACCAGTGGCGGCAGCTTGTCAGTGACCGTTCACTTATTCATACACTCATCTTCCACTGATGACGGTTGTATCGATGGGTAGCTTTAGAAATCGTTGTACTTAATGTAATTCGTGCATCAAAGGAAAGGAATCGCACAATTCATTTTATTCTACTAGTAATATATGTAGTCATAGTCAGGCGGACATTATATGAAATTCCGCATCGGTATGCTGTGAAATTGCGATTTTGAGAGATAGTTTTTACCATGCATTGAGGCGGTCCGACAAAGGGAATTTTACCATACGCCATTGAGTCGATTCATTGATATTAATAGAAGGCTTTGTTCTAAACATGTTGTTCACAGTCGATTTCCGCATCCAGCGGAAAGAAAGAATCATTTCTGCATGCATTAATCTAGTGCCCAAGCGGACAAAACAAATAAATTATTGACTGTCGTGGCATCGCAAGAAGCGTAAAATGCCGACCAGCGACATCGCCTCCGGTTAGGTTACCGCTTTCACAGCCCATCGCAGCTTATTCTCACATTTTTCCTCATTATTCAGCTGTTTTCTCAAACGAGCGTTCTTAGTCAATTAATATCATATAAAACCATTAACTTTTTAATATCATTACTTTATTTCCCTTTTTCCAGCACCGGCCATCCCCTTTTGCTACGCGTCGGCGACTCTGTGACAAAGCCATCGCGAAGCTATGCTGTTGTTTGCATCGGCATCAAGAATGTGTCCTATTTGGGTAAGCCGTAGTGTAAGATGTTAAAGAGATTTCGCACGACATCGCGATGAAAATTCAGAACTGATTTGTAATATACCTGTCAACAAGACTAAACCAAGTCACTAGGTGAGTTTTGTTCTTTTACCAGCTTTCCTTTGTAGCGAGTGTGTTCCATTCACTCATTCACTGTAATAGATGCTGTAATAGATGCTTTGTTGAAAAATTGTAATGAGTTACTCAATAACTTTTCAATAATTTTTTTCTTCGGTTTAGAAATGATTTGAAAACGGAGAGGTTTCCAAATTCAAAGAACACATATAATAATGTTACTTAATTGTTTTGCTTTGTTTTTATGTACATATGATTACTCACAGAATGCATTTAATTTTATATCATTATTAACATGTTTCTTATTTTTCGAGCGTCGTTTTTAGCACATAAGATTAAGGCCAACCATTTGCGTAACCAAAAAGCTTCTACCAATAACCCACCCGTCCACAATCATGATGTACTTTCACTACCCGGAAAGATATTACAAAATCATGCAAGAAGATTTTTCATAAAACACCTCTACTAACACTCGAGTGCGAAAGCTTTCAAAGCCTCTTAAAAAAATTTAATTATTGCCTCCTGTAATTTTCGTGCACCTTACATTTCAGTAAACAACAAAGTACCCCAGTGGAAGTATGGACTATGTCTGAGTGTGCAGCAAACGTCTAAGATGAAGAAGGAAAACTCAAGACAAGTGTATTGTTCTATAATGCGATAACCTTTCGCGATTATCAGTCACTTTAGCAAGAAAAGATGCCCGATCGTAATGAAGTTTATTCTTGGAAAGCAGAAGCTAATGGATGGAGTAAATATTTTGAAAAAAGAAAATGAAGGTCCTATGCAAAAGCGAACAATCATCCGTTCAAATGGGTCTAGGTTAAATATATGCATGCGGTGTGTTATCACTATGCAAGGGTGACGCTCCAAGCTTGTCTGAACGCCTGAACGAGCTTCTTATTAAATTTATGAAGGATTAGGCATTTGTACTAGGATCATTTCACTATTGTTATTTTTTCTTAATGTCTTACGTCTTGAAATGTTATTGGAGTAATAATGACTCGATTTTGTCACATATTTTGTATATCAGCAGAACTTCAAACAACAACGTTTCAAACAACATTGAACAATATTTCCTAATCGGAAGACGGGGAGCAATTATTTTGGGTAATTGTTTCAGCAAAAAAAAAAAAAAATTGATATCGCATCAAAGTAGGCCCATATCAACCATATCAAAAATAGGGTGTTAAGTGCAAAGTTGTTCGAACAGCGAATGGACACAAAATAGACGGAATAAAGGCCTTCACTGTAATATTACCGATCATATTTGTACGATTACCGTTTGTTTAGTTATTACACTTGGATTTTTGTGCGCTCTAAGATGTTGCGTTCGTTTTTTTTAAGTTTATTTTTTGCTGTTTATATTCATATATTCATGTCTGACCTCGTCAATTTGTTTGTCAATATTATTATCAAATGGTCAACAATCCATTTGAGAAATAGATATATCACTAAAATGAAGGGATAAACGAATGTTTTCTTTTTAAATAGAGAAATGCCCATTACGGCGTGTTAATATTCCTTATTTATTTTAGCGCTAAGAGTTCAATAATATCTATTGAACTATTAGCGCTCAAGAAGTTACCAACCCACTAGAGCCACTTACAAAAGTATCTAAATAAGATTAATATTTGACACATAATTTATGGTGTGGAAATCAGCCTACAAGTGCCAAAAGATGCGTCTAAAGTTTAATTAGTGACAATCATTGTGACAACCAGAGCTGATAACTCGTCTCAGAAGCTGATTTTTGATATACCATGAAGGATAAAATTGTAGTGTTTGAATGATTTTATAAATTTGTCGCACCATGTATTGTGAAGGTGATAAAGCAATCAGCTACTTGACCAATAGTTGATCGCCAGAGCACCCTCCAGGGTACATCTCACTGCCAGCTGCCAATTCAATACTGGCTCATTGCCGCTATGAACAGCTCCAAGGCTGCCGAGCGAATGAAGCATATCTCGAAGGTGTACTCCTTATATATCATTCACTGCTGCAAATGAGATCTCCATTACTTACATTTGAAATCTGTGATCGGAAAATACTTCAGATACTGTAAATTTACTCTGCAAAACGAAATTATAAGACATCACCTTATGTTTGCATTATTCGCAATAGTTTATTGTTGAAAATCAATAGTTTTCAATATTGGAATCGACGCGTAGAAATATTTCCGATCGATTGGGACAAACATTTTGAATATGTTTGGGGAAATGACTAAGATATTAACGCTCACAACCTTTCGTGACGGTCGCAATAGTTTTCTTTTTAAATTGTACCCCAGTATACACACTACCTAAATGTCATGTTAATTTCTGTCTCCTGAGACCGACACATGCAAGCGTCCTTTAGCACATAAGAATGAGTTCAAAGAGAGGAGAAAATAAATTTAATCAAACGCATCTTTCGTTGAATTGCGTATGTGTCAGTTTCAGGAGACATAATTTTACACGAAATCTTTCTTTACGTTCCCCGACTTTCTACAAACATGAATTACGTCTCGTGTAGAATTCATAATTTCTAAGTGTGTAGAAAATAAAGACGTAGTCCTACGTTAAAAGATTTAAAATTAGTCAATTGCATTAAGCAAACCAATTTCATCATAAACCAAATCCGGACATTTGGCTTCTGAAACAAGTAGTCGGTAAAATAATCCAATTGAGTCGGAACGACCATTTACAACACAATTGGTAACTAATGTTTTAAGCGTGTGGATTGATTAACATATTGAAGAGGAATAATTAAATTGGACATTCATCCTGTGATTTTGAAATGATTTTTATCGCATTTTCTACCATATATATATATATATATATATATATATATATATATATATATATAATATATATATATATATATATATATATATATATATATATATATATATATATATATATATATATATATATATATATATATATATATATATATATATATATATATATATATATATATATATATACACGGTGTTCAATAAGTTCGGATACACTTTCAAAATTTGTTAAAAAAATGAAAACATGTTTTTTTATTTTTTGGATTTATGTTATTGAAAGCTATGTTTACAAGGAACGTTTACAACATTTCTCTTGGAATGACCCCCCTTTGTACTTCCTTAACGAGCTTCAAACGTTTCTCGAACGCGTCGCAGGCGGCACGCACGGACTGCATGGGCATTTCGTCCCAGATTTTGAGAATTACCGTCTTGAAATGATCCAAAGTGCTGACCTTGTATTCGTTCAGCTTCGCCATCATATAGGACCAAACAAAAAAGTCGAGAGGATTCAAGTCCGGGGAGCTGGGAGGCCACAAAGTTTTGTCCAGAAAGTCGGTTAAATTGTCCCGACACCAGGCTTGAACCACATTTGCCGTATGGGCTGGTGCACCGTCCTGCTGGAACACGTAGTGCTCATCGCCGTAGAGGTTTCGGAGACTGGGGGCAACAACCTTTTCCAAAACCTCAGTTTTGTAGTACGCCGCGTTGATTTTGACGTTTTTTTCAATAAACACCAAGGGTAGCTTACCACGTTTGCATACTGCCCCCCAAACCATCACCGACGCGGCACTTTGGAACCGAGGATGTTTATATTGGATTCAGGAATGCTGTCCCTCGATGGCGCCCACACCCGGTCATTTTGCACATTGTGCGGCTGCTGCAGCACGAACAGTTTCTCGTCCGAAAAACAAACTCCTGACCAGCGTGCCGAGAGAGGATCCTCTTAGCTCGATCTAACCGCTTTTTGCTGGTAGCCTCCGAAACGCCATGGACCTTACGTTTTTTGTAAGGCCTGAAACCAAGGTCCTTGGTGAGTATGGTGTGAGCGGTTCCAATGGAAACGTTGAGATCTGCAGCCGTTTTCCGGATTGAGCGGTTCTTTTTGCGCCGAATTCGCTCCCTCACGATCTTGATGACCCGTGGCGTCCTCGCTGAACGCGGCCGACCGGATCTCGCACGGTAATTGGTCGAGGACGTCTCCCGGTATCGCCTGATGGTCGTGTAGACAAAGTTCCGCTTGACCCCATGCGATTTCAGCCCCCCCCCCAAAAAAAAAAAATAGGAATTTTTTTTTATCGTGTGTTTTTTCATCTTCATTTTCAAATTATAACCCCTAAACCGTTTAACTGATTTTAGTCATTTTTGGCCATTGTATTGGTATTTTTTTGAATTTCCAAGCAAAAATACGAAACCTTTGAATATATCAATTTTTGTATGAAAAAAATACAAAACAAATAGTTTTTCTTGAATTTGACTGCGAGGGGCCTCAACGACTCCTTGTTTTAGTATTTTTAAATGAAAGAGCATTCAATTTTACATAACATATCAAAAAATTGAGATGTTCTGCGTGTCGTTTTGGAGATACAATTTTTTAAATATAAATCATTACTCTTCATTTTATACATCACCCGCCTGTAGAAACGATGAAGATGCATGGTAGATTACCATGCGTCTCCATCCAATCAAACCTATGACTAATGAAATCTATGAGTAGGTCACAGAATGTCAAGTAAATATTATATAATAAATAATATTTACTTGACATAATTATATAATATTATAGCAACTAAGACTAATGAGACTTTAGGTAGATATTGACAATTTGATTACCTAACATTCTTTTCGTTACACAGAGGGGCATTGGTATTATTATTTAAAAGAAGAACCGTTGATACGTATTGACTACCTACTGTAGATGTAGAATGTTTATCGACCTGTGAGATTGAATTGAATTGTTTCTCGGCTGTAGCGATCAGGTCTACTCGCTGACGGGAGGGAGTAGAGTGGAATTTCTAAAGCGGAGAAGCAGCAGAGTGAACAACATCTCTTTCATTTCATACTCGTCGCTCGCTTGCGTTATCTGTTATTCTGTTGCTTTCTCGCTTTAGAAATTCCGCTCTACTCGCTCCCGTCTGCAAATAGACCTGATCGCTATAGCCGAGAAACAATTCAATACCTATTGTAGTCTAGGCTGCAGTTCACTTCATTTGATCGTAGGTACAATATAAACATCATATAAAACACGGAAATTTATGTAAGAAGTTACCAGTTGAAAACAAAGTATCATATCAGAACAGTTATATCAAAGAATATCGTAAAATGAAACGTAAGTGTTCAATTTGTAGTGTTTGGGTGTTGAGTTCGTGTTCCAGAAAAATCAACGCAAAATTGTACGACCATGCTGTGGAAAAAAAGGTTAAAATTGATGAGAGTAGCTCTTTCATTTGTCAAAGTTGCTACAAGAAATTGTATAAGCACATTGATACCATGACCGAAGAACCCATTACAGGACCATCCAGTATAGGCACTACAGGTATGTTATATAAAAGTTCATATAATTCTGTTTTAATTTGAATTCTTCTCTTGCAATTGTTACTGGAACATTTTTATTTTTACATTCTTTTAGAATCGTGCGAAGCAACCAGTCACGAAACAATTGCCCTTGCAGGACCGTCCGGCATTGTTCCTTTTCCCTACCAAAGTAAATAATAAAATAGAAATTATTTGCATGATTTCCAATCAATTAATTTTTAATCAATAATTTGTTATATTTATTTACAGGCTCATTGGAAACAACCAGCTATGAATCGATCGGTACCACCAATAACACGTTTTTGTCTGACGATAATGAAATGCTAACACAGCTTAAGGATAAATTTAAG
Organism: Aedes koreicus; assembly: GCA_024533555.2. Lineage (NCBI taxonomy): Eukaryota > Metazoa > Arthropoda > Insecta > Diptera > Culicidae > Aedes > Aedes koreicus. Next base: position 528,697 of record JAHHFK020002972.1, on the reverse strand, counting down.
GAAACAAAAGATAGCAATGAGCGGTATAGGATTTTAACCACACTGCCCAAAAGTTGGTCTACATATAGGATTATGCAAGAGTTTGATGTTTCCCAATATATGGCCAACCAAGTGAAAGTATTACAACAACAGGAGGGAATAATGTCAGTTCCTAAAAAGAGGATTAGTAGAGCTTCGTTAGGAGAGGAAACGCTAATGCGTGTTCGTAATTTTTATAATAGCGACGATATAAGTCGTGTGTGCCCGGGAAAAAGGGATTATTTGATATCCAACAATGAAGAAGGTAGGATCTACATACAAAGAAGGTTAGTTTTATGCAATTTGCAAGAGGCGTACTCCATATTTAAAAATACTCATCCTGATATTAAGATTGGATTTTCGATGTTCGCCAGTAACCGTCCAAAACACTGCATTTTGGCAGGAACAAGTGGCACGCATACGGTGTGCGTTTGCATTTACCACCAAAACGTTAAATTGATTTTTAAAACACTCCAAAGTAAACAATTACTTCCAGATGGTGTTCAGTCCTACCATGATATGTTTTCAAAAATAATTTGTCAAAATCCAAATGAGCATTGCTGGCAGCAATGTTGCGAAAATTGTCCGGGAATGCAAATTTTGGCGGTAGAACTTATGACCATTCTTAATAACGGTCACGTTGAATCATTACAATTTAAACAATGGCGTCAAGCAGAAAGATGCAGTTTGGACTTAGTTGAAATGGACACACAAGAATTTATTGATACTTTTTTAGAAAAATTACTCAATTTATTGCCACATAACTTTACAGCTGAGCGACAGGCAAACTATTTAAAACACGTGAAAAACAATTTAAAAGCTACTGAGTGTATCATAATCTGTGATTTTTCGGAGAATTATTCATTCGTTGTGCAGGATGCAGTTCAAGGCTTTCATTGGGCAAACGCTCAATGTACTATTCACCCTTGTGCTATTTATTTTAAAGATGAAGAATCAAATGATTTGAAGTTTACCAGTTTTATTGCAATTGCTGATTTCACTAAACATAATCATGTCGCAGTGCGTCTTTTTTTGACTCAATGCATAGCGTTCATAAAAAGTAAGTTATCAGGTTTAGAGAAAATTTATTTCTTCTCAGATGGATCTGGAAGCCAATACAAAAATAAAATGACCGCTTTTAATTTGTGCAACATGCAAAAAGATTTTGGCATAGATGCCGAGTGGAATTTTTTCGCTACTTGTCATGGAAAGGGCCCTTGTGATGCTTTGGGAGGCGTATTGAAACGAAATGCTGCGAAAGCCAGTTTGCAAGATCATCACATAACAACGGCCGAAGAACTTTATTCATGGGCTATTTCTAAGCCAGACTCGAAAATACACTATCAATTTTTTTTCGGAATCCGACTATAATAAAATGGAAAGAAAATTAAAAAATCGTTACACACGTGTGAAGCAAATTTCAGGGACTCAGTCATTCCATAGTTTTAAGCCTCAAAACGAAGAGTATATTATTGTGAAACAAAATTCATTTTCAACGGAAGAAAAATGTATAAAATTGTTATGAAAAAACTTAATAAATAAAAATAAATGTATAAAAGTGTTTTTCTTATTTTTTAACATGTTCATCATGTCGCGCGGCTTTAAAGTGTTTTTTTTCTTGGAACTTACACTAAGCAAAAATATTTGAAATTTTAAAGCCTTATTTATTTGAAAAGGTAATCGTCAAAAAATAGCAATTGGTCTGTGTGGTTAACGGAAAGCCTTAAAGACTGATTCGAATGTTATACTAAGTTTGTAAGTAACTCATAGATTTCATTAGTCATAGGTTTGATTGGATGGAGACGCATGGTAATCTACCATGCATCTTCATCGTTTCTACAGGCGGGTGATGTATAAAATGAAGAGTAATGATTTATTATTTAAAAAATTGTATCTCCAAAACGACACGCAGAACATCTCCAATTTTTTGATATGTTATGTAAAATTGAATGCTCTTTCATTTAAAAATACTAAAACAAGGAGTCGTTGAGGCCCCTCGCAGTCAAATTCAAGAAAAACTATTTGTTTTGTATTTTTTTCATACAAAAATTGATATATTCAAAGGTTTCGTATTTTTGCTTGGAAATTCAAAAAAATACCAATACAATGGCCAAAAATGACTAAAATCGGTTAAACGGTTTAGGAGTTATAAATTTTTGAAAATTGAAGATTTTGAAAAATCACGATTTTTTGGACCAGTCTAACGCAGAAAGGTCCAGTCTAATAACGAAATAAAAAAATACGGGTCTAATATTTTTCGATGTTGAACAATCCTACCGAATATTATAAAATTCTGAGAGATCGTATAACTTTTTTTCATGGAATTGCTGTATATATATATATATATATATATATATATATATATATATATATATATATATATATATATATATATATATATATATATATATATATATATATATATATATATATATATATATATATATATATATATATATATATATATATATATATATATATATATATATATATATATATATATATATATATATATATATATATATATATATATATATATATATATATATATATATATATATATATATATATAAAAGTTACTACCGTATGCGTGATGATGTTTGCACCATCCTACAAATCAGGTTCCCGTTTCACCTATGCATACAATGCCTTGGTTTTCTTTGCGTAAGCTATAATTCATATCATAGTAGGCTGCGAGTAAATGAAGCAGATTTCCTTAGTTTGATAGTTGCACCATGATGAAGTGACGGCGTATTCGTGATTTGTCACCCCCCCAAAACCCCCAAAAAAAAATTTAAAACCCCGGGGGGGTCCCCCAGGGCCCCCAAAAAAGGGTTTAACCCAAGAAAAAAAAAAAAAAACACCCCCCGAGGGGGCTAGAGGTCGTCCGAGGTCAGCTTGGATTCGGAGAAGATTTGGGTGAATCCAGTGCGTTCAACGAGGAAAATGGCGAAGGAAAACGGGATCAACGATTTTACGGCACGGAAGATCGTAAAGGAAGATTGTGGGGTGAAGTCGAGGGCACGGAAAAAAAACTCTAATGATAACCACCGCACCCGGGAGCTAAGAGCCGAGCGATGTCAGAAAATCTTGAACTTCCTCAAGCGAAAAAATCCGGTAATCCTGTTCACCGACGAAACCATTTTTATCGTCAATCCAGCATCATTATATACCATATTAGTTCTTTCCATTAAAAACGTGTATCTGAACATCCTGCTAGCGTTATGGTGTTTGTTGGTGGCTTCCGATGGCAAAAAAAAAAATGAACGCGGTGTTCATTCCAGAAAGCGACAAAGTACCCAAGCAACACCGGTTGTATTAAACAAGTTGAAAGTACTGTAAAATGACAAAACAGGTTATCAATTTAAGTGTGTAATAATTTATTTCATACTTTAATATGACGTAAAAAGCGCAAAAATTGAAGCCTTCTAAAACATAAAATGGCAAAAATTGTCTTCATACAAAAATATAACATCGCCAAGGGTGGGATTTGAACACTAGTACTTGGCGTGATAGGTTTGTAGCTTCTTTGCTAAGCCAACTCCAATTGTTGAAAAGTCAACTCTGAGTATCTATGATTTGCTTCCCGTTGGTAGTGAAACCACAATCTTGTAAATCAAATTCTTCGTTATGAAAAAAAAACACGTTTTGCAAAACATGGTTGGTATAATATAATTTCCTGTTTATGTTTTATTAATGTATGGAACCATATTTTTAAGAACAATAATCAAATATTAATCACTTGCGGCAGTGAAAAATGTATTTTTAGCTCGACCGTTAGAGTGATATATAGAATACGAGAGATGCAAACCGCTCCGAACTTGACATGTTTTGCAATACGTTTATAATACATTTTTAATACACACAATTATTAATCATTCGGAAAAGATGTTTTGTGTGTTACTTTGGTAAACACGAAGGAGTAAATCGGAATTTTAAGTAAAGACTGTATTCGATGAAATTTGGACACACGCAATTGTTTGTAACTTTTTAGCGTGTGGGTAAAAATTATTGAAATTTTAACTGAATGTATTTCATTGTGTTGTGTCAATTGTGTAATGAGTTTCGTGAAAATCGGTCGAGTGATTTCAGTGATGGCTTCGAATGAAAAAATAGTGCGCCAACAAATTTTGGGCACTCACTTCGAAAACCCAAACGCTTCTCATCGATGGATCGGAAAACAGCTCGGAATCGCACATTCAACCGTATCTCATGTGATCAAAACGTTCAAGGACCGTAAGACAACCAGCGGAAAAATGGTAGTGGCAAAAAACGTGGCACATCAAATCCGGAGAAGGCCAGGATGGTATTGAACCAATTTAAGCGTTATGCCAACATTTCGATCAGGGATGTTGCGAAAAAGGCGAAAGTTTCAGTTTGTTTTGTGCAGAAAACAATGAAACGTTCTGGATTACATGTGTACAAGGTCCAGAAGGCACCGAACCGGAGCGATAAAAAGAACTCGGTGGCCAAAACTCGTGCAAGAAAACTGTACAGGGAGTGGCTCACAAAACCGTTCTGCATTGTGATGGACGATGAGACCTCCATTAAAGCCGACACCAAACAAATGCCAGGACAGGAACACTACGTCGTCACCTCTAAGTTGGCCGTTCCGGAGAGTGTACGGAAGAAGAAACTGTCGAAATTCGCCAAAAAATTCCTTGTCTGACAAGCGATCTGCGGATGTGGCAAAATGAGTCAGCCCTTCATCACCTCTGGGACCGTCAACGGACAAATCTACAAGGACGAATGCCTCCAAAAACGACGTCTGCCCTTCTTGAGATCTCACGATGGCCCGACACTGTTTTGGCCGGATTTTGCATCTTGCCACTATGCCCGGCCCGTCTTAGACTGGTACAAAGATAATCATGTAGTTTTTGTACTAAAAGACGTCAACCCTCGAAACACTCCGGAACTTCGCCCAATTGAAAAATGTTGGGCAATCATGAAGGCAAAGCTCGTTAAAAGTGTGGTTAAAAGTAAGTAAGCAAGTCGGTCCTATCATTGCCAAACATTTGATGAAAGAGGTCAAGGCAAAGGTGCGGGCATGTGGGTTGGGAGAAGAGGGTCAATAAACAAATGATGTCAAAACTTAACCATTTAGTAGTAATTTATTTCCAGAAAGTTTGAAAAGAATCGGGCTCAAGGAAAATTTTTGGTGACCTATTTTGTGTGTCCAAATTTCATCGAATACAGTCTTTAAGTATGTGTTTCCATGGATCAAAGAACAGTACGGCGCAAAGCCATATGTTGTATTTCAACAAGATGGGGCTCCGTGCCACACCTCGAACCGCACTCAGAAGTGTTTGCATGAACATCTGCCGTTCTAGGCGAAGGATATGTGGCTGCCATCAGGTCCCGATATTGTTTTTTCTTTGTTCGGGGCATATACCACTGCGAGCAGTAATTTGATCAATCGTAGTACTGTCCCGCGTCTCGATCTTAATGCGCTGGATTACTCAGTATGGCACGTAATAAAGACCAAGGCCTATTCTTAACGCCACCCGAGTACAGCAAGTCTCAGACAAACATTGACCCGTACCTGGAGAGAAATGGATACAGGCTACATTATTAATCGAATCGAATCAAATCGAACGATTCATAGTTTTTCCCTCTAGCTGGGCTAAGGGAGGACTGAAACAATACCAGCACTCTGCCTAACAGTGTTACATGTTTAAGTCGAATCTTAATTACCAGTATTTTGAATACGGTTAGAAACTTTGCAACACATCGCACTTTTTACTTATATACGATGTATCATTTTCAATGAATCACAAACTTTCATCAAGTTTTGTCATGTTGAATTTGTTATAATAGATTATATCACAAACGATGTCAAATCCACTCGTTTGAAAAGGAAATTATAAATGATACCGATCGACACTTTTGCTTATAAAAGCCTTAATTCTATATGATTTATTTTCTTGTAGACTTAGAAAAAATCATGCAAATGTTGATGCTTTGAGACTACGATACATATACATACGAGCGTCAATTTTGACAGAAAATAGAGCAAAAGCAAAATGATATTGATCAATTTCCAATCCCGTAGAACCTAATTTCATGAAATTGCAAAGAGATTTTTTTACGTTAGAAAAAAGGCATTTTTAAGTGTGTACGTTTGCTTATCATAACAACAGATTTATATATCTGTGAATTCAATTTCCGTTAACCTCTATAACTTCGTGGTTGATAAATGTTTTAAAATTCCAGTCAATTTCAGATTACCAAGTAAGCAAACAATGTGTCGATGATGTATAATAACATAACACAATTGATGAACTGTTGAAAAACGAGCTTGCTCACAGCATTTCTTCTTTCTTTCTCGGCAGTCCAAATTTATTGTTCATTGCAATAAGACTATTGCCTTTTCACAATGAAGTGTTCTAAAATGCATTAGTATGCCGTGAAATACTCCTTTACGAAAACTTCCAAGAGCAGACTAGCAGTAATTTAATCTAGCCTCCTACAGAATTGTGTGAATCCAAAAAGTTGTTTTTTTACCGACTGATCATAGGTAGGCGTAGGACCCACCCCACAGTACTAATTTAATTTATTTATTCTTCTCACATTGTTCTGTTTAGAGAAAAGACAATAATATTATGAAAGATTGTGGAGTAAGACTATTCATAAACTTACAAAGATATATTAATCCCTACACTGTAACAGTCATATCAAAATTCAATCCCCAAAAAAACGGTAAACAAGTGTTCCTTGTCCCTGCCCATCCTCGATTATCCAAGTGAAAGTGATATCTCGGAACTTTAATGGTTTTTTCGTGTGGTCAATCAGTAGGTTGAATGAATAATCACGAAACATTTTTGCTACCGCATACCGATATCGGTTCGCAGATGTAGCATATGAGTGCGATTTGCATCCGGATGTGCATGCTTGAAACATCTTTGCGCCACTATCAGTTGGAATTGCCTGTGAGATGTAGTAGAAGTGTGCGAAAAAAAAACTTTTTCAGTATCAGGTTAATTTTGTGCTAACAGAGAGCTCTTCAATATCAGCTTACATTTAATAATGCTGTTTGTGCAGCAACAAGTTCAACCAGGCAAGACACAGCAGAACATAGTGTTTCATTAGGCAAAATTCCCTCCACAGAGTATCTTTCTTCCATTCTCTCCCGTTTTATCAGGTTGTGAAGTTGGATTTTAATTTCTGTTACAAAATTGCTTAAATTTCATTCAAAACTTTCCCCGCTGTGTTCGGTTTCATACGATATTGCAATTTGAAAAAATAGATTCCCAACGTTTACTGGCTATGATGTGCATCGAGGATAGCGGTGTTAGATAAAATATCTGTTTGCTCGACAAACTTAACAAAATGCATGTAAGGTGCACAGCATGCAATAAGAAATAGTTTGATTAAGAAATAATCTGAAGGAAGGAACGCTGCCCTCGTTTTTCTCCGCTGGGTTTTCGTTTATATTTGTTAGTTTCACTAATGATGTACAACGCCATGGACCTTTCATCTTGGACAAGATACGTGACTAAAAGAGAAATGCCATCGCAAAAAATATGCTCGCTGTACTAGAATAAAGCCTCAAAAACAAACTTTGCTCTTCATTAACACAAAATACCTCGTTAGCCCTTGGAGCTAATTGTGATAAATGCAATAATACGAAAAGAGAGTGAGGTTTTCAAGAACATACATGACGGGCAAAAGCCAGTCGAACTTTATATGAAGGTTTCACTTTATTTCTTTATATTTGGTAGTGAGATCTACAAATGTACAGTTAGACCTCTTCTTTCCCAGATTTCGTCTCTATGGACTTCTAGTTACCCATTAATACTGCACTGTGCTTAGAAATTAAATAAAACTTCACAGAACATTGCTTTGAGCTTTCGAGTAATTTAGACTGTATCGCATAAGCCCCAAAAACTAGGAAAATTTAACTTAACACTTCACTTGTTCACTTTTCAAAAGTAAGGAAAAACTTAAACTTACCTCACAAAATATTAACCCACCAAACACCCCAAACAAAAATTTTCCAAACCCCCCCCAACCACCCCCAAAAAACCAAAAAAAAAACCCCCCCCCCCCAAAAAAAATTAAAATAATAATAATAATAATAACAAAACCAAATAATCAGAGTCGATAAAGAAGAGTCGCGCAAAGAGTGAAACCGATGCTACCTATCGATCAAAACAAACATGCTACCTATCGAACAAAACAAACAAAAACATTTGGATCAGTGAGGAGTATTGTTATCTTGCGATGATATTTTTTCCATAATTATGACGGAAAAGAGAAGAATAAAATAATGTTGCGAATGAAGTAAAATTTAATTAATAAAAATCTCAATAAAATACAAAAGAATTTATTGTTACAACACCATAAAATTTATTGTTAAAACCATAAGTTTTATTGTCAGTAACAACAAAATCACACTAGCGTTTATTGTTTTCCACAATAGAATCTATTGTTAATTGGACTTTTACAATAGAAAATGGGGATTGTCAAGAATAGCAACAATAAAAATAACTATTTTTTCGCGAATAAATCAAAGCCAAAACAGTTCGTTCCATTGTAACTCTATAGTCGGAATCAATTGAGAAATTTTTACGTTACAAAACAGACACAATATACACTCGACGTTCGATAACTGAAACATGTTTACATTACAGTTATCGAACGACATTCTGCATATGACAGCTGCATATGATGCAATAGTCGTAGATGCAATCGACTCTGTAGAAGAGCTGCTCAATAAGTCAGATTGAAATGATGCAGTTGAATTCTCTTGTGATGATTGGGTACTAGTAAAGTTGTTGTTGTTCAAATCCTACAATAATACAATGTGTAAATAAAAATATTTCACCGGCACCGTTTTACCCACCAGTAATCGATTATCGTCGCATGTTAGTGAATTCATATCTGGTACGTTCTCATAAACCGGGACTGCTCCCGGGAGAGTTAATAATCGGCCACCGTCAGTCGCCATATACAAATCCGTTTCATAATTGAAATGCAACTGTAATATTCACAATTATTTTTACGCATTAAATATTTTCCAAATCATTACTTACACTGCAAATTCGACTATTTTCGGACAATTCCGAATCCAACGGCAAGCGGCAAAATGAAATCCATTTGTCTCTCAGCTCCCGGTCGCTCGGGAACCGGAAAAAGCTCAAATTTTTGATTCGGTGTTTTTTGTCTTGCTTATTTTTACAGAAAACAGCTGCGCACTTCATTTTTCCCACTTCTACGCGTGTAACAAAAACACGGAACAAACTTTTCCACTTTACTGCTCAGAACGCTCAGAATCTCAGCACTCGTACGATAAATGTAAATAAAAACCAACGATTACCAGAGCCAACACATGAAAACTGATGGAGTCATGCAAAGTTAGAGCTGCCGGAGTCGGTTGTTGATAAACACGAAAAAGAACAACCAAACAAAGAAGCCTGTTTGCGCGACTCTTCCTTATCGACTCTGAAACCCACCCCCCCCCCCCCACAAAAAATTCCATTCAAAATAAAAACAAACAAAAAAATTTATTTTTTCCTTTAGGTTTTCTTTTTTTTTTTTTCTTTTTTTTCCCCCCCCCCCCCCCCCCCCAAAAAAAAACAAAACCCCCCGACCAAAAAAACTTATCTTCCAAAAAAAAAATTTTTTTTTGTGAAATATAAAAAAAAAGGGGAGATTTACAAATATAAATTTAAAAAAGTGTATCAGTATTTTTGTTTTGTTTTAGAGTGAACGAGTGAAGTGTTAGTTTAAATATTTTCCTCATAAAATTGTTTTATTTTTGTAAAGGGTGTGGCACACTGAGGCACACTTTTGACAGTTGAGCGCTTAGAAATAAGAAACCAGCTACCTTGCAATGTTGTGTTGTTGTTTGGCAGATAGAGCAGAAAAATAACAATTTGAACTGTCAACAAATTGGCACTTTCGGCACATTACGGGAACACCCAGAACATTGTAGACACACTATAATAAAATAGCACTGGAGAAAAGTGTGCTGAGCGATCCACCCCTTGGTGAGTTTCCATCCCAAATAGTACACAACAATCAAGCATGGTTACAAGAACTTGGGAATGATAAACACAGGTCTCAAAAACTACTTGAACCGGTTTGTAGAAAGAGTGCAACAAGGGACTCTTCGATTATTGAACCAGGAAAACAGGAATGTATTGAAAAACTAGGAAAATTTAAATTAACACTTCACTTGATCACTTTTTCTAAAAAATTGAAACACTTTTTTAAACTATCACTAGTAAACGCACTCGACACTGAAGAAGTCTGTAAGTCGCAGACGAAATAGGACTATCTGTGAAAAGATAAACTATCTGTAGTGGAATTTAACGGAATTTGCTCGCGTCATAGTTTAAAAAAGTGTTTCAATTTTTGATTTTTATTTTTTTAGAAAAAGTGATCAAGTGAAGAGTTCATTTCAATTTTACTAGTTTTTCAATCTAAAACGTTCTACTAATACGCTCTCAAAAGTGTTTTTAAAAAAAAGTGTTTGTAAAAAAAAATGAAGGAATGTATTTCCAAGGCTTCATCAAAAGATTTGCAAACCGGTCACAATATACTTTACCCATTACTTATTGCTATCGTATCAAGATTAATGTGCTTTGTTCGTACTCTCCCAAGAACCATATCAGTTGATTCTTTTAAGTTAGTTCAAAATCTAGGGGTACGATATGTTCTCGGTCTCTGATTTTAGTAGATAATATGTAAACCTCGTTTTTTGCATTTTTTTTAATACAGCATATTGTACATTAGCACTTCCGTGATTCTTTCATGTTTTAGCTGCGTAAGTGTAGACTTAACTAAACTTATTAAACAGCCCATAATATTCTGATTTATCAGACGGAAAATTGAGAAATATTTCCCAAGAAGTCAATGGGCCTAAGATACTAAGCAGAAGATGATGATTTCTAAATAAAAGTGTTTATAATACGAAATCTCAAAAATCGATTGGTCATCTGCAAATAAATTGATTTGTACTATTAATGACGCAGATTAATGAAGATGAAGTCACAACTCTCAACTCACAGCAGATGGCGCTTTAGTAGCAATACAATCATGTTTGAGTACGAAAGAAGAGAAGCAGTGAGTAGATGGTGTGCACGACATTCATTTCGCATATTGTACGAATAAAGCAAAATGATAACATTTTGCGAGATGACCTGCAATACATTTATTCTTACTATAAAAAAACATGCAAAACATGTGTTTTAGGGTCCTCCCTTAGCTCAGTGGGTAAAGGCGCGGCTACAAAGCAATACCATGCTGGAGGTGGCTTAAGGAAAATTGCTCGACTCCCTGGGCATAGGTTATGATTGTACTACTAATGCAATAACTGTACCTGGCACCGAAAGCTCCCAATTAATAACTGTGGAAGTACATTTAGAAAAAAAGTTGAGCGCAAGAGCAAGCAATAAGCTTGAAATGCCAAGAAAGAAGAAGAAGAAGAAGAAGAAGAATAAGAAGAAGTGTTTCACAAATGAACTTATGTAGGCGAGTTTAAGGAATATTAGTTCATGCAACGAGTTGCAAAAAGAAGATGTTTTCAGCACAAATGCGATGAGAGCTATTGTGCCTTTTTTTTCTATAATTTAATGCCGTATGTAAATATCTACAAAAATTTTGTGCTGTTTTTTGAGAAAACTGAAAAATAAAATCTATGATAGATTTGCATAGAATGAATGTTTAATATCAGGCGCATCTAATGGATCATTATCTTAGATTGATAAGCTCACATTTCTCAATTTATAGTGCTGATTGCAAGCAAATTTCAAGAGTATTTTATTCTAAAGATTTCGTTCAATAGCATTCAGTTGACACAGGAACAAATTATATCAGATTGGAACTTCTCAAATATTATCCAAGATCATCCAAAACTCGGAACAAAACTGGAACGCAGAATTTCTATCAATAATTCGACGGTAGAGGATGAAGCAACCTAAATAGCCTTTTAAGCCTTTATGAGCACAACATCCAAATCCATTAATTATTATAGTAATTAATTCATAAGATGAACTTTAAATTAAAGATTGAAATTGCATTGCGTTCATATAAAAACTTCGTGCATCAAAATTAATTAACTTATTTTAAACTCTTCTCCCTGTGATCTAATGAAATCTACTGCAAAGAAGTTCATGGTAGTATTGAGCCTCAGAGTTCATTTCGTTGAATCCAATTGATTATATTAAGGAACGTAGGATTCGGGACTAAACAACCTAGGCTGTAAAACGAGTTCTTCATATTGCTCCAATGATGGAAATTGTCATAAGCTTTTGCAGATTGTTTAGCTTGGGTTGCATTATTTGTAGTTCAGTTCGCGGACACCAGATCTGTGATTAATTAGTGATTCTAAGTTTAACTGTGGCATATTATATCCAGAGACCACTTTTTGTTAGATAAATATTTGCTTTCAATTCTAAAAACTCAACGAATTCCAAAGTCCAAAACGCAGCTTCCTATTTGTTGTTCGATGTTTTTATACCAACAGAGTTTACTTTCCAATGTTACTCCCAAAAACTTAGCTTCCAAAGATAGTGAAAGTTCAACGTCAGCCAGTTTAAGGTCAGTGAAAGAGGCTTTTTATCTTGTAGGTCAAAGTTCTTCACCATACAACAACGGATACAACAATTGTTTATTTTTCGAAATTATATTCAATATAGTGTAAGTTTTTATACACTTTACACCTTGTTGAATAAAATTGTATTAAATTTGCTACAGACTAAAGATTGAATCGAAAAGTTAAAACTTAAAATGGCTTAAATCATTTTAGTATGTTAGGGGTGACATGTTTGTTTACATGTAAATAACATTTGTGAACTGATTGGTTTCGGTACAGTGGACAGTTTCAAAGATGAGTCGAATTGATCTAGACACGCGAAAGAAAATTCTGCACATTTGGTGCTCGGAAAAAGGTTGTCAGGTATAACCAAATTGCAAATCGGGTGAAAGTGAACACCACCTGTGTCAACAATGTGAACGAAAACTTCGGTGGAAGATTTGTCCCGATCCGACAGTAAACCGGGTCCCAGGTTGAGTACATAAGGAAAAATCGGGATTTGGCCAAGCAATTCAACACTAGCATCGGAATGATTCAACGGATCAATGCTCGGAACGCCCCGTAAACGTACAAGAAACAGAAGGTCCCTGCAGCAGTAAGCTCGGGCCGAAACAAGAGTGCGAAAACAGACCGGATTCTGAAGAACAAAGACGGATGCATCAATAATCGATGACTAAACCTACGCCAAGGAAGATTCGCGGAAGATTTGCTGCCAGGACCGGAGTATTGTACGAAGTACGAAAAGGCCATCAATCCGCTGAACTGTCCAGATCTCGGATTGATCTCCGGATCAATTGAACGGAATTGGTCTATTGTTAAGTGGCAAATTTGGAAGTAGGGTACAGTTTTCCAAAACATGCAGAAGTTCCAGAAAAAACGGCCATCAGGGAAGTTACAAAAACAACTGTTCAAAGTTTAATGAAGAATGTCAAGTTCAAAGTGTAAGCGTTTTACAAAAACTAAGATTTTTTTTTAATATGAACAGGGAAATGCAACAAAAGGCTATTTTTCTCCAATAAACCGAAAACTGAAGTCAAAATATGTTTTTTTTCAGTCTTGTACTCTAAATTCAATGTTGCTCACTACTTTTTGATACTCTCTTTATGATAAGATTGCCATTCATGAACAAAGTTATTTCAAATTTTGGTTTCTTTAGCTCTACAGAAAGATCATGAAGCTATTTTAGTTTCTTACAGAAGAGAAGAAATAACTTCTCCTTGAGAACAGCTTTTGACGTAAGACTACAGTTGTGTTTTCAAAACTGGAGTACACGTTGCGAGTGCGAAAAGTTGGAGTGTCACAAAATATGGTTAGATTCAAAGCCATGTTATAGATTCATAGCCATAGGTTAGATTTTTAATCATTTCACGATCGATTTCCAAAACTTTTGCACCATATTGAAAATTGTTGATTTGTTGAACTGTTGAAAACAACTCATATATAAGGTGATGTCTTATGATTTCGGTTTGCAAAGTAAATTTATTAATTGCACAGTATTTTCCTAGGGACGGTCCATTAATTATATAACGCAGTAAGGGGGAAGGAGGGTGGGGAGGGGGGTGGTCTTAACATGAAAATCCTTTCAAAATACGTGACAAAGTGGGGGAGTGGGGAGGTGGTCTAAAAAGTCACAATGAATGGATCACAGACTCCAGATGTTAGTTAGGGAGGTCTAAAATGCAGCAGTGCACGATTTATAACGGGTACACCTTTGCGTAAAGCTTCACTCGTTCAGCGGTCTTGAAGATGTTTGGAGCGGCAATTAGCCTGTATTGGATTAGCAGGTAGCGGTGGCAAGTACTCTGGAGGGTGCACTGGTAAGCAACCGTTGGTCAGATAGCTGATGACTGGGTTTTTCCAGCAAGCGGCTGGCCGTTGCTAGGCATTCGGTTGACCAAGCCAGTCGAGAATTTATAGCTAGTCGGTTGGCGCAACCACGTGGAGTGAAATATGTGCGGTCCAGTTAGCAACCATCTTTAAGTATGACGCAATGTTGAGTGCTATGAACGGTATGAGCCAGCCGGCTTCACATCATTGCCAAGCATGCGAAAATTCATTCACTCGCATGAGCACCACCGATATAAAATAGCAACTCTCGGTTGCTAACAGAATAGTGAAGGAGTGTTATGCGTCCTATCAAACGATTCTAAACGAATCCTCGAAAACGAAAACGTAGAAAGAATAAACGAGGAAAACAGAATATACCTGCGTTATACCTGCATGAATGCGTTGCCACTGAAGCGATTTGAATACACTGAACGAGAATAATTTGACTCAGTGAATGCAATCAGCTGGAATGATCATAGCAGAGATACGGCTTAATATGACGCTTACTGTTTTTATGTTGCCTTTGATTACTTAACATCATGTTAGATCATTATTTGAAATGTTAAAGGTATGATTTGAAGACATCAGTATACGATCAGCTGCCTGTTTTGCTCAATTCTTTTTTCTACGAATAGAATGAAAGCAGAATAGTAATGAACAGACTCGGAATAACTCACACGTGGTACGGCTAACTTCTGAACGTGGATGCGTCTGAGTGAGAAATGAGTGCAAAGTGAACTGATTTTTCACATGCTTGATCATCGCTAATGTGTGCCGAAAATGCATGGACTAGTAACATTAGCATGATCAGTTAAAAGTAATTATTGATTTCAATTAGCTACTGATAACATGCTAGTGTGAAGCTGGTATTGCTGGCTAATAATACGCCGGTTCCAAAGAAAACCAAGCAATAATGGACCATTGAAAAATCCTCCATTTTAGGACGAACAATTCGATTTGCTCATCTAAAGAGTTTGATTGTAATTTATCTAACATACCGTTCCGAATTCTTGTCAATTGGCAGACAGCGGTGGCTAAAGTAGTTTCAGCTTTCCCTTCGTCGCATCCTTAAATCTTGTGTAAAATTTACAACGCGGCTGGGATAATCCAGCGGTCGGTATATTATTCCGAAGCGCAAATATAAAGCAAGCTCAGTAGATATCGGGATGCTGAAACGTCATCAGCATTTCCAAATGGCTTTAATACAGAAAAACCATCTGCCCCTTTCAGGGCCACCATGGGATGGATTCACTGTTAAATGCGTCTCTAATGTTAGGAAATGCTTCCAAAAAGAAATCCATTGCTGTTGAAGATTTTTCTATTTTAGCAACAAGAAGATTTTTTTATTTGTCCAAATTGACTGCTGGTTAATGCTAGATGCAAAAACTTTTAAGTTGCATATGCACTTAAAAGTTTTTGCATTAGCATAAAAAACATTGCTGACAAACTTATTAAACTTATCAATGCCTTTTTAATGAAGCTTAATTTTTCTTGTTTGCATCTGGTATAAATACTTCTCGGACTTGTATTGATTGTATATAGTATGTGAAAATGAGTTCATTGTTTAAATAACGTTTTCCAATCTTTCGCTTAGATCACTTGGTATCATCGTTATGAAAAAGAAATGTTTCATATTTAAAAAAAAGAATCCTCTCGATTGTGCAAGCCTTTTACCTGATGTTTGCTTTGGTATGGCCATTAAGCAATAATTTTAATAATTGCTTTTCTTAATTTATTAAACATTTCGAAAGATTCTGATACCTCCAGATTCTGGTTAAAAAAAGGCCTTCAAATTCAATCCACTTGATAGAAAGTACAATTTGCCCTACATAGGTTTACAATTGTTCAAATTTACTCTGAGCTTTGAATTATGAGTCGTGTCGGCAAAAGTTTAATAAGTGTAGAAATTCGATATATTTTTTGTACTTCTTTTCCAAGAAATAAAACTTTAAAATTAAACTGACTTTTCTAAAATAATTATTTAGCTTATAATTCAGTGTAAGTGGATAAAGAATACTTCTATTTTGATCATATCTGGAGGCAACGTTGTTTGCAATGTCAAATTTCTGAAATAATGTGGTAAAAGAGGTTATGGATGTGTTTTTCGGGGTGGTTTTCTCGTAAACTGTTTTCAATTATGCATCTATATAGTGATGGTTTGATAGCATAAGTGAACAGACAATACGATTTTTAAACAAATTATCTTCAGAAATTTTGAATAGAGTGAGATTCGTTAAGATGTAAAAATTGTGAAACATTTGTGTCACATATCGCTTGCCGAAAATTCGCCATTTTCAACTTATTGTCCTTGGAGTTGGTTTAAAAATTGATTGAAAACTTTTCAGGGAAACCAATTTTCTCTTCTATTGTAAACTTTGGTCAAACTCAATTTATTTTGAAAATATAGTTGATGCTCTGTTAACAACTTTGAGACTATGTTTATCTCAGTGATACTTTGTGGCTCCAGATCATTTTCATAGCACTAGAAGAAAAATTTAGTGCATACAGTGACGGATTTTCACACAAAATAGTCATGTTAGGGAGCTTGCCTTTCATTTTCTCGAGAACCAATTGAGCTGAAATTTCGGCTGTGGTCCAGAAGTAGCCTAAATTTTTATTTGCATTAAATCCATCATTTTACATTCACAATTTTAAAAGTTACAGACACCGCATACGACAAAACAATAAGACCACTTTTTGATTACCATTAAGGATGCTCGAATTTGAGGATCTGAATTTTGATTTTTTATGCATAGGTCATTTTAATATCAGTATACTATAGATTGTAATTCACACTTATCAACATGGCCTAAACTATGGATATCAAAAGGAGGTCTTATTGTTTTGTCGTAGGTGGTGTCTGAAGTTTCTGAAGTGGTGAATGAAAAATTATGAATTTATTAAAGATGAAAATTCAGGTTATTTCTAGGCTAATGCCAAAATTTCAGTTCAATTACTTCACGGGAAAGTGAAAGACAAGCCTCCAAACATGACCATTTTGTATGAAAATCGGGCTTTGGTCTTATTGTATTGTCCGTCACTGTATATACAACAGTATATCATCGTAAAACAATTTTTAGCAATTAAATAAGTCCCTTTTTAGCGTGTTGAAAATTGAAGATCTAATCTTTCTTTTGGTTAGCATTTATGAAATTGGTATCATTATTTTTCTGAATGATAAATATCATGTGCACATTTTTTGTACTCTTTGTTTTGGGAGTGGTCAGGCGTTTGATCAATATGACTAAAAAAATCTTTTTAGCATGTTTATACACATTACGAACAATGTAACCAGTTGGAGCAAACACTCGAAAAAAAAAATTGATTCTTTAATTTAAATCATCTCACGAAACAGCTTCATCTGCTATCCACGAATTCAAATCTCCAGCGAATCAGCATTTTCATTCGACCCACTAACTGCTACGATAGAACTCACAAACGTTAATATTTCATCAACTTTGATGCTTTTTCTTCTTTGACTATCGTTCCTTCGGGAGTTGAATTTCACACTTCCACGCGGCGTGAATAGATCTCCTGAATCGAAAAGAACACCAAAAAACAGACTCGTAGCATACGGTGCTTTGCATTAACCGGCGGTTTGATATTCGCATAAAATTTTACTGCAACTACTGCACTTAATTATAAATTCCACTTCACAGCCATCGAAAAAAAACACGAATAAAGGAAAAAGTGCTGAAGTCAGAATATAAGTTTGCTTCTATAGACTGTAAGTGTTACATTTTACTTTGAGATGATTAAAGTATGGCTTCGCTAGTTTAAATAATATTGAACAAATCAGAAATGAAATTCAGAAGTGACTAAAATATATCAAGGTATGCTAGAATGTATTCAATCGAATCCATGGCTATTGCTCTGAATGTGCAAAGAAATCAAACGTTTTTATATTGACTATAATTCTATTATAGGAATCTTAAACTATCCAGCTTCCCGCTCTGATACACTTGAAAATGATTTCTTCACTGTTTGGCTTACAGCAGGACACATAAAACTCAATGAAGTCGCCACATTTGCGTACGTTATCAACAGACTTGAGCGCTGTTCAAAAAGCTGATTATCCCAAAGGTTATGTTCCAGTTCAGCAATCTTGCTGTTCTTTATTCACTAACAACTTGCACAAAATTCCACTCAGATCCACCATAGACGTCCGAGCCAAATGGTTATTTCTACGTCTAGTCGAATCCGCATCCCACGGCTAACTGAACAGGCTAACGCTACTAGAGGCAATCCAAAGCGTAATGTTTCATTTTTTGTTGCCGCCGCGGTCTTGATCGTCATTATTGAGTGAAGCGATGCCGCGTATGTATCACCCACCGACAGGAACTCAAATCGTTCCAATGAATGCGACAGTGCGACTTGTTTGAAATCATCTTATTTTAGGCAATTTGAATAAAAAAACATACGTTTAATGGATTTGCGTTAGCAAATAGCTGTATGCAATTTGCATAAGTGAACATTCTTTTTATTTGTTCGGCAGCGACGGTTACGTCATAGCTGAGATTGCGATAGTTTATATACTGATTGACAGTTCATTGATTTGTTCTGGTATGAATTAAATAATTTGTGCTTTCAAATGTACTCTATAAATCAATTTAACGTTGTTTAATGTTAATTATGTGAATATACATACGGAGCGGTGAGTGGCTTTAACGCTCAGCTGACCTGAACCGGCATGTATAGCCGAAGCAGACACGAACCTTTTATTTCATTCATAGAAGCGCTTCGTTCAGAGAATTACTCAGCCGGCATGCATCAAGTGTGAGCAATATTGTAAACACGATGTTCTGGTTCATGTAGCGAAAGAAAAGCACGTGTGAGTGTTACAGGCAAAATCAAAACAAAACGGTTCTCAAAGTTGGCGCATGGTCTTTTGTACCGTTTGAACCGCTCGGATGCACTCTCGGAGTTCTGTTTCTTTTTGCTCAAAGAAAGCGAAGCAGAGCTCAGCAAAATTGAACGTTCGGGCTCTGGGGAACTATTTCACGTTGTTATTCTCTTGGTCGTTGTCATTCGTGGAAAATTTGCAGTGATTCTTTGCCGAAGTATAAGGCACATGCAGCGAAGAGCATCAATGTAAAGTGTTATCAGTTTTCGGTATGTAGAGCGTGCAATTCTTTTTATGGCAGACGACAGAGATAAGTTGGACTCGCGAGTCGTGGCGGTCATCTTTAAACGTAAGATTGCGATGCGTTTTTTTTTGTGTTTGGAATAAGCTCATTTAGAATGATATTAAGAAATTTAATATTTAGCAATGCAGTCAAAGATAACGAAGCTTTTTTATGGGGTGGATTTTGCTTAAAAAACCGCGTCCCCGAGAAAATTGCCAAATCAATCGCCCACGTCATCTTCGTGGTCAAGTGGTTAGCGGCGTCGTGTTAGGTTAAGTTGTTCGTTGTAATTCGGTCTATGTTGAATGTAAATGTAAACAGAGGATCCAATTAACACTTACAAGCACGTTAGACATTCAACAATCAAAATATTATCAACAGTTATTATCGACCCGAACTGCAGTTTTTATAAATTTTCGTAGAGAACCAATAGTAAAGCCTCACAATTGAAGCATAGGCTTTCATGATTCTTTGGACTGAATAAAATATTGTAGAAATTTATTAATTCCATGACATCAATTTGTTCACATCTTCAAGCAGTCCTACGTCAACTTAGCAGTTATGTCACTAACATAACTCACCCTTTCGTTTTTTAACACTGCAATTTCATTTTCTTTGAAAAAATAAGAGTCAATATTTCACTTCCGACAAATCATTTATAAACATAACTAAGTTATGTCAAGGAAACCTAGTCTGTGGAGGGCAAATTTCCCTAAAAATGATGATCCCGGCAACATAAAACATTTAAATTAATGTTGAAATTTAACTTCCAAACATTGACTCCAAATGAGGGCGATAGAAGCCAGGGGGTGTAAATGACAAAATGGTCAAAATTGACTTAAGTATTCCAAAAGATTGCGATAATTTGACCACCCTTAACCATTTGGAAGGGAACAGAAAAACGACTCGTTTTTGAAGTTCCATTTAATTTGTATAGGATCGAACAATATGCACAACCTTTGAAACTTGGTTTCTTGACACAAGATTCACAATCAGCTACCTTCTTTGGCTTCTAAGCTCCTCCAATGTTGATATAAGACTTTGGGAGCATACTGCAACTATGTTGCGATAGACTTAAGTATAATCACAGAGAACAGACGTTCGTCTTCGGTCTGCTACTTGTGTAAAACTTTAAACCGACATTTCAAAAGTATGCCTTTATGCTCTTGGTAGGCGGCGCTGCAGTTGTGCGATAACTGTCATGTAAATGTTTATCAATTAAAAACCTAGCACATAACCTGAATATTTTTGTATGTTTTTCTCTGCACTTGCTTCTTATACCGGCTGACCATATTAACTTTTACACACGAAAAGGTATACGGACATCAATGTCTGTTCTCTGTAGTATAAGCACCGTAAACACATATAGCACATTATTGTGTTTAAACTATGTTCAGACTAAAGATTTGTAACATGAAACAAGAGTATTAGACATCCATTAAAATAGCTACTGCCTATCTCCAGGTTAAGTAGACCAGGCCACCTCCGGAATTTTCTATCCCTCCTACCCTCCAAGAAAGCACCGTTGAAGGAATTTATGGTGTTTACTCGAATTTATTTTGCCGCTGTTATTTTAAGAAGCGACTCATTAAGCTAGTTTAAGAATGATTTCAGGTATTCTGAAAGTGGAGAAAATTGTACACCAGCTACGCTAATTGAAAATTTGTTTTTTAACATCTAGCGATGTATGTAAAACATTCCTAAATTTTGTAGATAGACAAGATAAGTTTACTGACATTCATCGTTGTCAAGGACTTATTCTTCAGTGACATACACAGTTTGAAAGCAACATATAATTTTCTGCGTTATCTAATGCACATAAAGGGAACGCTAGATTTGGCGTAAATTAATGAGATATTTTATAAACATTTTAGCCAGATATCGCTGGAATCAGGTCTATTGTATGGTAGATCGCAAACAATGTTCATCAAAGATTGCAAACAATTACGTTGTATACTCTTGCTTTGGATTGTAATTAAACGAGGGGAAATTTTACACGTCTGTCAAAATTCATTATTATTTTCTAGGTAAATGATCAGATATCTCAAGTTTTGCAAAATAATTTTATATCAATTTCAACTTTCAGGTTCAAAAATGGAATTTTCATTATCTTCTTATATTCATTCATTATATTATGGTTCATTATAATATTTATTCACTATGTTTTTTATCATTAAAATATTCATTCACTATATTTTGTATATTATTATATGACATTGAATATATATTGAAAAGGGAGGAAGCATCAGGGTATCACTCAAGCCGGAATCGGACAATGGAGTGGTATGACAACCGGCGTCTAGGAGGGAACAAACGGTATCATTTTCTTTATCCTACCGATGCGATTGTGATGCTGTGAATTCTACTCGAACAGTTTCAGCGAGAATGACGCGCCCTTCTTAACGAGCCATGCCGTAGAAAGCTTAACAAGTATTGCTTATTGGGTTACTCGATTTGTTGGATCGTATCGTTGGAAGGAGAATCTTATGTTCACGGGGGTCGAGGGGGCGACCCCGGCCTAGTGGTTAACATCCATATCTCACACGCCAAAGTCACGAGTTCAAATCTCACCCCCGGATAAGTTACGAAAAAACATCCAAAGAGGTGTTTGAGTGACTTCACACCGGGAGATGAACCAGCCCGAGGCTGAAAAGCTCGATAATACAGGAAAAGAAGATGTTCCCGCGGGTTTTGCGTAAGTGTCTCTGCTTCATACAGCGTTACTGTGAATACAAACCGGTTACTCAATTTGATCTTGCTGTTAAGTGGAGCTGCATACATGACAAGGTCTTAGAAGGAATGGTGACTTCCTTACATACATACATACAACTGATCAAAATACCATGTAGCACCGAAAACATAAATTGAAAGGTAATAATTTTCATGTTTCATGCTGTAGATCTATAAAAGTGCAATTTGACTATTTTAGTAATGAAGATATACGTTTCAAGCAATTCGAGTCTAGATTTACTTATATGACAAATTGGTTTGTCATACATGTGTTTAATGTTTTTGAAATAGGACTTGTTAGTTTACGTCTGCCATTTTGTTTGAAAATTATGCGGTATATATGTAGCAACACAAGTCTTCCGTATTTCAAGAACCAAACATATTAAAGAAATGTCAAATGCCAACAGAACTAGTCATGTCATTTTGTTCGTGTCGTATGGGACATGGAATGACTGTTCCTGTACTTTTAAGTAAGACAAATAACTATCAAATATGTGTTTATTTCTTATACATATATTTTTACCGCTGAAACATTCAAAATCCTATTTCCATGCCAGTATGATGCCTAGTTCCATGTCAGAACCATGCCAGTATGATGAAAAATTGAATATTGCTGTAGCCGATTCCTTGTACGATCGAACATTATTTGCAGCGGTACAGTTGCTAGAATTAGTATTAGCTGAAGCGTAATCGAATATTCATCAAAATATCACAAATATTTTCCAAATTAAACCCATTATTTTTGCTTGAATTGTTTTATGTTAAGATAAGTAACTATGTCCTCTATCACGTTGGTGATAGTTAGAATAACGATGGTAAGGTTTAAGAGGAATCTAATGATTCCATCTCTCACATGTTGAAGTGTTCGAGTGGTAAGGAGACCGATCTTGTAATCTTGGCGTTCATGGTTCAATCCTGGTTCATGGATGCCTTCTTGAAAACGGACGAAAATTTATTTTACTGTAGCCTTAGATTTTTTTGTCAAACTTAAATGTTGTTTCCCAGGCTCCACCTTCTTCGCTATTTTAGTTCTATAGTATTACCCTTTAAGGTTTTCAAACACTGGAATGGTTGCATAATTATTTGTCACATTAAAACACAAATGCATACAATGAAAAATTTCCTGTTTCTATGGGAAATTATTCCATGGAATAAAATATATGAAAAAATAAAATTACAGGTGGGTTATATCAGGGATATAGCCGCGCCATTAACGATTTGGTGAATAGTAATAATGTTACCATCTAATTTATTTAATAACACATATGGCTGGTTAATATTGAGATGTTTTTATTATTTAGATTTGAACCGTCACTTTTTATGATTTTTTCTTCATACTGCACCTTTGTGACCCTCTTCTATGTGGGCTATTCAACACTAGTATAAAGCACGCGAGGGGGATAGATACGAGTGGCACGATCTTTAGGAAGCCTTTCCAACTATTTGGCTTCACCGACGACCTTGATACCGTAGCACGTAGCTTTGAGACGATGGCGTACACGTACATCAGACTTAAGGCTGAAGCTGGTAGGATTGGGTTTGTGATTAATGCGTTAAAAACAAAATACATAAAGGGAAGAGGCTCACGAGAAGACTATGCTAGCCTCCTACCGTGAGTTCAGATCGACGGGGATGAAATCGAGGTAGTCGACGAATTCGTGTATCTGGGCTCATTGGTGACCGCCGATAACGACACCAGCAGAGAGATACAAAGGCGCATTACGGCTGGCAATCGTGCCTCTTTTGGACTCCGAAGGACGTTAAGATCGAACAAAGTTCGCCGAACTACAAAGTTGACCATCTACAAGACATTAATAAGACCGGTAGTTCTCTACGGTCACGAAACATGAACATTGCTAGTGGAGGACCAACGCGCATTTGGAGTCTTTGAACAGAAGGTGCTGCGTACGATCTACGGTGGAGTGCAGATGGATGACGGAACATGGAGGAGGCGAATGAACCACGAATTGCACCAGTTGCTGGTAGAACCTCCCATCGTACACATCGCTAAATTCGGTCGACTACGATGGGCTGGGCATGCCGTAAGAATTTCGGAAGACAGCCCTGTTAAAATGGTTTTCGAAAACGAACCGATGTGTACTCATCCCTAGAAGAGGCGCGCAACGAGCAAGGTGGATAGAACAAGTAGAAGGCGACCTGCCATGGACCGATTACAATGGAGACAAGACCTGTTTATTGCTCTCTGCAGTGCCCAACAAGGGAGCCCTAACCGTGATCCGCAACATTGGATTCTGAACATCCTCAGAATATACATAGAACATACATATACATCCTGAGTTTGCACATAGAGGAGGTTTCAATACATCAGATTTTTGTTCTCTTCTGGAAGAAGTTCCGGACTGCGTTGAGAGAAGTTCATGTGCAAATCATAGGTAAAGATGTAGCTGTCATATATCATAGATTTCTGCTAGATGTATATTTGCCTATTACAAATAGTTGGTCATTGTACCAATAGTGCACTACAAGTTTTACAGTGCTATTTAACATTATGTGTGATGTGGAACACCGATTTACTAAAATATTTTAAGAAGAGCGTCAGGATTATAGGCGATGTTGACGTGAAGAGTCGATATTAACAATACTGCCTATTCAATATTTTGCAAGTTCGAGTTCTCTGGGTATTCAAAAATTTTAATTGATAACATTATATATCTATGAATATTGACAAAATAAAGAACAAACATTGCTTCAGAGTTAGAGAAGATTCCGATAAATATATGTATACTTCAAAGCTATTTACTATTTGTTTAAAACGTACTGCAAACTATGCATCAACTTAAATTACTGATTCTTGATAATTAGCACTATGTTCTGATAAAAAATTAGACCAGACTCAAGATTGTATTTTTTACCTGTTAAGACAACAAAAACTGAGTAAAAAACAACAACAATTTTTAGCACAATTGTACATTAAGTACTGATTCAGTTGAAACCTCGCCTTCACTGATATGTATTATCGCAGGAGTTAGTTTCATAACTTGCGTTCCAATTATGGGCACTAGATATCGCAGAAAATTACAATATTTTTTAAACTGAGTTTGAGTAAGATTTGAAGACCACGGCAAAATACACAATTTGAATGAAATTCTAGATTTGGCATAAATTAATGGGATATTTCATGTAAATTTAAGCCAGATAACGCTGGAATCAGGTCTGTTGTATGGAAGATTGCAAACAATATTGTTTGATGTATGAAATGTAACAATTACATTGTTTACGCTTGCTCTGGCTTGAAATTAAACGGGGGGAAATTTTACGAGTCTGTTCAAATTCATTATTATTTTCTGTGTATGATGCACTTTATAAAGGGGAAATTTTCAATTCGGCTATGGTGGCTATTCCCGGCAACCGATTTTCAAATTTCTTATTCTTTATATTCTTCCATCAAGGCACTTCACTGACTATACGATACGATTGCCAAATTAAAAATGGGTTGCCGACAATAATAAAATTCACATGAGCAAATGAATGAAAATTAATAAGCAAGTTAGCTTTCTATACGACGCTGCAAAAATACTCCTAAAAGTGTGGATTCTGTTCCGCTAGCCTAAAATAGGTAAATTCTCCTATTCGACAATAGTTCGACCAAAAATTACCTATGTTTTAAAATAAATGTTACCCAAAAAATAAACAAGATTTGTTATTCACATATTTGGATATTTCTTCAAAGGTATTTTATCTCTTATGCAGCGCTCATTCATAACAACTTCAGTTATCAAGATCAAAATTATGTATTCATGTGTTATTTTCTCCTAGTCGGGCTTAGATGCTCTCCTCACTATATTATTTCTTTACTAATCTGCGCGTAAAGAGTACCTTGCAGTTCAATCGAAATAATATAATACTAAATGGTGATCTGGTAGCACATTTAAGGATCCTTAAGCAATTTTATTGGAATTACGACGATAAACCAATATAAAGCAAAATAAAACAAACTATGCTGATCCCTTCATAGTGATCAATTCAAGCCGTCAAATTTGGGAGTCAGGTGACACACATGAGGGATCGAAATTTCATGAAAATATTGATGCGGGAGTCTTTGGCGAAGGTTATATCAACAAGCCTTTTTCCACTGTACTTCAAGCAGATCTTCGAGTAATCTAAAGTGAAAAATAGGTTTGCCAAAAACTGCATATTCGAGCAACACTAAATGCGTTCAAGGCTTTGAATTCTTGTCAATCAAAGCTAGTATAGGAACTGGTCAGTTTTCCTTGTACGGGGGCCTCTGGCAATAGCGGGACGTCTCTTCTCACACGCCCCGCAAAATAAACCTGATTATACAGCCACAGTAGTATTGATCGAAATGGCGATAATCTATATAAACATGGTTTTGAATCGAACTTCATGAAACTAAAGACTTGCTGAGCGTCTATGGTAGAAACCAACTGGAATTCCACGGACAGAGGTAGACAATTTAGTTTTCCTTCAAACTTCATCTTTGGAAAACGGATCTTCGGGAAACAGCTGGCCTGATACTGCCCAAGTTCGAAATATTTAAATATAATATGAAAAAAGATCCGAATAAAACACAATTTAGACTCAAACAATTTGAAAACAAAATTGCATGCACCGAAACGAAAGATGCTGAACATATGATCTGAAGTCTTAGAACAATCACAGAATGGTAATATTTAGAATAAGAAATTTTAGGAACCCCCTGAAGTTTGGAAAAGGAGCACCAAGGGCTTTATAAAATGAGATGAAGATAGTTGGTATTGCGTGCTGTATAATCAGCTCATACTATGTATGCGAAAAAAACCACAATAATCCTAAATATTGGATGCAATCAAAAGGGTCTACGCAGCATGTAAACCATTGGTCATGGTGGGGTTCTGACCAACCTTTCAATCGGTTGTCCTCAATGGATAGTACTCGATGTTTGGCAGTAGTTCATAACCGATTGCGGTACAGAGTCCTACATTACAATAAAGGAATCAAGGTAATCGAAAAGCAGAAGAAGAACTTATCGTAACTTTTAAGTATTGGATTTGTATGCTTGTTAAAATATTTATCTGTACTAGAGCTTCCTAGTTGCATCTAAAAACAAGAAAAACCACTAGTTCAATACGATGTTCCTCGGTCAATAGTATTTTGAGATTAGTGCACCGTTATCGAGAGTACAGCTGATTTGCACTAGTATTTTGTTTTCCGGTTTTTAATATCGACGAGAAAATGCAACATCCTTGTCAGTCATCAAAGCTAAACTTCATTTACTTGATTATATTCACTTCATAGCGAATTTGTCACCACGATGTGGTAGGGCTCTCGCGGTTTTCGCCAACCCTTACATGTTGCCACCGTGTATAGGAATTGGTTGTGGTATCCTAACCGACTTCTGGTTATTTAATCGATAATTACATTAAAAAACTGCCAACAAACATTTACACAGAAGGAAGCAAAAGTCATCGTTATGAAATGGAAACTATATGAGATATTTTCTCCTTTTTTGTCGCTTCCATTCTTGTCGGTGGTGTTGTCGCCCTCGTCGTCGAGAAAAACATTTTCAGTTAGCCGTTTATTGTAGTGCTTTTCAGTGACTAGGATAGCTGCTCGTTTCCATCCCGTTTGTTGGAAATGATTTATTAAACCGGTATAATTCGAATAAGTTTAAATCTAGAACAACCCATATCAGCGAAAATCAGTAGCATTACCGATGATGGCACATTCGGTATTCTAAGAATTTAGCAGGAAAACATCATTTCAAGACATGCAAATTATAAGCTATGTAAATTTTGCACAAACATTCGTGACACAATCATATACTCGCAATGATACGACTCATAGCACAGCAGCTGGTCGTTTTTTTTTTTGTATATTCATTTCGATATCCTCTGTCCTTTCTAGTAGTTAATCTAGTCTACAGGAAACCCACGAATAACGCAGTTTAATTATTATTTTTTTTTGCTAATATTTGGTTTTTATGTGGGTGACAAGTTTTTGGTTGACTCTAATAACCTACAAAAAATATCAACACACCTGTATACAAGCCAAGGCCCGAGGATTGTAGTGAGTGAATGGCAATGCCCATCGCACAGTCCGGGGGGTTCTCAGTAATTGGTTCGGTGGTTACTGAAGTCAAGATTTATAGCAGTGATCGAAAATCTGGTGGAAGGAATAGTAAAACAGGAATATGGCTAATTACATTGTAATAAATATTGTACTCTCTTACTCCCGATTGCCTGGACAACAAAAAAGTGGGTTATGATTTGTGTTTGACTTCAGGCACAACAGCATCGCTATTAATTCTTCGTTGGCAACGTATTTGCATATACATCTCATCAATCTTTGCCTGGATATTGTACGAACGCATGAGTGGGGAAGAGAATGTAGATTCGTTTTTGCCTCCGTTAGATGCACCGGGCGACACCGCTACAGCGTCGGGCACCGGGCATGACAGCATCGCACGCAAAATCTATATTTAAACTTGAATATAACGAATTCCTTATCGCCAACCGCACCGTACAATAATACGCTCGAAATTTCAAGGTTAATATTCAACATCTGTTTACATTCCAGTATGAGTTTGAAAGATCCTATTGCAAGTGAAGAGCAGTTGCATAGTAGAGAGTAGAGTTCAAAAGCAGATACTTAGCTATTACACTTGTTGATGTTTTTTTGCTCAAATATCGAACTAAGGACAGCTCGCGGCAGTTTAAATTTTAAATAAAACAATCTTCCTAAATAAAAATCAAATCGTGATGGATTAAAACTATCATACACGGAAGAAACATTGTTTGGTAGATTGAAACCTCATAGTTTACATGTATGTATTTACAAATAGTATAGAAATATGAGTTCCGACACACATATAACTCAACGCAACGGCCAATTAAACACTACAAACAGCCATTTGCTTGTCCTTACTACACTAAGATGATGTATTGTATTATCACTTATTCTACATTATTCGAGGCCGCATAGAAAACAACACTTAAAACCATAGGCTGTTATTGCCTAGATTTATAATGCGGGAAAAAGCATGCGGATTAGGGTTTCAATTATAACTAAATTGAAAAAAGTACATTTTGATTCGAATTATGCAAGAATATTTTTTCAACGTCTACCAATGTTCCCAATTTGTAAAGTTCATCCGGTGATATAGTGAACTACACTAATCGTTCCACAATCGATTGAGTTTTTTTTTTTATTGTTGCGGAGGATCAGGAAACTCCATTGTAAGATTTCTTATCAAAGCAAATTTTACTCCATACCATTTACTTTTAACAAGAGGGACAAATATCTGTAATTAAATAATGAATCTGAATATTTGTCCATAGTTTGATGAATAAGATTTCCGAATAAGTTTATCAACATGACATTTTTTTCAATTGGTTTAAAACATCTTTGCTATTATTTAAGTATTGAGAATGGACAACATTCAACGCACCGTAAAACGGAGAATCTTTGATAATGCGGGTAGCTTTGATAGTGTTGAAGACTTAGATATTGATGTGTCATGTATCATTTCATAACTGTAGATTAAATTTTTAACCTAATAAATGTTTTTAACACGATGTGTTTGTGTACTAACTGAAAATAAAATATGACAAATTTGATGTTTTTGGTATGTTTTAAATAGGTTCTGAAACAATCACTTTTAAGCGTCCTATTAATATTCCAAATTACATACAAGAATAAGTAGCACCAAAAACATATTCGTGATCAGTAAAGCTTGAAATGTGTACAAGAGTAATAAGAATGAAATAGAAAACATCTTTTATGATAGAAAAAGGTGAGAGGATGTCGTAGCAAAACATTGGCGAATTATACGTTACTCATGTTTTTTTTAGGTATACATGACTATATCTATTACTCAAATATGACAAATATTATGAATATGATTAATTTGTTTATGAATTCTCAATATACATTTTAAATATCTTCTTAAGAAACGGTCTGTAATTAGTCTAGAGACATTGAAAAAAATCGTTTTTTCCGGAACTCTGCACGCAATAGGAATCACCATCAGCAGTTGATGCAGTGCGACAGTTCCCAAGACACGTCAATTATTTTTAAAAGTTGTAGAGCCTAATGACATTTCGCTGAGAAGTAGTTGTAATAGGTTATTATGAAGTTATAGTAACTTACTCAAATAATTTTCATTGAACCATCCTGAGCAAGATAATAAACTGCTCATAAGATGTATTTCGGACTCAATTTCAACAAATTTGTACTATAACTTACAGTGTCGTATGAAAATATGATTAAAATTACCAAAAAAAAAAAAAAAAATTCAAAAGCAGGGTTTTTTTTTGACAAAGATTTAGATGCTGATAAGTAAATTTTGAGAAAGAAATCAAATTGCTCGATAATCATGACAATTTTTTATGTTTTCAAAATACTTTTCATTACTTGTCGAACGTTAGAGTGTGCAAGTTCAACTTTTGTTAGCTCCGTAATCGAATTACGTTTTGTGTTTTTTTTCCGCGATCGTGGATTGTTTTTCTGCACTACTGCTGATGTAACAGCTAGTTCAATAGTGCCATAGTGCGACGTTCGGAACGAAGGAAGTGGCCTTTACAGGCGAGCCTTGTGAAGGACCATCCAACGACCCGTCATCGACACCGAAAGTGATAAAAATATTGTTCTCCCCCACGACGACTAGCATAATCATCATCACACAGGGTCGTCACCCGACAGCAGCAGCAGCAGCAGCAGCAGCAGCAGCAGCAGCAGCAGCAGCAGCAGCAGCAGCAGCAGCAGCAGCAGCAGCAGCTGCAGCAGCAACAGCAGCAGTAACAGCAGCAGCAGCAGCAGCTCAACAATACATATATTTAAGATAAGTGTTTTGTTTTTCCTCTTCTCTCCTGAATAGATTGTATTTCCAAGTTGGGTTCTCGTTTGTGTTAAGCTTAATCTGAAGATGATTCATCCATGCCGCCAAATAATGAGGTGTCTCAAAACGTCGCCCCGTCACGAGCCTACCCAGATGATTCAGCTGGTCCATGGGGTGTCTATTTTCAGCCCAAAAACGAAACCTCTGAATGCTTATCAGATTACTAACGATCTGACAAAGCGTTTCTCGGCCGTAACTGAAATTATTAAGGTAAGACTCAATGAACATCGGGTCGTTGTGTCCAACCTGGAACAGGCTAACGAGATTGCTGTCTCTCAGTTCTTTACACTCGAGTATAGAGTGTATATCCCAGCTCGGGGTATGGAAATTGAAGGTGTGGTCACCGAAGCGAGATACTCCTGAAGCAGGCGGTTGGTAGTTTCAAGAACCCTTTGCTTTCTCCAGTGAAGATACTGGAGGTGCAAAAACTAGGCACAGTATCAATCACTAAAGACGAAAAAAAGTTCACACCGTCAGACTCGTTTCGTGTGACCTTCTCTGGTTTAGCCCTCCCTCAATACGTCGAGTTGGGAAAACTTCGACTACCTGTGCGGTTGTTTGTACCTCAGGTCATGATTTGCCAAAAATGTCAGCAGATGGGACATACGACCTCCCATTGGGGCAATAAGGCACGCTGCTCCAACTGCGGGGAGAAACATGAGGATGGCGCCTACGCAGACAGCACACCAAAATGCGCTTTCTGTAAGGGAACTCCTCCTTATGCTCTCTCGTCGTGCCCGCTAAAACAGCGTTCCAAGCAATCTTTCGCCGAAATGGTGAAAAAAACCTCACCATCACCCGATGCCAATACAAATCCTTTTGCTTGCTTGATTTGGCTGAAGAGGGAACATCGTTCAGTTTTCCGGAAGGTGCTTCAAGGAAGCGAAGACACGTCCGCCCACGGAAAGTTGCTGAACAGAAGCTCCAAATCAGCCTGCCCATTTCAAGGAAAGGTGGAAAAAGGAAAAAAATAATTCCTCCTGGTTTCCGTAGTACTAACTACACCCAGAACATTCCATCTCTTCCGGGGACATCCAAAACCCTTAATGCCCCGATTTTAAGAACAAAAGCCCCTTCTTCTACTGGGCTGTTCTCATTTGATGACATTGTCGAAGGTATCTTCAAGTACCTCGAAATATCTGACCCTCTTAAAAGCATTGTTCTGGCAATGCTTCCCACAATGAAAACTTTTTTGAAGCAATTGACATTCAAGTGGCCCCTCCTTGCAGCAATCATTTACTTTGATGGATAATTTTCCAAATGAGGTCGGGGATTTGATCACTGTTCTGCAGTGGAATTGTCAAAGTCTTATTCCTAAATTGGAATCTTTCAAATTTTTAGCTCACAATACCGGTTGTGATGCATTCGCGCTTTGTGAAACATGGCTCTCTTCCGAAATAGATCTTCCTTTTCATGATTTCAATACTAGTCGTAGTGAGGATTCACGTGAAGGAGGAGTACTTTGCATTGTTTCTGTGTATATTCCTCCTAGAACCTCAATAAACCGAAAACAACTTTCAGATATTTGTTCGGTCCTTCCTACTCCACGGTTGATCATGGGGGATTTTAACTCTCACGGTACAGGCTGGGTAGAACCAACAATCAATATGCAACTCGCGATTTGAAATTGGTTCACTGTTGTAGAACCCCTTGGACCGAAGTACACCTTGAAGCCAGTACCTAACTATACATATTTGCGCCTTTGTTTTGATTTGCTGTGTTACTTTGACAGAATATTTGAGAGTGTGTTCGTGTGAGTTCATTATTAGGGGCGTATTATTAAGCTTGGGACCGAGCTTGGGACCGATGTGCTAGTAATGACTGAGCCAAGAAAAAAATCGTATTTGTTCGGGACCTACTGGTCTTAGAGTTAGTCTATGGTAGAACTGTACGATGACAACCGGTCTTCGTTGATATATGACCTCTGTGGCAACTTCAATATGGCAATTCTTAACAATGGAGAAGTTACACGTTTGGCTGGTCCATCTCCAGTTGGCAGTAGATTAGACCTTTAGTCCTCACACTTTGTTAGAATTCATTATCGTTAGACTGCATGTGGAATGTGATACAGGATCCCCACGGTAGTGATCATTTGCCTATTAAAATTTCGGTTGCCACCGGGTTCGATCCGTCTGAATCCATAAACGTCGCGTATGATTTAACTCGTAATATCGATTGGACAAAGTTCAAGACAGCAATAGGTGAAGCCGTAACGACTCTAGAAGGGCTTCCACCGCAGGAGGAAATAACTTCCTCTCCAACCTGATCTTGGATAGTGCGTTTCAAGTTCAAACTCGGCCAGTTCCAGGAACGTCATTTCGCAGGCAACCTCCTTCTCCATGGTGGGATCAGCAATGCACCGAGATTTACCGTAAAAAGTCCGACGCGTTTAAAGTTTTCCGTAAATGAGCAATTCCAAAAGTACACGGCACTCGAACGCGAATTTAAGAGCCTCATCAAAGCCAAGAAACGTGGTTACTGGCGAAAATTCATGAACGGGCTGAGATTGGCCAACCCTTTTCAATAGTAGAACTCTCTCTCGCACTCCTTTCGTGTGGCAATACGGCTCCAGACGCTGATAAGATCAAGTTCAACTTGCTTAAAAACCTCCCAGACGTCGCTAAGAGGCGCATGTTGAACTTATTCAATCAGTTTCTGTAACTGAACATTGTACCGGATGATTGGAGACGGGTGAGAGTTATTGCCATTCAAAAACCTGGTAAGCCCGCGTCCGACCACAACTCCTATCGACCCATCGCGATGCTATCTTGTATTCGAAAGTTGTTGGAGAAAATGATCTTTTTCCGTCTGGACAAATGGGTTGAGACAAATAACCGGCTTTCAGATACTCAATATGGTTTCCGTAGGGGTAAGAGAACGAACGACTGTCTCGCGTTGCTTTCCACAGATATTCAGTTAGCTTTTGCCAAAAAAGAGAAAATGGCTTCTGTATTCTTGGATATCAAGGGGGCATTTGATTCAGTATATGTTGAAGTTCTTTCAGATAAACTCCACGCTTGTGGCTTTTCACCATCAACGAACAATTTTTTGTACAATTTGCTGTCAGAGAAACATATGAGCTTTTCTCCTGGAAACTCCACAGCTTCCCGATTTAGCTACATGGGTCTCCCCCACGGGTCATGTTTAAGCCCTGTTTTGTATAATGTTTATGTCAAAGACATTGACGGTTGTCTCAGTGACAACTGTACGTTGTAGTTTTTTTCTAGGAAGCATAACCCTGCACAATCGAAGCTTCAAATTTGGGGTAAGCCGATAACTCATTCTATGTCATTTAAATATCTTAAGGTCTGATTCGATTCTAAGTGCACCTGGAGATCCCACATTGAGTATCTGAATCTGAATCTGAGGATCAACTTTCTTCGACCAATTACCGGAACCTATAGGGGAGCACATCCGCAAGATCTTCTAACATTGTACCGGACAACGATTTTGTCGGTTATAAAATACGGTAGTTTTTGTTTTCAGTCAGCGGCTCGGTCGCACATCATCAAACTGGAACGTATTCAGTATCAGTGTCTTCGTATTGCGTTAGGTTGCATGCACTCGACTCATGCCATGAGTCTTGAAGTGCTGGCTGGCATGTTGCCACTCTCGGATCGGGTTTCAGAATTATCTCTCCGGCTCCTCATCAGGTGTGAAGTTATGAACCCTCAGGTAATCGAAAACTTTGAGAAGCTCCTTGAGTTGAATCCTCAAACTCCTCAAACTCGCTTCATGACTTTGTACCATTAGTACATAACACAGGATGTCTGCCCTTCGTCGAATATTTCCAGTCGTGTTTGCTTCTCCGACTTCGGCAATTCGATTCATTTTGATTTGTCCATGAAGCAAGAGCTTCATGGAATCCCAGAGCATCATCTTGCTGTGATTGCTTCTATGGTGTTTGCTGCAAAGTTTGGCCAAGTTGATTCCACTTAATCGTTCTTCACTGGCGGATCATTGATTGAGGAGTCAGCAGGATTTGGTATATACAATGAAATTCATTGAGAACAGCTTTCCGGGGAAGCTGACCGGACTTATCAAGGCTACGATGGATGGAACCCAGTGCAGTATGAGGATATCTTGTGGATTATTGATGGTCTCTCTTGCCTCCTGTTCAATATTGCTTTTGAAGGTGTTATGCGACGAGAAGCGTTAAACATGCGAGGCACGATTTTCAACAGATCCAGTCAACTTATCTGCTTTGCCGATGACGTGGATATTGTCGGCAGAACATTTGAGGCGGTGGCAGAGCAGTACACCAGACTAAAGCGCGAAGCAGAGAAGATTGGGTTGAAGATAAATACGTCCAAAACGAAGTACATGCTGGCAGGCGGAACCGAGCACGACAGAACCCGACTGTACCGATCGACGGCGATGAGTTCGAGGTAGTCGATGAATTTGTCTATCTCGGCTCACTAGTTACTGCGGACAACGATAACAGCCTGAGATCCGGAGGTGGATTATCAGTGGAAGTCGTGCCTACTATGGGCTCCACAAGCAACTTCGGTCAAACAAACTTAGCTTTCGTACGAAGTGCATCGTGTACAGAACGTTAATAAGACCGGTTGTTCTCTACGGGCATGAGACGTGGACAAAGCTTGAAGATGACCTGCGAGCACTCGGAGATTTTAAGCGACGGGTGTTAAGAACCATCTTTGGTGGAGTACAGGAGGACGGACTATGGAGGCGAAGGATGAACCATGAGCTCGCGCAACTCACCGGCGAACCCAGTATTCATAAGGTGGCAAAAGCTGGAAGGATACGCTGGGCAGGACATGTTGCGAGAATGCCGGGCAACTATACTGCAAAAATGGTGTTCGACAAGACGACGTGGGGCGCAACGAGCAAGATGGTCAGACCAGGTGGAGCAAGACCTAGGGGGTACAAGGTGCCTAAGAGATTGGAGAGGAGCAGCCACGAATCGGGCATTATGTAGGGATATTGTGTATCAGGCTATGTTATAGTATTGTGACGTTATGCCATGTAAATAAATAAATAATGGAATTCATAGCGCCAATCGAAAACTTCAAGCTCCTTGTTCCGTATATGTCGCTGAATTAGTGGCAATACACTTTACGCTAAATATTATCGCCTCACTAACACCGGATCAGTACTTCATTTCGCTATTCGCTCTTTGAGGTCGGTAAAGCATTCCTCGTATTTCCTCATAAAAATACAGGAGCTTCTAAGTGCTTTATCTTCGTGTTATTTTATGATCACCTTTGTATGGGTCCCTTTTCATTGTTCGATTGTAGGCAATGAGAAAGCGGACTCGCTTGCAGAGGTGGGTGCTATGTAAGGCGATATTTACGATCGACAAATCGCCTTCATTGAATTTTTTACTATTTTTCGTCAACAGTCACTCGTCAGCTGGCAGCATAAATGGAGTAAAGGAGATTTGGGGCGATGGAAATATTCAATCATCCCAAAGGTGTCGAAGAAATCTTGGTTTGCAGGGATGAATGAGGGTCGACACTTCATTCGCTTGATGTCTCGCCTCATGTCCAATCATTATTCTTTGAACGCTCATTTATACCGAGTTGGGCTGAGCGACAGCAATCTCTGTGAATGTGGACATGGTTACCAGGACACAGATCACATTATTTGGTCATGTGCTGAGCATCGTGGAGTCAGATCTAAGCTTTATGATTCCCTTCGGCCTCGAGGTAGGCAACCTAATGTACCGGTTCGAGATATTTTGGCTGTACGTTATCTGGAGTTTATGAAACTCATTTATGTGTTTTTGACTAACATTAACCTAAGATTGTAGTTTGTTTAACCTGTATGTTTACTTTAAGTTTTTTTTTTATCTGTGTTTGTGTGTATTTCTTTTTCTTTCTCAAAAATGTTCAAGTCAAAAGAAAAGTTGCATACTTATAATCTTTTAGACAGTTTAGAAATTAGAATAAATGTGTTATGTAAACCATACTTCAAATTCCCACCGATCTCCCCATCCGTTAAATTGTTATTCCTATTAACCGCGAGTTCTTATTGTATCTTATCGAAAACACTCTGAAACGCCCAGGGGCCGCACATTGGCCTTAAAATGCAAAGGCAAATGGGGTTCCTATCTTTTGTTGCTAAAAAAAAGTAGGTAAACATTAAAATTTCGTACACGAAAATATCATATCCCAAACTGAAGTATCGTACCAAAAGATAAGTTGGATTGATAACGTGGAGGTCACAGATAAATTCGGCGCCATAGGCGAACAATTTGAATTTATCCCATTATTCTCCACCCTATTTCTGGCTTAACGAGGCATGCTTTTTATATCCTATCAACTTGTCATCCACTGTTTTCTCGTTTTTCATTTAATGTCATTTAATAAAAATACAATGTTTGATAATTTTTCAAAAGTTTATCAATTTTTAATTTTTATATTTGTCATACCAAATAAATTTCACACACAAATCTGAATCGAAAAATGTGATTTAAATTACAATTCATTCAGAAATGGCCATGATATGAACGTTTAAAAATCTTTCATGCCAAAATTTTGAAACAACAGCCGGCATAGAAGAGGAATACATAGCTCTTTGTTTAAATAATAAATTATAATATTGTTTTCAATGTAAATACACACCTGCTGCATCGACAAAAAAAAAATAGAAGAAAGGTGTGAATAGGTCTCCATGTTTTTTACAGACAAGTAAGTTGTTTGTATTGCACATATTTAAAGGTATAGACTAAAGCTGTAAATGTTTCTATCATCATTCTACGATATTGCATGTTTCGGTGCATTCTACGATATTGCATGCGGTTTGGGTGTCCTATCGACTGGGCGATCTGCGACTTTTCGTCGTTCACACCGCAAAAATCGATTGATGCTAGCTGTAAATTATGTTTCAATCGTGACTCATAAACGCTGCTTAAGATCGAACAGAATGGTATACTCTATATGATATAGGGTTACTACATAAAAAATTAACTTGTAATGTAATGACACTCTAAGTTTCTTTTTAACTCCATGGAGAAGTCTACTAATAGTAGACAAAATAAGCGTAATTGGATAAATAGTTATAATTATAATGGAATTAAAAGAAAACAATTCGACCCACTTGAATGCATTTCTTAGGGCGTTCCATTAAAAGTTTCGACAAAATTGAGAGACATTCTGTTGATTTTCCATTTTATGTACATTTCATGTCACGAATTCAAATCGTTTTATATAAACAGAGACAGAAAGCTAAGCACACGAGGCGTTTATTGATTTTATAAACATTTATGATTTTCATAAAACCTCACAATAGTCTAAAATCTACAATAGTCGACAAAATTACAAAACTTAGTTAGTAACATAAATTTCGTTAAATCAGAAATAATGTTCTACTTAATAATGTTTACAGAGAAGCATGAATACGCGCTTTCTTGTACGTAAATACTTCGAATATAGTCTTTTCTATTGCAAGTTTTAACCTGCAATTTGTTCGTGGCCCATTTGTTCGAAAAAAGATTTTTTTTTGGTGCAACGTAAGAATCGTTCGTAGAATTTTTTTTATAATTTAAACTAATCAACACCATCATTTATTTTTAAGACCAGGTTGATTACATTTTATTCTGTACTATAGAAGATTCAAAAAATAAAACGTTTGTTGGTTGTTTGAACGAAATAGTATCGTCAATAGTTCTCAAAACCATCGTTTCTATTAAAGTTTCGTTTCATTTCATACAGATTGCGCGTAATTTATTGAATTGGTTCTTTAAAATATGATTGTTACGTATTATACTATATATTGAATCCTGTCAATTTTCTAAGAATGATTCGAGCATTTTGTTAAAAAAAAAGTCAATTGTGATAAAAGTACTAGGCCAAGTTCACAATGTTTCGTGAATAAAAACTAGTTTCAAGAATGGTAAATGTATTTCAATATAAATATTGATCAAGAATCAAAAAATTAACAATGAAATTTTTTTGTGAACATTATAACGAATCAATTTCACATCAAATAAGAATCGAAAAGTGTGGTAAGATATGTAATTTTTCAATCAATAGTTTAGTTATGTATGCATAAGCTCGCTCTCAAATTGAACTCAAAATTTTATATTTTAATTTTACAAATTATATATATATATAATATATATATATATATATATATATATATATATATATATATATATATATATATATATATATATATATATATATATATATATATATATATATATATATATATATATATATATATATATATATATATATATATATATATATATATATATATATATATATATATATATATATATATATATATATATATATGTATATATATATATGATATGATTGACATTATGGCACCACTTTTATAGAACCAAAAAGTCAACTTGAAAAATACTGTTAGGAGATCCAAGCATTTCTTGTAAAAGTTCTCAATTTTGCACGTAAAATCAACTATCGTATAACAAATTGATCACAAGTAATCATTTTCCTAAAAAATGGTCCTCATTCTGATAAAATCCACAATAACTGGCATTTTGCTGACGAAAAAAAAAATCGTGTTTATATGGCTGGCAACCAATGAGTCGAAACCATCAATAAACAAACTGAATACTGTACAACGTTATTTCCCAGTTGCTAGCAAAGATCCATATAATATTCTCCGTGATTGCCACCAATTCATTGAACCCAATAGCTTCGATCTAAAATGAATTGGCAACAAGATTTTTATGTTCGCGTTGAAACCACATCGTATTATTTTTAGAAATTACCGCATCGCACTACTAAATTCCATTCAATTATTGTTCTCAAGCTACTAAAGCACCAACCCGTGCTCTGAATATACATATTAGATATAGAGACCTATGAAAAAGTGATTTAATAAGAGTGAGCTATTACTGCCAATTGACGGACCGCCTCGAAGCCATGAAGAATGCATGTCGAATGATACAATCTTGCATAGCTGATTGCTCTTGACCGGCTGTGTGTGGTTTAATCGTGTAGGTCGGTGAATCAAGATTGATTTGAAATTCATGACGCATTTTTTGAACTCCTGAGCCACCCAATATTGATAAAGATCAAACTGATCAATCATGGTTCATAATAAATGATTGGATAAGATGATTCAAGTCTGATGTTTGGTCTCTTAACAAATTTCATAGATAGAATGGTAAAAAATATCTCGACATTTTGCTGCGGTTGCATCAGACGTTTGTACATGAGCTTGCAAAATTTATTTCAACATGTTTATTCTTATGCATTCCAAGTAAAATAAACAATATTCCTTGCATAAAAATTAGTAACTACGAACAAACAAGTTTAGCTGTTAAAGTAATGGAATTCTAATTGGGATGAACCAGTTCATGTTCCTCCAAAGCAGGATGGAAATTAAATCTGGGGCCTCATCGGTTAAGTTGACATGAATCGTTTTTTCGTTTCAACGCTCATGTGTTAACAGCCGTTTTTCTTTGGTTCCTTAAAGCGGCCTTCTAATATTTCATGCATGCAACACAAACTTCGAGCACGATGTGTAGTTACCAGGAACACCGTCATAGAGATATCTTCCGTGCCGTCATTCACTTGCATCATCGAATACTCGACAGCTAAAGGGCCAACTTAGGCGAGACTTACTGGGTAATTTATCGCCCACCGTTGCCGTGTAAAGGCTGCAAAGTGCAGAGAGCGCACTTTTTCCGCTGACTCGTAATTAAATGAGAAGTTACATTTCAGCAACAGGCGCGCCCCTGCCAAATACATGGCGAGTTCATATGGGCAAAAGTGCTCTCATCCGCACGAGCTGGAACACTAGAGACAGAATGCTAAGGCATACAGAAGATGTGGAGAAAAAAAAAAAAAAAAACAACATCCAAACACCCCCCCCCCCCCCCCAACAAAAAAAAAAAAAAACCACAAAGAAAAACCCCAAAAACCCCCACACCCACAACCCCCCCAAAAAACCAAAAAACAAAACAAACCCCGCGCCCACAAAAACAACAAAAAAAAAAACAAAAAACACCACCCACACAAAAGGAGAGAAAGAGGACAAACAATATAAAATTTTAATTAAAAAAAAAAAAAAAAAAAAAAAATAATAAAAAAAAAAAAAAATAATCAAAAAAATTTTTCTCAAAAACTTTCTCCCACACAAAAAAAAAAAACACAACAAACAAAAAACACACACACAAAAAACAGGTTTTTCTACAGCTTTTTCACATTGTGATTACTACAAGTGGGTGTATAACTTCCCGAGTAGAGTTTGAGATCAAATAGAAAACTTAATATGATGTTGTGATGTTGCTGATAATGATTACTCAGGTTGATGTCGTTTTAACGGTTAAAAGATCAAAATTTATAGCAAACATTTATTCCTGTGACAACAAATTAAAAACTGATCCTGCTATCAGTGAGAGCAAATTGAAAAGTCAATTTGCTGTACATTTTTTCCCGTTGAAAGGAAAATGAGTATTCCACTTGATACAATACATTGAAAACAAAACTACTCTTCTCAATGAAAAGTGAACTCAAGATTACAGCAAGATGAAAACTAAATTTGGCAATTGTAAAGTGAAATCAAATTTTGATTTCAATTTGATGTTGATTTCAAAATAAGTTTTCGAATTGCTATCTTTGTGATGTTAGACTTTACTCGGGTTTGCAATCAAAAATATTCTTAAAAATATCTATTCGTTTTGTCTTTAGAGCGTGACCTGGAAATGTGGAAAATAATTTTCGATATTTTTTTATTTGAATGAAACTTTGCATACGCGTTTGGCTTAAAAGACTGAGCATTTTCCGCGATGACTTAGATTTTTGTGACTCAAAGTCAGTTTTAGAAAGGGCGTAAGCATTTTGAATAGCACTTCAATTAATAATTTGTAGCTCGAAAACCTTTGGTTGTACAAAAAAACTGTCTTAGAACAAGTTGTGACCCTAAGTGTGAAGGTTGTGAACAAATACACACTGAGAAAAAAAAATTCGAAAAAAAAACAATTAACATGAAAATTTAAATATCTTAAAAAACAATTATTTGTTTTTTTTTATTTTTTAATTGTGATAATTGGCAAATATTATGCAAATTTAAGTGAAGACTTCAGGATGGAGAAATGTCAGGGAAAAAAGTTTCTTAGACATTAACTTTCAGTGCATTTTTCAAAACTTTGAAATTTGCGGGAATAAACGATTCTGATTACATAATCTGATTTTTGAAGTATTTTAAATTTTTTAAGAACCCAATGATGATCTTCGTAAGAGCATCCGTTCTCGAGATATTTGCGATTTAATTTTATCATACTCGAATAGTTTTCGAAAATACGACCTTTTCATAAGTTTTTCTAGATTCTCCAACAACAAGAGTTGGTTTTCGAAGTTTATAATACATTTTATGCTACTCTCTCTTTGACCGCAAGATGATTCTAACACGCGAACATGCCGGGTACATAACTGTCACATATACACAACATTAAAATCAGGAAAAGATATTTTGCCAACGACGTCAGCGCTATGGGTCCTATACATTTTATAATCTGTTTTGTTCAAATGTTGGACCAACTTACCGCCTGCCTAAATTTTAGGTAGCATAAAAGGCTCTCAGTAGCTTGAAAAACTCGTCCGTTGGGTAGCCTGCTGTTGGGTATTGCCGATAGTATACCTAGAAATCTAAAACTACCTGTA
The DNA here is from genome assembly GCA_024533555.2 of Aedes koreicus. NCBI lineage: Eukaryota > Metazoa > Arthropoda > Insecta > Diptera > Culicidae > Aedes > Aedes koreicus. The sequence goes on along the minus strand of JAHHFK020002972.1, from coordinate 485,989 downwards.
CTTGGTATATAAATTCGTTCCACTTCTCGGAAAGCATCAGTAACAAATATGTTTTGAGTGTTTAATAATAATTTCAAAATGGAATTCAATAAGGTGAAGTGTTGCAAACCCTTTCCTAAAACACGGTGCTCGATAATGCTTCGTAAATTAAACGAAAACATTATTCAATAATATTAATGAACTGCCGAGTTCTGCCTGTGATTCGTGTCGATTATATTTAAACAAAGTGAAACACGCAGAAACTGAGTATGATATCGATGAGCAACCACACAACCCCGTTCCGGAGCCTCAACCATCTACATCAAGGTACTCTATGGCGGAAATACCTTCGGCTACATCTATCACATCATCTTCTCAAGAAAGCTTGCAACAGGAATTTTCCAGAGCGCATAATATCGAGTTGTTTAACAAAGGTATAGCTGGAATCAACGTTTCACCGGTATCATCATCAAAACTGAAGCAGGTTCACTATCCTCGGAGAAAATATTTGAATATTACTGACGGTTTAAAAAAAAAACATTTTCGGATTTTAAAAGGAAGATGACCTGGATTTGTTGAAACGAAAGGCGGCTGACTTTGACGAGATAATATTTCTGTTGAAAGAAAAATTTGTTGCGCCAGAATGTTCAAGAGATGACCAAATAAAGATACTATCAGTTTTACCAAAATCTTGGAATAATCAAACGGTAATGGAACAGTTTAACACACACGAATACATTGTGAAGCAGGCTCGTCGCGTCAAAGGAAGTCAAAGGAGTATTGGCTACCCCCAACGAAAGGATAGGAAGCGGTTTGACGCCGGAAGTAAAAAATGAGATATTGGAGTTTTACGACAGTGACCAGATAAGCAGAGCCATGCCAGGACTAAGGGACTACGTTTCAGCAAGAAAAGATAGTAAGCGATAGCATGTGCAAAAAATACTTTTGATGTGTTCACTTCGTGAGGCTTGTAATGGCTTCAAAGAGATTAGTAAGACCAATACAGGCTTCATTTCGTTTGCAGCTTTAAATCCAAAGCAATGTAAATTACTTGGCAGCTCAAGTTCCAATAATTTTTTCACGAGAATATTAAATTGATGCTATATAGTCTAAAAAAATATGCTTTCTAAAATGATACGAAACTTTACTTCGAACAACTACTATGCAACACATCGTCAAAATCGAAATATTGTTATCTCCGTGAATGTGAAAATTGTCCAAGCCGGTTAGCTTTTGAAAATAACATTTTCAAGGAACTGGAGGAATGTAATGCATTTGAAATATCTTTCGAACAGTGGATTTCAACAGACCGGTGTTATCTAGAGACCCTCTTTCAACCAGTTGATGAATTTGTATCCTATTTTACCAAAAAGTTAGAAAAATTGGTCACCCATGATTATATCAAAACCGAACAATCCTCGTTTTTGAGACACACGAAAAATAATTTAAGCAATGGCGAAGTTTTCAGAGTGTGTGATTTTTCAAAAAATTATACATTTGTTCTTCAAGATGCCGTTCAAAGTAGCTATTGGAATAATAACCAATAACAATTCATCCCTTTGTTATTTAATATGTCGAATCAGGGGCGCTTAAGAATCTTAGCTTTATCGTTATATCGGAAGTACTTGAACATGACACAATAGCGGTTCAGGTATTTATTTCAAAACTTATGAGCTTTTTGAAAAAAAAAACTAACGCAGTTGAAGAAAGCGATTTTTATGTCTGATGGAGCTGCATCCCAATATAAAAATAGGAATATTTTTGCAAGCCTTTGTAAATTCAAATCAAAATATAGCATAGATACTGAATGGCATTTTTTCGCTACTTCCCATGGCAAGGGGCAATGCGATGCAATTGGTGGCACATTAAAACGAATGGCCAGAAACGCAAGTATAGCTAAAGGATATGAACACCTAATAATAAATGCAAAAGAATTATATGATTGGGCCAATCAGAAAAATAATGATTGCTTAACGAAAATGTCATTTGGTTACAATCTTATGAAGACTATGAACAGGGAGTTATAGAATGGAGCAATATCTTTAAGCAAACTAAAATGATTACTGGTACACAAAAATATCACTCTTTTGTTCCGCGTTCAGATCATTAGATAGATGCAAAATTGTTTTCAAATGATGTGGCATAAAGCCTTCATAGTATATGTAAACATGTAAAATGAAAGGGAACTTCTCTAAACTAATCTAAATGCTGAAACAATATATGTACTTTAGATGCGCATAATAAATTGGAAATATAAGTAAACTAAAATATAAGAAAAGTTTTTTCAATAATTTTCCCCTATTTCTTATGCTGTTTATAGAATGGTCTTGCTGGTTAAGAGTGAGTTGTGGGAAACTAAACGCATATTTCAAAAAATGTATTTTTGTGATGCTGGAGAACCGCGAAAAATATGAAAAGGCCGTATTTTCTGTTGGTAATATACTGCAACATCGAAACACGTTTATTTTGGCAAATAGTTGAGATTTTAAAAATGCTTTAAAAGTTGACCTTAGAGACACTTTTTTCACTTCATGTCTCTCCACTCTGATGTTTTCTCCAAAACTGACGTTAGAGCTTCAAGTTTTTACACACAATGTATAAAGTATACAATAAGAAGCAAAATAGGCATATGTTAAAAGAAAATTTAAAAAATATTGTTTGAACCATTTTACCCCATTTCTTTTGAACCGTTCATCCTATCGTCTTGCTGTCGAAGAGAGAGTTGTAGGAAACTTAACAAACATTTTGAAAAACGTTTTGTGGTTACTGGAGAAACACGAATAATATATGAAAAGGTCGTATTTTCGAATATTATTCGAATATGATAAAATCAAATCGGAAATATCTCTAGAACGGATGCTCTTACGAAGGTCATCATCAGGAGCTTAAAAATGGTTTAAAATACTTCAAAAATCAGATTATATCATCAGAATACGTTGATTCCCGCAAATATTAAAATTTTGAATAGTGCACCAAAAGTTGATGTTCTAAAATCTTTTTTATTCGGATTTTTCTTTATCCTGAAATCTTCGTTGCGTAATAATTTTAAGTTGTCACAGTTAAAAAATATGAAAAAAAATCAAAAAATGGTTTTTTGAAATATTTAAATTTTAATGTAAATTTTCAATTGTTTTTTTTTCTAAAAAACATTTGTTTTCAGTGTATATTTTTTTCACAACTTTCACACAACTTGTTCTTAGACAGTTTTTTTTTGTACAACCAATGGTTATCAAGCTACAAATTATTAATTCAAGTGCTATTCAAAATGCTTACGCCCTTTTTAAAACTGACTCTTGAAAAAATCCATTTTTTTTTTTGGATCAGTGAAAAAAACTTACTTTCGTGGGTAAAACGTTTGTACACATTTTCATTTAAATCGGAGACACTCGAATTTGTCCGGTAGGTCATTTCGACTGGAAACGCTCTTTATTAAAAATTGGACATATATATGCTATTCACCCCACTAGAACATTTAAAATTCCCAGTGCCCAGCGGGACGACGAACCTATCAAAATCACGCTCTTTTTTAATTGATGATAATTTAAATATCCATCTCTTGGTACCATTAGGGTGAGGATGTATCCATTTATTGGGGTGATAAAAAGTTCAATTTTTGTAATGGACAAAAAAAAAATGAAAAAGTAAAGAAGGCACCCGTACAAGCATATTTGCCAAAAACAGCAACTCTCTACCTCTGAACACTAACGAAATATTAAACGATTAGTATAAAACGTTCTTGAAAATAGTTAAATGTGTGTCAAATCAACACACGTTAACTAGATTTTTCATAAAATATGCTACAAAGTTACCCATTATATCAAAATACATTATTTTGCTGAAGATTGTGAACTGTTTCGACGGATATTTAGATTGAATAAACATATGAAAATTAAGAATTAAAATTAAAATTAAGAACTATTTGAATTCCAACTGAGTTAAGTTGTAGCAGATAACACTATTTTCAGGTGATTATGCAACGTTCGGGCTAAAAAATACAATACATCAAGTCAGGAGATGTTTGAAAGGACATTCGGTTTTCAATTGAAATAAGTAATACCTTTGGTAAACCAAAACTACTATAGAAATAAGCTCCATGTACACAATTATTTTTAGTCGTCCAGTTATGTAATGTTTACTGAAAGATCAACAGCAGATCCAACTTGAAACACCAAATTATCTAATTTGTTGAACTTTGTTAAGTTGTTCACTAAAATTCAGTGACGAACTGCCAACCTAAATAAATAATGGTACAAATCGGCTACCGAATACACCGAGTAAGCTCAGTTCAGAACTTCGTTGTTAGCTTGATAATTCGTTACCGAGCCCAATGCCAGATGGTTTAAAAAAGATTTCCTTCAAGTGAAATACCTGTTACAAAATTTTCACAAGAGGTTAGCTCAATCACGTATCCGGAAAACAACAACCAAATGAGGAAATGTATTCTACAAGAGGGCGAATCCGGCGTACTGGTTATCATCCATATCTTTCACGCCAATATCACGAATCTCACCCTCGAACAAGTCACAAAAAATACCCGAAAGGTGTTTCAATTACTACGAAGGTAGATGAATCAGTTTGGGGCTGAATTTCTCGATTATAAGAAACCAAATAAGATCGCGAGTTTTATTTCATATATGCATATATGCGAGAAAAAAAAATCGTTAAGTGTGCATTAAATTTTCCGATTTTTCTTGCGATTACCCATGAAACCGGTTCACCGGTCAGTAGTCAACATATACTAATTGCCTATATACTGGGTAAATTTGACAGCTCCATCAGTTTGTTTACGGCAGCTATGGCAAGAACAGTGAAACAAACTTCGATCTATGGTTTGTTCGTATCGCCTTCTCCATCCGGGACTAAAAAGTTGGCCATCGAGGCCCACTTCGTGTCGGCCGGATACGATCGCGGAAACATCTACAAGATTCTGGCACGTCTGGAGAAGGGAGAGTCCATCGAGCGAAAGCCTGGTTCCGGCCGTCTGGCCGTTTTATGCGACTGGAGAATTCAACAGAACGTCAAACGGAAGATGGAAGGCAAGCTGGTCACTTCTTTCCGTGCGTTGGGCCGGGAAGTTGGTACGACCTGCCAAACGGTCAAGAAGTATTTAGCCAAAATGGATATCCAAATGCGGAAGCATCAGTCCAAGCCAGCCGTGTCGAAGAACCAAGCGGAAACCCAGAAACAACGACAGAAGATTCTGGTCTTAGAGATCTTTCTGGCGTAGTGGAACATGGTGGCCGTTATGGGCGACAAGACGTACCTCACGTTGGACGGCAACGACTGGCAAGGCAAAGGCTACTCTACCTCCCCGACAAAAAAAAAGTAGCAGCGATGTGAAGTACATAGCGTACACGAAGTTCCCGAAGAAGGTATTGCTGTGGCTCACAATCAATGAAAAAAGGATGTCACGTCCCCTCTTCTTCTTGTCGGGGCTGGCAGTGAACGGTGAGATCTACAGTACGAAGTACCTTCCAGAACTTGCCGCTTTCATTAAAAAGTACCACAAGGATGACAATGTGGTGTTTTGGCTGGATCTATCGTCGGCCCACTGCTCGAAGCGGGCGCTGGAGGAAATGAAGCGGTTGGACATTCCGATGGTGCCCAAGCATGCCAACCCTCCCAACGTGCCCAGCTCCACCCATTCGAAAAGTTCTGGGCCAATTTGAAGAGGAGCGTATATACAAATAGTTTTGTGGCCAAAAAGACGGATGATTTGTTAAAAAAAAAAGGCGACCAAGAAACTGAAGAATATGCCTACAAGCTTCTTTTTTTCACCTATGGCCAAAGTTCGGGCTAACTGCCGCAAGGCGGCGTGGCAGGGAGTAAAAGTATTTTTGTGAAGTTTTTAATTTCTCACTGAATAAAATGCATTTTGGTTTGTTAAAATATCTTTTTCCGTTCTTTTTTTTTACCATCCATCCGAAAATAATCGCTTTTTTTTATGCGCGCAATATAGAATGCGGAAATATGCCTCATACGTGCAAAAGTGGAGGCCATATTTTTAATCACATCAAGGTTTTTTTGAATTTCAGTTTGAAGAAATTGAGTCAAAAAGCAACATTGACTAAAGAATTTGCGTGGTAAAATCGACGTTCAATGTGAGCATATGCAATTCATGCACCCTAGCTGATCAATCTAGATCAACTTTGGCAGACTATGCAAGAGCATTCATTTCCATAAAGGGTGAACACGAAATTACACTTCCAACTGGCTGTGACATTTTTCCCACATGACAGAAATTAACCAATTTTGCACAGTTATTCTCTGTATTGTTTACATCTTGCGAATTAAATAGTTGTGTTGTTTGTTGTGGCCATGATATAAATGAGTCAACTGGAAACGCGTGGAAAAAAATTGTACGCTCAAATGAAAGTCCGGAAAAATTCATTCAATTCAAAATGACCGTTGACATTAGGTGTGCTTATAATTTCTGGAACAGAGCATGTACAGGTGTAGTGGTGTGCATCGTCTGAGTTTCCCTTAAAATCTTAGTGCAGATTTCGTCAAGGAGTTTCTGTTTGCTATTTAGTAATGAACTGAAAAGTGCGATCCAAAAAGGGGAGATTGACACCTGTGGTAGTAAATATGTGTGGGCTTACAATTTTCTGCTTCGCTGACAACAACACGCAACTTTGAGACGATGGCGAAAATGCACATCAAGTATAATTTTGGAGCAAAATAGTAATATTGAACTGGGCATCAATTTGTCATCTGATGTATGCTGCAGGATATTTTATGCCCCTGGTGAAAATGTTCAAGAATGTTTTTTTCTGCATATTTAATACAAAAAGACAAATGGAAACATTAGGAAAATAAGTTTTACCATACATTGATAGTGTTCAGATGGCACTTCAATCTGAGAAAAAAATACGTACAGGCGATCTTTAATGATTGACTCAATTTTACACCCACATTAGGGCTCTTTCCCCTACTAATTATTAGTTGTGAAATTGAATGTTCATTTAGAATATGGACTTAAAATTTAGAACAGCAGTAATGAAAAATAGTTTGATAGTACACGCTAAGACTAAATTTTCTTTAAAAAAACTGCTATTTCTTCTATCAGTTTATTTCCGCATCGTGTATGAATAAGGAAAGAACATGGAACAAATCCAATCATAATAATCAGTTATTTCATAGACAAAGTCACGCAAGCTAGGCCCAGTCCTTGCATGAAAAATATTATTTAAAATAGTTTTTCCCTTTCTGTTTATGACTAACGTCGCCACAGCAGCAAGGACTGAAGGAAATTCATTCTGTCTAACTTTAATTGTTTGTCTTTGGGTGCTTCCTTTTGTCATTTTGCGCTTTCGTGACCAACTTAATGCTCACAGTACAAGTGCTTTGCTCTAGCGATGAGGTAGTCGGATAACTTCAATCAAATTGTAAAATTGATATTGCCAACAGAACGGGAACATGCCCTTGCCACTGCCAGCGGATGTTGATCGATAAATCGTACAGTACCAATACTTACTAAATCAAAACAGAAATTTCGTACCTGGAAAGAGAGAAAACAAAAATATAAATAAATATTAATGCTTTGATATCGATTGAAACCTAAAAACAATGCTGGAGATGTTATTAACATTCCAAAACGCTCATTCAGGAAAACTAAACTCTTTGGTTATGGGTTTTCCAGGTGAAATATATCGGTACGTACTGCCCGCAGTGGTTAACATAAGACCGAAATCTTACAAATCTCATCCCGACTGCAAATAATGGGCAGCAATTGTCTAGAAGTGAAACAACGATTCACATCCGACCAAGTTGGTAGGCGAAATGCGAGAGGAAAAACCAAATTAATCATAAATTTACATTTCTAGTGCTGCCCTGTTTTGCTTGGTTGTTTTACTTTCGTTGCCACTCGCCCTCCATCAAGAATTTTTCGCTTAATGAAGGGAAAGAAACAGCAATTGCTTTGCATCATGGGATGGTTACTACCCGTTTGTAGGTTTTTGTTTTAAAGTTGATATGGCTCGATTTTTATAGGGAATCGGGAGCCGGAACTCCGACTAATGTTGTTTGTAAGCTTTGGTGATTTGTATATGAACAATACGTTTTGTTCTCTGAATTCTTTAAAACGTTGTATACTTTCGGAATGCAGGGAATTAACACACATTGTTATTTATGAGCCACTTCAGAACTATAAGCTTTTAAAATAGGCATAGCTTTAAAAATCAACTATCAAATGACTGCAATGACGCAGCTAAATTTAACTTCTTTTGCTGAACATGTTTTCTCACACTTATTTTTACATTCTAGGTTACTAGTTGAGTACTAAGGAATATGCTGGAAATAAACTTAAAACCGTACGTTGCTTGTTCGGAAGAGACGTGTGGACTTACTTTATTCGTATTAATTATTTCAACCAATTAGCGCCACATGTATGAAGCCTCCTTGACGGCGGCAGTACGACCTATACTGACGGGAGATATATTTTGCTATGCGGATGCACTTTCAGGACTGCAGAACTAGCAAAAAAACAGAGTGTTTGATCTGTCTTATGACGAGGATAACATTTTCCGAGCTATGCTTAGAGCGATTTTTTTTTATGTTGTTTCTGGTACTCTTGGAAAACCGTACCATGTGTTTGAAAGTAGATGACAGACATCAAGAGGAATATTTAAATTTTCCGAAATCAATGATACGTTGAGCGGAAGCTACAACTTCCTTCTTTGGTATGATAGTGAAAAAAGGCCTTAAAAATGACGAATAAAATCCTCATTAACGTACTGTCCAACGAGTTAACCAGAACATGTTTCAAATTAGTTCATAAGACAATAAGAAAATAAGTAAAAATTAACTATACGTATTAAAAAAAATGCACTGCTGTTAGTGGTATGTATACAATTTTCAATGCACTAAAAATTGAAAAACGTTGCCCAAAAATGACAATGATACAATGCAGAGTATTTAATATATTGTGCCTAAACTTATACACACCAATTCCCCAAAAAAAAACACCCACCGATTCAATTTTTCCCCTTTTACACACGCCTCTTAAAATTCATAATTTCTAATGTGTAGTAAAAATATAAAAACATATATGGTAAACCACTACTTTGGTAGAGACGCCAATTTTAAGCACATCAGAAAGAAACATCGAATACTTCAATGAATTCGAAATGAAATAAATATAAAAAAAATACCAAATCATATATTTGGCTCATTACTCTACTCATTACCAGCATACTAAAGTCTCATTAGGACCGCACCTATGTTACAATATTTCGCCACGATATTTGACCGTTACTTAACTCAATAACAACAAAACAATGAACACATTTCATGAATATTAGCATCCTTTGTGCTCGAAAACAAAACACCTAAGGAAAGTCATGTTTGTACCTATCAGCTAACTTCCGAAGTTACTTTAAATGGCGCTTCAATGTGTTGTACCGGTACTGAAAATTATTCGCCGTAGGGAAACTGCCCCCATATTAATCTCATTGTTCCTATATTCATCCTACGATGAATCAAACAATTGGGCAGTTGAAGGATCGGTTTCGTTTTCTAATAATGTTTGCTTACGTTAAATAACTACAACAATTATTACTAACGATTCCCTGTTAAAATAAGTGTAGAAAAGAGTACAGCATTAACACTGAAAATGAAATAAGATCGTGTCATAAGAATTTCTTCAATTACTTGAAAACAAAATTCTTTCATCATGACAAATTTTCATCACCCATGCATCTAGACAAAAGTGTTGACAACAATCCAGGAGAAATATATAACCTTTTTGTAAAATTTTGAAAATTTATACCACCTGATCCGAACATGATAGTGAAAAGAACTTTTTTGAGTTTATCTTGGAATTTCCTAGGGATATGGTGTAAATAATCTTCAAAAATCTGGATGCTTTGAAAGGTGTTGGACCTGGCAACGATCCCCCTGTATTTCTGAAGAAAAAAAAACCTTCATTTTTTTGGCTCTTCAAAACATACAAATCTTGGAAAAGCTCTTTCCAGATGCCTATTTTTAAATCTGACGAAAACTGCAACAAGCGTAATCACAGTGGAATTGCCATAATCTCTTGCGATCCAAATCTATTCGAATAAATCTAAGAAAAAGCATTTGCCAAATTTAAAAACAGAATTATAAAAATTTGACAAGGATTTTATAAAGGTCGCTGCTCTACTTTACTACTCTAAAGACTGTACTTGAGAACTCTACTACTCTAAAGACTGTACTTGAGAAAAATCAGACACAATGATACATTTGTAACTTCTTAGCGTGTAAGTACAAATTGATGAATTCTCGGCTACTTTCTCAAGCTGACAAAACCGATGTGCATCGTGATGAACAACGAGACTTACATCAATTGGGACACAAAGCAAAGGCCGGAACAGGTGGTTTACGTTGCCACATCACAGTTGACCGTTTCTCAGGAGGTAAGGACAAAGAATGTGGACAAATTTGCCAAAAAGTTCTTGGTTTGGCAGAATATCTGTGGGTTTGGAAAGATTAGCCAGCCATGCATCATGACGGGTGCCATTAATGGGCAAATCTACCGAGACGAGTGCCTCCAGAAGCGCAGGCTGCTTTTCTTGCATCCTTCGCCTGCCAACCGGAACTTCGTTCTATTGAGAAATCTTAGGCCACCATGAAGGCCAACCTTCGTGAAACACATACAGTATTCTAGTACGAGCTGGCTTTGAAGAAACTGTGGGTAAAGGTATCAAAAAAAAGTCGGCCCTACTATTGCCTAAAATCTAATGAGTGGTGTCCAATAAAACAATGAAATAGAAACCTAACCAATCTAAAACACAATTGTTTATTCCCTAAAAGTTTGAAGAAAACCCGACTAAAAGTGAATTTCCGGCGACCATTTTTGTCTGTCTCATTTCTTTTCGAGTACAATCTTTACTTCGCATAACAGTTTATCAAGTATTCATTTATTGCAATGGATAATGGTAACCACGACAGTCTCTCTTAATTCTTAATAAGATGTTTGTCACTATGCACCACCAAAATGTTGAAAAACTTCCTTTTGCAGGGTTGAAAACATTCGAGAGATATAGATATAATGTCGATGTATAAGCTGCATGTTGAGTCTATTCATGGATGCAGCTTTGTCTCATCCTCTCAATTTCAAATTAAGTACGATTTTCGAATGATTTCATTACATTATTTTTTAGACATTTCATTGTTAGCAATATTCCCTCAACTGAACTCAAAATTTACAAATTCATACAAACTTCTTTAAAAGACTGAAATGATTTTTGCTTGTATTCTATCAACCGCACAACATTCAAAACATTTCATAATACATAACAACTTTCATACAGACTCATTTGCTTAGATATTAATTCAGATATTCTATTCGGAAAACTAGCCGCCTCTTACTCATATTTACCCCCATTGAATATTTACCAATGCCAATATTAAACTATCTACTGAATATAATAAACCATAGTTAGGAACACATTTCTCCTCAAAATAAGGCCTACGGTTTTCTTGCAAATTCACAATTTGTCATTCAGTATTTAAACTTAATTTGGAACTATTTTCTGAATATCTAGGGTGTATTACAATAGATGTGATTAATTTTTGTCAGATTTAGAACATTTGAAGATCGTGCAGAAAATCTGTCAGCTTAAGGTGACCGTTTCAGCGGGACGAAATCATAAGTCTTTAAACAATTTGCAAGGAAAAATCTGGGAAAACCAAAATTTCACGCACGACAGTTTCTAGCTATTATCAATACCTTTCATTTGGTGTGAAATTTTTTTTGAAATATTTTGTAAATTTCGAGTCTTATCAAATTTGGTGATCGGACTTCAGGTTTTTCCTTCCTCCCCAGAATCATAGCAAAAATAATGTTAGCTCACTTTGTGAATTGCTTTCAAAGTCAGCGTGGCGTGCATCCAAACATTGAAAGTAAAAAGCAATTTTTGTTTGATCAACATTGAGAACCATGCTGGGAATCATATGGCTCTCCAAAAGATCCGGAACGTCCGTAAAAGTGGCCAGTTCTAGGAATTAGTCCCATATGGATGAAATTTTCTTTTTGCAATCAACATTCAGTTTATGAAAGTATAATAGAATGAACTTCAATTCGTGGTCTGAAAATGTTCCTTCAGAGGTCATGTGGTGGCCACCCGGAAGATCCGGAACCTCCGTAAAAGTGGCCAGTTCTTGGAATTAGTCTCAAAACGAAGACTTTTTTGCAATCAACATCTAGTTTGTGAAAGTAGTATGAACTTCAATTCGTGGACTGAAGATGTCCCTTCAGAGGTCGTATGGTGGCCACCCGGAAGATTCGGAACATCCGTGAAAGTGGCCAGTTCTTAGAATTAGTCATCAAAAACGTTTTTTTGGGCAATCAACATTTAGTTTGTGAAAGTAGAATGAACTTCAATTTGTGGTCTGAAGATGTCCCTTCAGAGGTCGTATGGTGGCCACCCGGAAGATCCGGAACCTTCGTAAAAGTGGCCAGTTCTTGGAATTAGTCCCAAAAAGACGATTTTTTTTTTGCAATCAACATTTAGTTTGTGAAAGTAGAATGAACTTCAATTTGCGATCTGAAAATGTCCCTTCATGTGGTGGCCACCCGGAAGATTCGAAACATCCTTGAAAGTGGCCAGTTTTTGGAAGTACAGCCATGACTCGATATAAATCAACTTTATTTTTTGACTTTTTTCGTCGATTTCTCGTAAACTACAACCCGATCATGACAAATGATGAGATCACTGCATATATGAGACAATTTAGAAACTACTGGTATCATCGATATGTATGGTTGCGTTATACTGAGTGAAAAATCGATGAAGAAAGCCAAAAAATAATGTTGCTTTATATCGAGGTATGCCTTTTTCTTGCAATCCACATTCAGTTTGAAAAAGTGGAATGAATGATTTTGTTATTTGAACATTTTCATTTGGGTGGGATCCCAAAAGGCCAGGATGTTGCATGTTGGAGATGGGATTTTAGGTATTTTATTCCTTCCCAGCACCATAGCAAGGATAATTGCATTGAAAATCAACGTGGTGTACATCAGCACATTGATAAAATATAAATTATTTTAGTTTGATCAAGAAGTCAGAACCATGCTGGAAGTAGTCCCAAACGGACGATCTTATGTTTTTTTAATCAACATTTAGTTTCTGAAAGTAGAATGCACTTCAATTTGCAATCTGAAGATGCCCCTTCAAAGGTCATGTGGTGGCTATCTGGAAGATCCGGAACATGTAATCACATATCAGTTTATGAAGGTGGAAAAACTCCTAATTTATTCTTATAATTTCTATTCAGAGCTTATATGGTGGCAATCCAGAAGGCCATGATGTTAGCGATCAAGGCGGATTCGGCCAGCTTGATAGCGGGTGGGATAGTTAAATAGTTGCTATCATCAAAATGAGGATCAGTATTGCAATTGACTCATATTCATAAGCTTTGCGTAATTGGGAATGGGCGGGAATCTGCAAACACTACTGGATATTAAATTGGAGGTAAGGAGGGTCCAACATTTGGATTGTTGCGATACTTGATAAACTACGATATACTATTGGAATAAGCTTGAAGATGCTTTTTTAGATTCATTCGGTTCTGTTTGAATTCGTTGCATGTTGCATGGGACGGGTGCATTGCAACCGGAATGATTGCGGCTGGGACGAATGCGGCCTTATTATGGTCGAGTGTGTGTTTGTTTGTTGGGATGTGATGATATATTCTGTTTATTCATTACGAATTTTTGTTCCGAATCTTCCGGGTGGCCACCATGCGACCTCTGAAGGGACATCTTCAGACCACAAATTGAAGTTCATTCTGCTTTCACAAACTAAATGTTGATTGCAAAAAAAAAAAACGTTTTTTGGGACTAATTCTAAGAACTGGCCACTTTCACGGATGTTCCGAATCTTCCGGGTGGCCACCATGCGACCTCTGAAGGGACATCTTCAGACCACAAATTGAAGTTCATACTACTTTCACAAACTAGATGTTGATTGCAAAAAAGTCTTCGTTTTGAGACTAATTCCAAGAACTGGCCACTTTTACGGAGGTTCCGGATCTTCCGGGTTGCCACTACATGACCTCTGAAGGATCATCTTCAGACCACGAATAGAAGTTCATTCTATTATACTTTCATAAACTGAATGTTGATTGCAAAAAGAAAATTTCATCCATATGGGACTAATTCCTAGAACTGGCCACTTTTACGGACGTTCCGGATCTTTTGGAGAGCCATATGATTCCCAGCATGGTTCTCAATGTTGATCAAACAAAAATTGCTTTTTACTTTCAATGTTTGGATGCACGCCACGCTGACTTTGAAAGCAATTCACAAAATGAGCTAACATTATTTTTGCTATGATTCTGGGGAGGAAGGAAAAACCTGAAGTCCGATCACCAAATTTGATAAGACTCGAAATTTACAAAATATTTCAAAAAAATTTCCTCACCAAATGAAAGGTATTGATAATAGCTAGAAACTGTCATGCGTGAAATTTTGGTTTTCCCAGATTTTCCCTAACAAATAATTTAAAGACTTATGATTTCGTCCCGCTGAAACGGTCACCTTAACTAACGCGAAATCATGGTTTGGAAAATCGTTAATTTCGAACAGTTACATTACATTAAATTTATGAAAAAGTTCTCAATTGCTTAAAATAAAGTTCATCGCCATGTCATTGTTTATTTATCAATTCTTGACCAACAATATAAAAGGGCCTATCAACATTTGTAAACAAACACTTGTGAGTCCTTTTTCTCGCAAGCCGTAGGCTACACACGCAAACCTACAGTATCAAAGTGTATGGGGAACTTTCCCCTCCATGATGATGGAGATTATCGCTGAATTAATTTGATGAAATGAAGGAACTAAGCTAACATTACATCCCTAACCCCTCATATTTTTTTCACGAGCTGAATTCTTCAAAGGCAATCATTTCTGTTCCCTAGAAGCATTTCGTGCCTTCTTGCAACTTTATACTTCTCGATCTGGTGTTCCAAGCTTATCTGTTTCGCATTAACCGGGGGAGACTTGGTTCTAAACTCAATGATTGCATTATCTCCAATTCGCTCAACCAATCGCAATGAATCGCATTGAAGAGAAATGACTATTGACAGTACCGGTCGTGAGTCTACAAAGAGCCGCGAGTTTATAATATGAATCGCATTAATCATGCGACACCTAAATGAATACCCATGATGCAAATCATCGTAAATATAAAGAAAAAAAAAAAAAACAAATGAAATGAATTCAATGTCGGTATTGAGCATTCTAGACAAAATTGTCCACATATGGGTATAAATTTGGTTCCCCAAATGAAGTGGCCAGTTTTATATTTGAAACAAAACCATTTTGATTTGAAAATTATACATGTCTTTGGTTTGGTGTGATTATAAAAAATGTGCTTTTTGTTTTGCAATAATCATTATTTTTTTTAATTTTTGCTGTGTTTCATTTTTGCTAGTTCTATCATATTATCCCTGGAAAGGCTCGTATTGAATCAATTTATAAAGTGCACATGACGTCATCGGACACATCCGGAAGCATTCCCCTCTGGTACTCGAAGTAAAGTTTCTCTGCAATCTTTATTGTTTGCAAACATCGACTAAATCAATTTAATTTTATTTTGTTAATAGAAATCCTTTTTAAAGCTCAATGCAACGTGTTTTCAGAAGCATTTCAGTTTACCATTACGATGTGTAATGAGATATTTTCGCTCTTTAACCTTCATTCCCTGATCATTTAAAATTCCCTCATAATATATCATTCCTTTTCATACTTCGTCGACGTCCCCCGCATGAGGCAAAGTTTAGTTCTATATTCCTATCGTTCTGTGTTAAAATTCTTGCAAATGGAGCTGTAAAAATGTTACTATTTCAGCCAGGAACTCTGTGCTGCGTTAGATGGTCGCTGTCGCCGACGACCTCAGATAAACAGTAGCAATAGTTCCGTTTGCTCAGAGCATCGTTGGTCAAACCGGGGTCTATTAATATTATTCGTATCTTTCATTCTCCATCTCCATCCGCAGCATCCGAAAGTAATCGCCCAGCTTTATCTGGGTTATGGAATCATGGAACAACTCACTCTGTCGAACACCAAACAGGCAAAACACACCATAGAGTAGACGTTCGGTTTACATTAGTCGCTCAGCAGGAGCCCTTTTTGCCGCGCATTCACCAGATAAGGGGCGTTTCAGATTCAACAGGGCGGGATTCCTATTCCGAGTGCTGGTACAATTATTTTATATGGAGTTTACGATTTTAAGCTTAACGGCAAGGTCTTGCCGCAGCGGGAGGGCTTGCAGAATATTTTGTGCTGCGGAAAAGTCGACCGAAAAGTTGAAATTGCATATTTGACTAAGATTGATTTTTTATTGGATAAAGAAATGTTTCAATTGCATTTTTATCTATGCATTATATTACTAATGACTCATTACGAATGAATCAAAGAAGAAAAAATGGAAAATATCTCAAAAAAAAAAGAAAATTCAAGATTAGGAGCGACTTTAGGCCCTGCCGATTTTGAAACGGTACGCTTTGGAATACGCTGTCACTGAACATTAGCACTAACTATCAATTGAAAGCATTTTTCAATTTAAAATAACGATAACAACCAGGAGTACTGCATTCATGGAAAATCATGTTCTATTTAAATAGTCTGCCAGCTTCAATTTATTTTTGCAATTGACATCATATAATTACACCACGATATTATTTTGCGTCTTAAACGCTAGAAATTAACACACATATACATTTAAATGCTATCAACACAACGCAACAGCACCGTACAGCTTGTCAAGTCAGAATCAAAATATTCTCACAGTCATATTGTGTACGTGAACGTTCGGCAGTGAAGCGTGGATAATTGAGATGTACCTACGTTTTGAAAATGTCCGAGAAAAACGTGTGCGACCGTGAAAATTTCAGCACAAGTGTGCTGAATTTTATGAAACTCACACAAACGGGCATGTTTTTACGTGCTCGGTCAAACATGTGAACTCGCCTTCAAATAAATAGGTCTTTTAGGAATCGCCTGAAAAAGCTCATTTCACTACTGCTCACAAGTGGAATTATTTTGATAAAAGATTTAAAGTAGGTTGATTTTTGAAATCCATAATATATTCTCTTTGTTTTAAGACATAAGGAATTAGTAAATCTGTTTTATTTCGAACCTAAAAAATCTTAAAAGTTTATTACAGAAGATTTTATATAACAGGTTTTTATTTACAGTTCTTATTTATAAGTTGAATTAAATTAATGCTAACGTTTTTCAGTTCTTTAAAATAAATATAACGTGTAAATGATTATTGAATATGATGGAGGTATATTTGTCACATTCAACTCGGTATAATTTTACAGGTTTTGTCAGAACTCTGTAGGGTTACCAAATGTTCTGTCAGCCTAGTTCTTTCATTAGGCCTATGTACAAAATATGTCATTAATTCAGCGATAATCGTCAAAATACGACATTATGATGATCAATTTGTGCTCAAGCAATTGAAAAACTATTCATCATTTTATTGTGATATACTTGAGCACGGTTCAAGCTTTTCTAAACTTTTGAGCCGCAATTATCTTACTGGTTAAGCTGGCAGATTCGTTACAATCAGTCAAGTGGTTATCGAGACGGCTTCCAAGCAAGAAGTGCTTCGACATAAAATTATGGGCGCGGTCGTGGAAAATCTAGGCCAGTTCCACAAATGGATCGCGAAACGGTTGGGAATCGACAATGTGACCGTGTCCCGTGTGGTATAATCGTTCAAAGAGATCCAGATGGCCCAGCTGGCAGCGAAAGAAAAGCGAAAACGGCCGACCCCGTGAAGGCAAGGAAGGTGAGGGATTACTTCAAGCGCAATCCGAACCATTCGATTTGAGATGTGACCAAGAAGGTAAATTCTTCCGTCTAGTTCGTCCAACAAACAATGTAGCCGGCCGGATTTCATGTCTTCATGATAAGAAAGGTTCCAAACCGAACCGATAAACAGAATACGGTGGCCAAATTCCACACCAGGTTGCTGTACCGTGAGTGGTTGGTTTAGCCGAAATGCATCGTAATAGACGACGAGACGTACATTAAAGCGGACGCCAAGTTGATCTGCGGCCTGGAGTTTTTCGTTAATAAGTTTCGCCTGGATGATTCTCCAAGAAGTAGTGTGGCAGGCAATCTGTGGGTGCGGTAAATTCAGCAAGCCGTATATAACGACCGGCTCCTTGAACGGCCAAATATATAAAAAAGAATGCCTCCAGAAGGGCCTGCTCCCACACTTTCTCTGATCCCACGAAGGTGACACTCTGTTTTGGCCTGATCTGGCATGGTGCCATTACGCGAAACCGGTGATGGAGTGGTACGAAGCCAACGATGTTGTTTTGCGCCGAAGGAGGCAAATCCGCCAAACTCGTCAGAACTTCACCCTGTACAAAATTTCTTGCCAATTATGAAGGGAATGCTCCGAAAAACAGGGAAGGTCTTCAAAAACGACAAGGATTTGAAGAAAGAGTGGATAAAAGTGTGTAAGAACAATGGCGCAAGTGTTGCTCAAGTCCAAGGTGTGGGCATTTAGCCTAGGGGAGGAGGTTGAATAATCTAACTTTTCAATCCTTCAATCGTTAGGTCTGAAATGTTATAAATTTTCCTGTTTTGAGAAAACATCTATTTTAAGATAGGAAACGTTTGTGCGTTTTAGAAGGGCTTCACATAAAAAAGTTACCAATAATGCATACAAGTCATATTGACCCGGATTTGATCAAACGATTTCCAAATCAGATATATCTAAATTTCGATTTGCATGTATTAAATATAATTGTTGTAGTATGTAGGGTAACTGCCCCCATATTAATCTCATTGTTCCTTTATTCATCCTACGATGAATCGAACAATTGGGCAGTTAAAGGATCGGTTTCGTTTTCTAATAATGTTTGCTTACGTTAAATAACTACAACAAACATTACTAACTAATCCTGTCACGTGTATATCGTTTTATTTCAAGTAGGATGAATTGCAAAGTGATGAAATTAATATAGGTACATCTTCCCTGTATCATGCTAATGAATAACAATCTTCGATTGGACGCAAATAGACTTTTTAGATGGCCATTGGTAAATGGCCACTGCACAATGGTCATGAATGCGAATTTATAAAAAGATACGTTTTTAGCCTGAGTTTGAAGTTTTGGAGCAAAATTGTCTTCTACAAAGTTGTTTCAAATAATAAGGCCCTTCTTTAAGTGTGAATAAAAACTAGGGTGGTCCTTGTTTTCAATGAAATCGAAAATCTAACTTTTTTATTTGCAGATATAAAGGCATATATTCTTAAAAAAAGTTGTAGATAAAAAAAATTTAAGCAACCTCGAACCAAAAAAGCTATAATACATAAAAGCTTTTGAAATGACCGAATTAGAGCTATTGTTCTTACGTAGCTTATAAAAATCAGTTATTTTGCTCTAACTTTTTGATTTCAAATTTTTCAGCAAAGCTGTCTAAACATTGATATAGAACAATAAAAGACACAACTTTTGATGTACTGAAATCATCGCTATTGGAAACAAAAGTTATTATGGCTTTTGTAAAAAATAGGCCTTTTTCAAATGTTGATCTCTCTAGTTGAGGCAGACAAAAAACATATTTCTCAACTGCTTTTGGAAGGTTTTATATTATTGCATATTATATATGAAAACTGGATATAGATTATTTTTTTAAATTGATTAAAATATATTTGAAAAGGGGAGATGTTCCTTTGACTACAAAAAAAAATATGTTCCTTAGTTTGAATTAATTCCGACTAGGGTTTGGTGGTAGATTCCCCGTAAGGCACAGCGAAAAGGTGATCTACCAGCGTTACGGGTTTAGGTCTCTTGGCCATTGATATGATTTTGGATGCATTGCAATGACACTCTGAAAAATTTGATGAGTCGCATGACAAGATTCTGTTGAAACCATAAATTGACCACTTTTCTGGAGCATCCAGAACTTGTTACGGGGTTATCACGTGAAATCTGGTCTATCTTGACCATTGATATAGTTTCTGATGAATGGTCAAAAAAAATCCTCAAAATGTTGTGTGGCATGGCTTTTTTTTTATATATTTTACGTCGGCCTATTTCCTCACATGGTGACAATCACCGACGCCAGGAAGACGACTCCACCACCTGGACCCTACCTAACGACTCATGAATATGAGCCGGGACCAACGGCTTTACTTCCCTTCCAATGGAAGACGTGACCAGATTTTTTCGCTCCGAAAAACCACCGACGTCGACTGGGATTGAACCCAGACCCACTGGGGTGCCAAGTAGCAGTCACGCTTACCACTACACCACCGACGCCGGCTGGTGTGGTATGACTGGGATCTGTTAAAACCAGAGTATGGCCACTTTCCTGGGGCAAACTTCGCTGGGTTGGACATATAATCCTGATCTGGTTACTCAAAGATGTTTAGCAGTTATGAAGTCAATTTAATTCAATAGCGATAATAGGAAGGCACACTCGTAACTTTACGATTATCATACAACCTGCTGGCATTAATTCTAAGTGGTCAATTCTTTTTAATTGGCCATAGTCATAAAACTCATTCTTCAACGACAAGGTTGTCTATGCAAAACATGAAATTCCGTTAATTTTTTTTTTCGAAATCTTATGATCGAATCCGGGTCAATATGACCCGAATCTATTATCCGTAATTTTTTTTTATGCATTCGGAAGATTAAATTATAATATACATAGATAATAATCGGATTGCATAACATACGAAACGTACTCTCGCCATAATTATTCTTCGAAGATTCTTAGATCATCATACAATGCTCAAGTTCTCAGTCAAAGATCTCAAAGACAGGACACAAAGATATATAATTTAATCTTACCTCTTTTCGGTGGGGCTGCAGTTGGACAGTCCAGTTCATCAGAACCGTCGTCACAATCACGTACGTCATCACATTTTTTCGTTTTAGCAATACATTTGTCATTATCGCATCTGAACTCTAGGTCGGTACAATCTGGAATAGAAGAAAAGTAAAAATATGGAAAGTTTAACAACACTCTCGTTGAAACGTTAAATTTGGCTCTAATAGACGATTGGTTTTTGGTTTTAAAAGGAAATGAAGGACACTGCATGGGTATTTAATGGTAAATTCGCTGTTATTTTGCTGCATGGGTCGATGGCCATTTCGAAATCACCTATATATTCGATGATTTCAAGTTAAATGAACACGTGAGACAAACTTCAAACATACACTCGAAACACACTCGCACAGGTAATGGAAATTCAAAGCAAAAGCAGATAATGTGTAATTCAAGCGACAATGGTTAGATGAACAGGCAAACTATCGAGCACAATCTGCTACCTATCGTTGTTGGAGGCCCTGGAAAACATTCCGGCAGGTCCTCGTCCGCACCGTTCGGGCAATCGCGGACTCCATCGCATTTTTGCACATCGCAAATGATAACATTCGAAGTACCGCATCGGAACTTGTCGTCACCTCTGCATCTATCATCGAGATAACTGCCAACGCTTTGACTTGATGTTTCTACAGCGATTTCAGTTTCCGCTTCAGTTACAGGTACATGTTCGTCAAACTCGGTGTCTTCTTCTTTGTCGTCGTCGTTTGTATGATCACCAATAAAATGGTCGACAATTCCGTGACCCGTAGATGAAACCGTATAAGGCCTTTCACTGATGAAAGGCGTTTCAGTGAACGGTTCAAGTGGTTTATCTCCAGGATCATGATAATCTAAATAGGAAAAGAATCGAGTTTATTCCTCCAGTTGATGAAGAATCCGAAATTATGTGAAAGCGAGTCTTGGTTTTAGTAAAACGATGAATGGGTTCTTGGCGAAAAGTTGGTTGTGATTATTAGGTAATGTTTACAGATGATGTTGCAAAAAAAAAGAACGTGAAATATACCTGTTTCTTCATAGTCACCGTCCAACGTACCTAAATTTTGAAACATAAAAATTTAATTGATTACTTGAATGAATTTGGAATACAAAACAAAATTCAGGTCATGATGAACAAATAATACAGATAAATTTTGCTACCAGGAAGTTTTAGATGGTTCCCTCTTACTTCAATGCTATTTAATAATACTATAATCAATGAGGAGTTCTATTTTTCCCTACAGTTATAATAATGTAAAAAATGGTGCAAAAATAAATTAGGAAGTGCTCTAGAACACTCAATTCAGGACCAGCAGAGGTCTTTGATACGGGTAAGCAATAAGTCTGAATCGACAAAACATAGACGAGATTGCCCAATGCTTTACCTAGGACATCGTTTTGCTATCAAGGCAAACAAAACATAACTTTTCTCTTTCCCTTCTCGATGTATTAATCGTGAAATTACTAAACCAAAAAGAAATTGCATCGAATTAACTCAGACTTTTCTGAAGATACCATGAAGTTAAAGCAATCTATTTAAGCAATATTAAAAAAAAATACGCTCATCTAAGGCCTTTTGATCCACAGTGCTAGATACTCTTTTCTTTTCATTCTAGAATTTCGAAGTGTTTTGTCAGCTTTCAAATAAGTGCATATTTATTTATCACCATCTTGTTATACTTGACTTTATACGCTGAAGCACATCCACAGTCCTTAATTGAGAGCTTTCTTTGCCGTTTCCATCCAATCGTATAGTGAGTGGCAAAAGTACAATCATACGCTTATGCTTCAGGGCAATCGAACACATTTGAAACCCGAAAATACATTCGAGGATATCGAAAATCAAGTGCTTGACCACTGGATTGGAAAACTGACGTGCTTATACGCTATAAGGCTGCGATGTATTTATCAATTTGTCTGATGTATGGTACATAAGTACAACATTACTCCCCAAGGAAGTATAAACAACATTTACCCGAAACAATCTTTGTGACCGGATTGAAAAGCCCCATCCAGCTTGGTAAAATCTATCCATTATTGACTAGAAAAACTTCAATTGATTGTGGAATCCACATAAACTTGATTGAATTTATAAGAACGCCTCAAGTAGTCGTTTCTTGAATGTTCAAACTTATTTGAAACACGACGTGATCTACTCTGAACTTCTTGAATTCGTTGTAAGTTCGAATGTCGAAAAGTAGAGTGTACCGTACGCGATGTCTTAAAATGTTAAAGTGAACGAAAATGCACGTCCTGAACGGATCAGAATAAGCACCGTAATCGAAAAAACGATCGAAACTAAGCCTAAACTCTCCGATCATGATATCGTCAAAAAACACGATATCTGCCGTAATACCTCTCGAAGAAACCATCTGCGATGAGGCTATTGTTTTTTTTGTGTCTCCTTGGATTAGATCGAGATCTGCATCATTGTGGTAGCTCGATTAGATGTAGTCGCTAGCACTTCCTAAACGACAACAACACAACTCTCCTTTTACTTTTTATAACTTTATCGTTCAGTCGTCATTATTGTACGATTCATATATTTATCAATCTTATGATCAACACCGCCCTTCTAAGAAGGTGATATTTTTGGTGGAAGAGGAAAAGATAGAGAAACGGAGCAGGAAGATCAAGAAAATCGAGGAGAAAATATTTCACCGTCGATTAGTAAAGATGTTTTCGGAAAGGCCGTTCAAAGAGTCAAAAGTTATAGGAAATAGTGTCTGACCGTCAAGAAGAAACCTTGTTTTGGAAAGTCTTTTTGATGTAATTAGTGACCTAGAAAGCAAAGTTCTGGACGCCTCAAGGATACGATTCGGTGCTACGAAGGTCTATCCGCCCCGTATACTGCTAACCGACGAGTTTTCGCTATCGTCGCGCCACAACACGGTGACCGTTGCTTTTAAGGTTAGGTTAGCGCACAGGATACCGATCCTCTGAACCCGCTGAAGATCTAGTAGGCAAGCATCGATGAAATTTATCCACAGTGTTCCGGAACAGCTGGAGGCCAACCCAGGAGGGTTCTTGTCCAAAGTAGGTGGTATGACGAGTTAAAGTAACTACACCCCCCCCCCCTCTCCACCTTTCGCCCCCCCCCCCCCCCACACACACACACACACACACACACACACACAAAATCAACGTACCATCTCAGCCGCCTCCAAAACCCGTCTCCTTTCATTGTAATTCCCTCGTAAAATTAACATAGGGAAGATTTTTCTTTATCTTATTTCATCACTTTCAATTTATGCCACTCGAAATCAAGAAAAGTCAAGAAATCGAGAAAAGTTTTTAATTTTTGTCTTTATTATTAAATAAACCAAACATTATTACGAAAAGAAATCAATCTTTCGGCATGTATATATATATATATATATATATATATATATATATATATATATATATATATATATATATATATATATATATATATATATATATATATATATATATATATATATATATATATATATATATATATATATATATATATATATATATATATATATATATATATATATATATATATATATATATATATATATATATATATATATATATATATATATATATATATTTTATATATATATATATATATATATATATATATATATATATATATATATATATATATATATATATATATATTATATATATATATATATATATATATATATATTATATATATATATATATATATATATATATATATATATATATATATATATATATATATATATATATATATATATATATATATATATATATATATATATATATATATATATATATATATATATATATATATATATATATATATATATATATATATATATATATATATATATATATATATATATATATATATATATATATATATATATATATATATATATATATATATATATATATATATATATATATATATATATATATATATATATATATATATATATATATATATATATATATATATATATATATATATATATATATATATATATATATATATATATATATATATATATATATATATATATATATATATATATATATATATATATATATATATATATATATATATATATATATATATATATATATATATATATATATATATATATATATATATATATATATATATATATATATATATATATATATATATATATATATATATATATATATATATATATATATATATATATATATATATATATATATATATATATATATATATATATATATATATATATATATATATATATATATATATATATATATATATATATATATATATATATATATATATATATATATATATATATATATATATATATATATATATATATATATATATATATATATATATATATATATATATATATATATATATGTGTATATATATACACACAATGATTTGACTTGTTAAGCTGAACATATTATCGACACGATCTTGAAATGATCTAAATTTGGGTAAAACAAACCAATAAACCAGGTAATAAGGCCAAAATGTACAGAAAATAGTCACACGTTCTGAGAAAACTGTTCACATAGCTTAAACAACAATGATTTAACTAGTAAACCGTAGACCCAATGTTAGAAACACATTTTATTCTACGTTCCTAACAATGGCCTGTTCTATAAAAAGCGTAATAAAAATGTTATTATAGGTAGAATTTCAGTAAAAATGTGTGTTTCGGTTGAATGTTTTTCAAATGGCGAATTTTAACACAAATCGAAGGAAACAAAATCTGTGTAGAGTGAATTGTAATGTTTTGATTATGGAATGGCCGATAAATAAAATGTGAAAATCACTTAAGTGTTTCTATGCAGTTAGTTATAATAGTTTGTTTTGAGAATTTTTTTGTTGGTTAGAGGAATACAGGCAACGCCTTAAATCAGAAAACGAGAAAAAAACAACCGTTCGTAATCAACATTTAATAACAAATCTATCGAATGGGACGAAGTTGCATTCATAAATAGACCCAATTTGGTGCTGACACACCGACATTTTATCCATATTCCTCGAAAATTTCTGACTTTATAAAATGAGTTGTGTAACATTTCGTGATACATACTACCAAATGGCTTATTAAACATTTCTAGACAAGTGTATAACTAGTTAAATATTGCTTCCAGCTCGAATGTTTAATGAGTTATAACAAATAATGTAATCGATTGTTGCATATTAGGCTGAGTCAAGGGACACATACCCTATAAAGAAAATATTAAAGTGTGCACAATACCACGTAACATGAATAAATGGTGACTGGAAGAAGGTTATTTGGTCAGAAGAGACTAAAATGATGTTATACGGGTTAAACATTAAATATAACAGTTAAACATGAAGATGGTTTAAGCTTTTTTAATATTCTTCGCAAACCATCATGCCTTCTTCTTTTGTTTGTAATTCTTAGCTATTTTACTTAGGTATTTTTCCTCTTATACTGTGCACTTAAATGCCAAGGCCAGTTATCAAGATCAAAATTAGGAATTCATATGTTATCATATTATCCTATGTCTCCTGCTCGGGAAGACCAACGGACACTATGAGATAATCTTGGGACATTCTTTGTCATTCAAACTGTCCTGGAGTCCACATACATCTACTGTTGTATTAGTAGTTTTATCCACAATACAAAGTTACGAAATGTATTCAAACAAATTCAATGGTTATCTGGAAGACCAACAGACATTATGAGACGATCTTGGGATATTCTATGCCGAAAAAATACCTCTAAGAATAATGATTGAATATGTTTGAATATTTATTGCAATTATGTATAGCCTAAAAATAACTGTAACTACTGTAAATCTTTAGTTCTGAACGGCAGGACAGTTTGGATGACCTACACCATCCCAAGATTATCTTCTTATGTATTTTTACGTTCGAAAATATTCTCTGAATATGCATGAATATGTGTATCAGTTACTTTGTATACCCCAAACAGGTATAGTTACTGTAGATCTTAAGTTCTGAAATTAAGAGCTTAGAGCGTTTTCAGCATTTTGTAGTTGGCGATAATAAAGTATTTTTTATTGTCTGATCAAATAAGAGGCAGCATGTTATACTCGCGAGAAAATGGGTAGGGTGTACTTGTTTCACCAAATATACGGCACAGTAATATCCTATTGTCAGACAAAAATGGAAATGGCAAGTGTTTCGCATTTGATAAATTAGTACAAAAGAGAGAACAAAAGTTGTAAAAAAATGTATTAAAACACGAAATCATTGGAATTTTGTTATCTTAATACTGCATTTGCGGAGAGGTGGCCACAATTTTTGTTTTACTCATTGGAAACGTGCTCTTTTCATTCTCGGGGTTAAAAAAGGCCTTCTATAGCTGGTCGCCCATATATCACTCACGGTGTGCAGACATGCTTTGGCAATAACTGATAATTCCTCCGTTTTATGCGAACTATGACACAGTAACGCATTGCAACATACAATACGGATTTTTGAAATTGGTATGTCCAAAAACTTTTTTCACTTGTGTTATCATAACTTCAAATTTATCAACAAGAAATTTTGGTCACACTAGTTTAATACATACATTGGTTATAATATTGTCGAATTTCCAGCCAAAAGTATTGATAATTGACAAAGTTACAGAAGGCTAAACATGACGTTTTTCGGAAGCAAAATTTTACTCAGTTTTTGTTTTGCTATTAAGTGTACATATTTTTGTTTGCTACCTGCAAAAAGCTTAAAAAACAACCTGATTTATCATGGGGTTTACATGAATGGAGAATTCTGATTTATTATTCAAACAATTTTGCTTGCACCTGTTTCAGGAATTTATGGAATTTTATTCAGAGGTCTAAGAAAATCTTAATTCACTGTAAGCCGAGCTATAAAATAAATATACTGCGCTGCAGAATACAAGGGCTAATTTCTGGCACGACCTGTTTATGGTGTTTTAGATTTTTACCGTCAAATATGTGAAGTAGTGAAGTAAATCTGTCATAATAGTGGTCGTTTGTGTCAACTGTCATCTTAATGGTATTATAATATTGTGCTTATGAAGTTCATTTTTTCAAAAACTGGAGACCAACGATCTTGAAAAAAGGTAATGCACAAAGATTAAAAAAAAATCTAAACTCTATAATATGGTGATTAATGCCATACAAATAAAATACAATGTATCTTGATATTTTCTCTATTATGATGGTCTCCTCAACATCATTTCATAGCAAGTTTCTTATATGTTTCCTTTTTTTCCTCTTTCCTCTAACCCTAATTTTGTGTTCAATCACTTTCATTAATGCGGTACACGTATAGGCGGACCAAAGAGTTTGGGGATAAAAACGGGATTCACTATTAATACTTTTTATTTCATCAAATTTTATTTATAATCGAGCATGAATTCCCAAGTGAGGCTTAAGGCTATACACAGCTGATATATAGGCTGGTATATAGCTAGTAAGCTGCATATCAGCTCTAAATATTTACCTTGTTAATTACTATGAAGAATGGATTTATGGATTTTAATAAGATGAATTCATGTGTAGAAAACTGTTCATGGAAATCATAGCTCAAAGTTAAATATAGTTTAAATTTTTGTCGTTTCTTTACTGACATATTGTTTATCATAGAAAAAGTCAGCTCGAAACTGTTGTTTTTCATTTGCAAAACAGAATTCACGATTGATTGTCACGGATTTTTGAGTAAATTTCGACCACAATTCTAAGAAAGAGCAACAAAATGTCAAACAAGACACGTTCATCTAAATTTGCTCAAAATCCTGAGAAGGATTTGTTGAGAATTTCTAGTTTGATTAGTCCGAATCTCGTGTAGAATTTGAAAAACACACTGGAAGAAAATATTTATAATAGTAAACACATCTGAGCATGTCTGAGCTGAAAGTATAAAATTGTAAATAAAGAAGGCATACCTTAATTGGTGTCGGAAATAAGATTCCTCCCAAGCCTCGAGGAAGAATCTTTTGGAAAACAATAGAATATAGACTCAAAATGCTCAATAATCCGGGCATTATTTGCTGTAAATTCTATAAAGTGTTTAACAGTTCTTTCGAGTCAAATAATGTAAGAAACGAAAGCAGAATTCTCAACAAATCGAAAAAGTATTAAGGCTCTAATGGTCTGGAGTAAAATAAAATAAAATAAAATAAAATTAAAAAAAAAAACCGGAGTAGGATTTGTTCAGTTGAAACAGGTTCGTTCAGAATGTTTAATAAAATTCACAAACATGTCCGCAGGATTCAATTGGAATCCTTAGTATGTTTTCATCAGAACACTGACAAAAAATCGAGGGGGACCCCATAAATTATCACCAAGCTCAATCTACTAAGCATGCGCGCATCACCTTAAACAGGAAACTTTGCTGTTCTTACCGAGAGAGACAAGCCCTTTATTATATACTTGTCGAAATTTTAGGTTATTTCCAAACAAGATGTTCATTCGAATTCAAAAACAAGAAACCATTGATTTATCACTCACCTCACCTCAATTCGGTACAAATCACAAATTAGTTATTAAAAGAGGCGGCAGCACTTAGTTTGTACATTGAAATTGAAATTCGTTCCAGAAAAAACGTTTTTATGATCCATAAGGCTCTGATGAAAATCCATGTAAAAAAAAATGAACCATAAAATACAGCAATGTGATCTATACTTTCTATAAATTTTAGCAATAAAATGTCAAAAATGTATCGTTATAGGGTAAGGGGATGTAATGTTAGCCTAGCTCCTTCATTCGGTCTATGTACCAAATATGTCATTAATTAGGCGATAATCAAAAAAATTATGTTGTTATCAAGATGACCGATTTAATTCAAAGCAATTCAGACATTATTAATCAATTAACTGTTGCTCACTTCCATGCAATATCTGATTTTATTAATTTTTAAGACAACATGATTTCACTGGTTAAGCTGAACAGATTATCTATATGATCTTCGAATGATCAAAATATAGCTAAATTGAACCGATAAAACATTTAATGCAGCCTAGATGTACAGAAAATAGTCACACGTTATAAACTAACTGTTCACATAACAATAACAATGATTTAACTAGAAAACTGTGGACCCAATGTTAGGGACATATTTTTTTCTGAGTACCCAACTATGGCCTGTTGTCTGAATAACGTAGTAAAAATGGTGTTATTGGTAAAATTTTCGATGGAAACGTATGAGTTTCGGTTGAATATTTTCCAAATGGTTCAATACTAACCAAAGAAGAAAACCCTGTGCAGAGTGAATTATGATGTTTTCATTATCGAATGACTAATAAATCATATATGATAATCTCTTAAGTGCTTCAAAGTAGTTTTAGCTTAAATTATTTTGTGAAATTTCATGTTGGGAAAAGCGAACACAGCTGGCAGTGCCTTTAATCGTTAAATCAGGAAAAAAAAACGTACGAAGACTGCATTTAAATAAAAATCGATCGAATGAGACGAAGTTGCATCCTTGAATGGACTCAATTTGATGTTTACAGACCGACATTACATCCATATCCCTTGAAGGTTTCTGACTTTATAAAATGAGTTGTATAGCTTTTCGTGATACATACTAACAAACGTTTTATTAAACGTATCTGAGCAAGTGTATAACCAGCAAAATATAGCTTACAGATGAAACACTTCATGAGTTATACTAAAAAATGTAATCGATCGTTGTATATAAGGCTGTCAAGGGACACATACCCTATATCTAGAGAATGATCGATAAAATTGAACGGATTACCCATAGACATATTGCAATTGGTCCATAAAAGGTTTAATATTATTCCTTAAACTTGTGAAATTGATCCTTAGAATGTATCCTTTGTGAACTAAAATATATGCATATTATCAACAAAATATTGAAACTATTCCATAAATAAATCGCCAATGATCCATAATAGGTTTGAATAATGAATCATAAGCTTCTAAACACGGTACATAGCAAATATACTTTGTGCATTCGAAATAATAGGTTTGATCCATAAATTGTGCCGGAATTATTTCAATATTGGGATTAATTTTTTTTTTATTTTGGCTACGGGGAAATCGATCCTTGACTGCGCTACTATTTTGATTTACCAACATGTCCGATCCTTTAGCTATGCGGCTTAAATATTGCTGTGAAAGTTGGATCGCGTTGGAGAGGATTTGCAATTTTTCAGAAAGCTGACTTACTTTTGCGATTTCATGTTAGTTAATGACCGCAACTGCGGCACATGTGTCCCAACATGCTGTCCACTTCTGGGATCCCATGATGTTGAGAAGATATTTCCAATGTCAAAACATTTTAATTTAAATTTGGCGCACTGCACGCAATAAAAACATAATTAATTAGTAATGTATATTAGGAATGTTAGGAATCAGTTTATTTATGGACCAAAAATTTGAAAAACAGCGACCAAAACTCAATAATGCAGGTATAAGTTCTGGATCATACCTATATGTTTCAGTACAAAAATTATTTGCAATGGATAATTTTTATACGTTTAAAGTTCATTATTCATCGTTTTATGGATCATTGACAATTTACTTATGGAACATATTCATTGCACATTTCATTGCACAAAGGTTACATTCTGTGGATCAATTTTGCAAGTATAAGGATTGCCATTAAACCATTTTCGGATCATTTGTAACATGTTTATAGATTATCCGCACAATTTAATCGATATATAACGGTATATTTTAAACATTTTATTGCTTTGTTATGTATAAATTATTGATCACATTGATAAATTCTATTTATTTATTTATTTATTTATTTCGTCAAACAATCAATCGTAGACTACATTTATGTTCTTATATCCTATAATTACTTAATGTATTGAAATATTTTTTCAATGTTGTACGAGGCATACTATGGTCAATCATTTCACTATGTTGATTATAAGCATTCATCATCTGATTTAATGGTCCGAATTTAGTATAATTTGTACGATGGTGATCTAAAGCAAACAAATTTCGATTACGTAGTTGTCGGGTAGGTACATAAAAGTTTAATTTTGACAATAATTCAGTTGATTCTATTCGTTGCGAAACGAGGTCGTTAACAAATGAGACCATAGCATAATCTCGACGCTCTTTCAATGATTGAATGTTAATCAACAAGCAACGTGCTTCATATGAAGGGAGGGGAAATTGTGTCCATCCTAACCTACGTAGTGCGTATAATAAAAACTGCTTTTGAATTGACTCTATACGCTCATCGTGCTTTTTTATATGAGGTGACCAAACAACACTGCAGTATTCTAATATTGACCTCACAAAGGAAATATATAATGATTTGATTGTGTAAGGGTCTTGGAAGTTGTGGCCAAAACGTTTTATGAAATTAAGCATGTTGCTTGCTCTATGAATTAATGTGTTATAATGATCCACAAATGTCAATTTGGTATCTAAAATTATTCCTAAATCTCTTATTTTATCACATTTTTTAATATTTTGATTTCCTAAAGATACTGCAATACTTGGTGTGCTTCGTTTTCGACTATAAGTTATAAGATTACATTTTTTTACATTTAGTTCCAACAAGCTTTTACAACACCATACATAAAAGACCTGGATTTCATTCTGAAATACATTTATATCATCATCATTTCTTATTTCATAAAACAGTTTCATATCGTCAGCATATATAAGAACTCTTAGATTTTTTAAAATAAAAGATATATCGTTAACATATAAGATAAAAAGAAGTGGACCTAAATGTGCACCTTGAGGAACACCTGACGTGACTTTAATAGGATTTGATTTTTTATCATTGAATCTAACTATTTGCTGGCGATCAGTTAAATACGACTTAATCCAATTGAGGAGTCTTAACTCAATTCCTATTTTTTCAAGCTTGAATATCAACATAGAAATGTCAAGTTTATCAAACGCTTTGCTGAAGTCTGTATAAAGAGCTTCTATGTAATAACCTTTATCCATTGCTTTCAATGAGTAATCAACAAATTCGAGAAGGTTTGTAGTGGTGGAACGTCCCTTGAAAAAGCCGTGCTGTGCATTCGTTATTTTATGCTTGACTTGATTAAACATATTTTTGTTTATAATTGATTCGAAAAGTTTTGGGATGCACGATATTATTGCAATTCCACGATAATTTCGAATATCGGATTTTCTGCCAGATTTGTATATTGGGATTAAGAAAGATTTTTTCCATTCTGCAGGGAATTTACCGGAAGCAAGTGACTTATTGAACAACCAAAATAAAGGGGATGTAAGCTCAACTGCCAAATTTTTCATAAATATTGGCGGAATTCCATCTGGCCTGGGACCTTTAGAGGCATCCAAGTCTTGGAGACCTGACAAAATGTCATGGTCATGTATTTGACTAACAACTACATTATTTGAACAATTAGGAAAGTTTGAAAAGTATTCAAAATCACGATCACTATCCGAAAACTTAGAATAAGTTTCCTGAAAAAATGTCGCGAAAAGATTACAAATATCTTCTGCATTATCGCCTTCGCTTTCATCCAAAGTCATTTTTGATGGGAAGCTACCAGATTTTAGTTTAGTTTTTACATAGTTGAAAAATTTTTTTGGACATGACTTGATTTCATTTTCCGTTTTCGTGTTGTACGCATTAAGTGCAGCAGAAATAGCGCAATTAAGTTGAGCACAAATGTTCATATATGTATCTAAATTAGCTTGATTATTGTATTTTCTATACGTTTTATGAGCCTTCTGTTTCCGATTTTTTAGATTGATGATTTGTTTATTGAACCAGACTGGATTTTTTGAGTTATAATTTCGTCGCCTTCTCGTGCGTGGAACATCCTCCTGAATGATCTCTAACAAGATTTTATAGAAAATCTCCACTGCGTATTCAACATTTTCTTCATTGTTAAGAACTGTTTGCCAATTTACATTATTCAATTTTTGTCTTATATTGTCATAGTTAGCCTTGTTAAAGTCGAAGGTATTCTCGTAATAGCAATCGTTGGGATTAACGTTATTATGTACGAAAACTGAAAACTCTATAGCAGTGTGAAAAGCTTCATTTTTCCATAAAGGAGGAAGAGATTCACTAACACAGAAGTCTTCATGTATGTTCGTTAATAAAAAATCTAAGTAACAATTTTGTTGATTTTTTACGTGGTTTATTTGGTTGAACCCTAAAACCGCAATTTTCTCAAAAATAAATTGCAGTGTTTCGTTATCACCAACGACAGGAAGTAAAATACTCTCATTATCAGAATCAGGAATAAAATCGACATGGCGCTGATTGAAATCACCATATATATGAACTTTGAATTCAGGAGGGAAACGAGATACCATTGCTTCAGCGGTTTGAAAAAATATTTCATATGATGCCATGCAAGCTTTGTCAGGTGGAAAGTACACTGTGACAAAAACATGGGTCTCATCCGCAATATGTGTTTTAACCCATACATGATTAAATTCCTTAAATTTGGATGAAACAATAAGTTCAGAATTATACTTTGAGGATATCGCAACGAGAACTCCTCCACCAGACAGTCTTTGAGTTAAGAGTAAGTCACGGTCATCTCTGAATACATTATAATTACTACCAAAAATTTCTTCACTTTTAATGCTCTATGGATCATATCAATTTCATTATGGATTTTTTTTTCATGGATCGTTTATTAGCTTTTATATGCAAATGTATGTTTTGGTTTGGTCAGCCTATACATGTAGCATCACAAGGATGATTGTTGTGATTACCAGTACGTACACTTAACTCCATAGACGCTTGTATCATCATGTCAAATATCACAAGAATGAGTGGAGATATCGTTAAACCGATAACAATTTGATCCTTAGGGTTCACAATGACATGTGTTTATTAAGAGATGCCTTTGTTTTATGTGCAAGGTTTGAAAGTTTGGAGTGTTATCTAATGCACATATTTGGAATGCTACAGTTGGCATAACTTCATAAGATATTTCATGTTAATTCAAGCCAGATTTTACCAAAATTTCGTTGTTTACACTTTCTTTGGCTGACAATACAAAAAAGGCGTTCTAACTTCCTGGGCATTCAACACAACATTAAGTTGAGTGCTAGCAACGAGCTAATTGTGAAAGCAATAAGCTTGAACTGCTAAGAAAGAAGAAAGTCTAGCGTTCATATACACAAGAACCAATCTTCAATAATATATCCTTTTCATATATTTTATCTTTTGACAATATCTTAGTTGGGTAACATAAAACTGATGTGTTTGACTTTGGTTTTGCTAGCAAAAGCTGCTTTTAACCATTCTATTGGAGAAATTACCAAACATTTAATTAAGTTTGCTGTGATAATGGAACGTGAAATTCGAAGAAGAGAATGGATCTTGGCAGATGGGTCCTAATGATACTGAACGCTAGATGATCTTTATTGAACCCCAAAAATATTTTTTTTACTTGTTCACTGTTATTCTTGTCCACGATTAAATTTGAAAAATATTCCGCATCTACTGTTCGACATATGTATTTTTTTTTTAATTACTTTATTATAAAGACTTACAGCTCTGAGCTGATTCATCTCATTTCCACAAATTTTAATGCAGGAAAATCGAAAGGTCCTTGATCGATTTTTTTATATCACTTCGAAACGTTTGTTTTTGTTTATAGATTTGTCTACAAAATCTAGGTTCGTTGGAAAATGTTTGTGTACAATCGTTTTCTTTCTATATTAAGGACAACAGTTTTATTACCATATTCCATTCTTTTGTACAAACAATACTTTTGCTGTAGCTAAAACTGTAATCTGCTTTTAATAAGCAAGTAGCTTGTAATTTATTCATTATTAACTTTTTTCACGATAGTTTCAACGTGCACAATGACAAGATAAAACAGTTGTGATGCAGTCTCTTGTGGATTAGAGGTTGGTATGTTTAATATATGCGACGGTTAACTCCACAAAATCTGATCACATGATTTATTCATCTATCGAGCATGTCTCAATTTCAATTAAAGATAAATTATAAATGCATGTACTACATATTAAACCATTCATTCAAAAAACACCACCGTCCAAGAAACCTGCCGTTTAAAATATCATAGACTTTTTAAAGGCGTTTTCTTGATGTTAACCGGCCTGAAATTTGAAATATAATCGCATTGAACAGTGGTGAGCCCCACTGCGAGCCAGTCGGAATATGCATTATATCGAATATGTTGGCTGAGCAAAATTATATCACTTTGCAAATTTGTGTTTGCTCCAAATGTCTAAAAAAGTTACTACTTTTCCAGATTTTGTTAAATTGTTTTAAATATGATCGGAATGAAGTGTAAAATCTAGGTTAATTGAAATACATCTGTTAACTATTAGAAGCAAAACAGTTTGCAAGGTGATATACTTTCGTCAGGTACTCTACAGTTTTTGCATCCTATGTTCAAACCTGCGATAATAATGAATAGTTCAGCGCATTTACCTTGAGACGTAAGACTGTATCCTTTCAAATCAAAGTTCTCATAGCCCTGTTCGATTGCTGTACGAAGATGGCTATCAATTCTAGATCTACTCAAACTTTTATCCACGTTGATCTCAAACGTTACGAACGTTTCGCGCTCATCGTCCGCGTTTCGTCTGTAAACAGAGAATTAGAGTAGAAATTATTCGCACTGCTTTATTCTCGGAGAGTGAATAGCACCCAGAGAGTAAAATCTTCTCAACAGAGAAAACTGCAAGCAACATTGCATACAACTTATGGCACTCAGGAGAGCAAACGATTTCGTCTCTTTGAGAGTGCGAGCTTCTCCGACGAACTGGGTACAATATAACAATAATAAATGTACTCACTCTAGCTCCTGTACAGTGATTACGAAGTTGGCAGTGAAGTCGACATCACTAAGCAGGGCATGTAGTTTTTCAGCAATGTTCCGTGCCACCTGTTTGAATCGGTTGCTTTCCTTATTCTCAAACTCTGTGTCATATGCCTCAAACACAGTAAAGGTCAGTTTATCTGGAAAACAGAACCACAAAATGTAAACAACACGCTTGGCTTGGTAAGTATGTTTCGTTTCGGAAGCTACTTACATGCATATTCGAATCCAAACCCGTCAGACGTTCCACCTGAGCCAGACATTCTGTCTTCATCATCATACGCAGATTCATCGAATTGTCTCTTCGGTCGAAGTGCTTCATCACCTTGCCTCTGTTTGTTCTTTTCGGAACGGGCTGATTTTCTTAGGTTTTCACTTTTTTGTTTCTCACTTTTCTGAATCTTCTTGTCACTCTTCTTGCTAGCATTTAAATCTCCGCTTCGTTCCTTTTTACTACCGTTAAGTGGTTTCTTAGGATTCTTCTTTTGCTTCTTCTTTTTTACTGGTTTGACGCTTTTCTCAGGCCCACTTAATAAATTATCAATGCTTCGCTTGATTCTGTGTACACTTCGCACCAGCCAATTCTGATTTTCAGCTTCTGGCGCCGTAATCTCCTTGCCCACCTCATCGACGTCATCGTCGTCATCGCTATCATCATCCTCAGTATCATCATCGGTGATCGCAACATTGTTGTTATCGAAGCCGCCTAGGTCGAAAAGACTTTCCTCCTCGACGTTGTTGTTAGCGGTGCTGCGTTTGCTAACAGTAGAGTGC
Organism: Aedes koreicus; assembly: GCA_024533555.2. Taxonomy (NCBI): domain Eukaryota; kingdom Metazoa; phylum Arthropoda; class Insecta; order Diptera; family Culicidae; genus Aedes; species Aedes koreicus. Next base: position 448,655 of record JAHHFK020002972.1, on the reverse strand, counting down.
GGTTGGCGCTCTTCACTGACGGCCTTATTGGTGAGGGGTAAAGAGATATCGTCGAACACTAAATCAACATCACGGTGGTGCTATAGGGGAGAAAAAAAAAATGGGATAAGTCATTTTTTTATTATAGTGTTAGTCAGCATATATTTTTAAAGCCATTTCGTGCATTTACTTTGAAATTTGTGAAGTTGGTAATCAGCGTGGTATATAATAATTATATTTTTGCCTTTCTAAAAAGCACCCCCGAATGGAGGTTTTGAATGTCCCTTTTAGCATTTTAAAAAATAACATGGATTAAGGCTCAAACATATTCTCAGTGGCACGTAAAACGACAATATTCATTTACATAACCGTTATCATTATACATTTTTCGTGAAAAAGGCTTACACTCGTAGATCAACTCTTTTTTATTAACTTTTCATAACTAAATCGCCTTTACGCTTTTCGTTCAACTATTTGCATAATATACTAACTATTGTCTTTTTATTTGTATTAAAGAACCCCTCGATTTTATTTTTGTAATCGTACTGTTACTGATGGAAGAAAACGAGATTGAAGTTAAACTCTATGTGTTACATTCGCTCAACTGAAAACATTACATAGATTTTATTTTTATGCAATCGGTTGTTTAAAGTCCAAGTCGAGGCAAGCAGTGCTGCCTTGTAAGCTGTGGATCATTCAGATAAGATAATGGCTAAGAAATCAATCATTAATAAATTAATTTGACGTTCAATCGAAAAGCGGTTTTCAATTAAATGCAGCTTGACCAATTCCCGTGAACATATTTAACAAATATTTCAGTATGTGATTATGCCGACGAGCTAGGAGGATAAGAAGCTAGTTTGAGATTCGTGTTGATGGTCACCTATTTCTCTATTTTCAGATTGCATTTAGCATTGATTTCAGCTTTGATTAAAGACAAACAAGAGCCAATAGCGTGGATAATATGCTACTGCTTATTATTTTATTTTATTTTTGTTACCAAACACGAGATTAATAGATATAAATTATGTAAATAAGTTGGCTTTTATGAAAAACAAATTTCTAGACAGTACATTGTTTGTCGGGAATGCTAGTATTCAATAACATTTTGAAATCCACCATATAAAAAATAGTCTCGCCTAATATTAAGTTGATCGATAATCTTCAGTGACTTTCTCTTCTGTGGAAATCGCGACTGCAAAAGCATTTTCCATAGAATTAATCATCTGTCGACCTAAGCTGCAAACAAGTCTACCTTTTTTTTTTTGCTTTCCCATGGAAAATGAAAGAGAAAGTCATAGAAAAAAAATTGATCACCAAGGATAGGCCCTTTCCTAATGTTTCATGTTAATCAATTTTCAATATATTTTATTGATTCTATACGGGGGTTCGCCCTATTAAGTGAAGCAAAAAATAAGCGTAATTGATTTGAATTGAAATGGAATTTTAATTGATTCTTTTAAAGTATTAGAGACTTTAGGTATAACAGGATGGACTTAGAGTTCAATACGTTCACTTGGTTTAATGATTGCCTCGTGCCGTTTTGGGAAAGCATAACAAGTAGCACACATCTCTTGTTCAGGAGTCTTATTCCATATTTTCTGCAAAACTGCTCAGAATTGCTCAATGACCATTGGTTTGGGGGTTCTTAAACTTTTTTTTTCCATAATGCCCAAAATAGACAAGTCTTATAGGTTTACACCTGGTCAGCCATATTTTTTTAGGGATAAAGTTCAACAAATTGTCTGCGTAATATTTGCTGAATGTGAAGGGGCAGAATTAAGTTGGAAAACCCCTTTTGCGGCTTCCGAAAATGGTTGAAGCATGTTTCATCAAATGTCTTTTCAAAATATTGTTGAGGTATTGGCATTGATTTAAACGCCCTTTTGAGGATATTGCTCCGCAAGCTATCACAGATGTGTTATTTTGATTGGAGCGTCCATACCTCTTACCGAGTTAAACAATCACATTAGAGCTCAATTAAATTTGTTACATATTCGAAAACCTCAAAAGCTGATAGATCACATTAGAATCAATGGTACTAAGCAAACTTAAAAAGCGCTTTTCACAGCTTGCTGGTTTGTTCTATGGGACCGACTTTTTGTGTCAGATGGCAGATTAGTGGGCTTCTGGATTTATGTACAGGGTTGGCCCAAATAATTGTAGCAGTATTTTGTTTCAGTGTAGAAGTCTCTCTGCACATATTAATGCCATCTGATGCCTGGTTTCTGAAACACAAATTTGGTAACAATGTTTGCTCATGCTGAAAAAGTTTTACATGAATGCAAGGATTTAATGCAAGGAGGAATAATGGACTACAAGAAGGATGGAATTATATAAATATGCAAGATAGAAGACCTTGTCGATTATGGACAAGGATAAAGCAAGGATATGCCAATTTCTTATCGATTTACATATATTTTTTGTATCCATGATATTCTGAAATGATTTTCTCATAGAGGCGTGAGTGCAATATGTACATAGTTATTAGAAATATGTATCAAATTAACAAGACATTATCAAAATATCTCAGAGGCATATTGAGGTACATTTAAGATGTTTCGATTTGATATAAGATGTGCAAACTTGTTCACGTGATTATAATACGTTAAATCAATTTATTGAAATTCGTTTATGCCATTAAAACTTTTGATTAGCAAGAACAAAAGGTGGATAATGATCCTTTTTTATGTCTATGTTTATGTTATGAGCGTCTTTGTATGTTTTTTTTTATTTCGAAAATAAGATGGCTTTAAATCTGCTGCATTTTGTGTCATGTTGAATTTTATGTTTTTTCATATGACAATATCAAAATTTGAAAATTTGAACGCCACGATATTGGCTAACATTGATCAGCACCTAATTTGCCTTTAAATGAAATATTTAAAAAAGTTATGATTTAATTTGGGTTCTATGATTCTGAATTTTATACTGAAATGCTCATATGAAGTCCGATTCCTACAGAAAATATAAAATAGATGATATGAAATGCATGTAACAGGTATAATTTTTCTTAATGTCCTCCTTTAAGTCAATTGGATCGTGGGCTGGTGAACAGTACCGAAATGGAGACAGAATTTTTTGCCGGCGTATTAAAACGCATGTGGCATGCTTATATTTAGTCATAGGCGCACGGGCGTCAATAAGTCTGGTTGCCTCGGAAAAGTATCAAATCAGCTTGTAACATATTTGATGAGGGCTTTCTTTTTATACTTATGTTGACTGTTTAAATCTTGTTCAATATCCTTAATATTTGTCGGTCTTGAATTTTATCAGTTACTTGCATGTCCGTTTTATATTTTCAGGAAGCGAGTAATGGCGCTATAACCATAAGTCAAATAAGGCAAGGACAAGAGTTTAAGTGCTCAAGTCCCTTTCGGTGATTGAAAACAAGCGAATAAAGACGCTGTAGGCCCAGCCCATCGTAGTCGACCGATTTTTGCAATGTGTACGATGGGAGGTTCTACCAGCAACTGGTGCAATTCGTGGTTCATTTGCCTCCTCCACGTTCCGTCTTCCATCTGCACTCCACCGTAGATCGTACGCAGCACCTTCCGTTCAAAGACTCCAAGGGCACGTTGGTCCTCCACTAGCAATGTCCATGTTTCGTGGCCGTAGAGAACTACCGGTCTAATTAATGTCTTGTAGATGGTCAACTTTGTGGTTCGGCGAACTTCGTTCGATCTTAGCGTCCTTCGGAATCCAAAGTAGGCACGATTGTCAGTCATAATGCGCCTTTGTATCTCTCTGCTGGTGTCGTTATCGGCGGTCACCAATGAGCCCAGATACACGAATTCGTCGCCTACCTCGATTTCAGCACCGTCTATCTGAACTCGTGCTAGGAGGCTAACATTTTCTTCTCGTGAGCCGCTTCCCTTATTTTGTTTTCAACGCATTAATCACAAGCCTAATCCTACCAGCTTCAGCCTTAAGTCTGATGTACGTTTCCGCCATCGTCTCAAAGTTACGTGCTACGATATCAACGTCGTCGGCGAAGCCAAATAGTTGGACAGACTTTCTGAAGATCGTGCCACTCGTGTCTATCCCAGTTCTTCGAATCACACCCTCCAGTGCAATGTTAAACAATATACACGACAATTCATCACCTTGTCGTAACCCTCTCCAAGATTCGAAGGGACTCGAGAGCGTCCCTGATACTCGGACGACACACATCACTCGATCCATCGTTGCTTTGATCAACCCCGTCAGTTTTTCCAGAAATCCATATTCGTGCATGATTTGCCATAGCTGGTCTCGATCGATTGTATCATACGCTGATTTGGAATCGATGAAAAGATTATGTGTGGGCACGTTGTATTCGCGACATTTCTGCAGCACTTGCTGAATCGCGGAAATCTGGTCCGTAGTAGCGCGGGCACCCATGAATCCCGCTTGGTATTGCCCCACGAACTCCTTTGCAATTGGTGACAGGTGGCGGCATAACATTTGGGAGAGCAACTTTTTATAGATGGGACACACTATTTCTTCCATCCAATCCCCCGGTAAACATTCCTCCTCCCAAATCTTGGTAATTACCCAGTGCAGCGCTCTGCCAGTGCTTCACCACAGTATTTTAATAGCTCGTTTGGGAGTTGGTCAACACCAGCGGCTTTTTTGTTTTTCACCCAACCAATTTCCTCCTCAACTTCCTGAGGTTCAGGTGTTCGTCGGAGTACTGCTTCCACCTTTCAATCACCTCACACTCTCCTGTGATAAGGTTGCCATCCAGGTCTCTGCACATATCAGCTTGTGGTACGTAGCCTTTGCGCGAGCTGTTCAACTTCTCATAGAATTTGCGTGTGTCGTTAGCACGGTACAGTGCTTCGATTTCTTCGCGGTCTCGATCTTCCTTCTGGCGCTTTTTCCTTCGAAGAATAGAACTTTGTCTGTTCCGTGCCTGTCTATACCGTTCCACATTCTCGCCCTTGCTTCATTCTTCTCCTCTACTAACTGCTTGCATTCGCCATCAAACCAGTAGTTTTTTCGATTCGGTGCAGAAGTACCTAGTGTCACAGCTATCCTCAAGAGTAGTTGCGCCAAGCTGCTCTTCCGTTGGTAGGGCTGCTTCTAGCTGTTGCGCGTATTCCTGAGCAACTCCGGTTTCCCGTAGTAGTTTAATGTTAGGTCGTGGCGTCCGAACTCGACGCGTGTTGCACACCGTCGAGAGTTTTGAGCGCATACATACTGCAACTAGGTAGTGGTCCGAGTCTATATTCGCGCTGCGGTAAGTGCGAACGTTGATGATATCGGAGAAGAATTTCCCGTCGATTAGAACATGGTCGATTGGATTCTCTGTTCGTTTGTCAGGTGATCTCCAAGTGGCTTTGTGAATGTCTTTACGGGGGAAGAAGGTACTTCGGACTACTAAACCACGGGAGGCCGCAAAGTTCACGCATCGTTGGCCATTATCGTTCGATACGGTATGCAGGCTGTTAGGCCCTATTACCGTTCTGTACATTGCCTCCCGTCCTACCTGAGCGTTCATATCACCAATGACGACTTTTACGTCCCGCTGCGGGCAGCCATCATACACCTGCTCTAGCTGCGCGTAGAACGCTTCTTTTTCGTCATCGGGTCTCCCGTCGTGTGGACCGTGTACGTTGATGATGCTGTAGTTGAAGAATCGACCCTTGATCTTACGCTTGCACATTCTAGCGTTGATCGGAAACCATCCAATCACGCGTTGACGCATTTTGCCCAGCACTACAAAGCCGGTGCCCAGCTCGTTTGTGGTACCACAGCTCTGGTAAAAAGTAGCCGCTCGATGCCCGCTTTTCCATACCTTCATTCCAAGTTCGTCGTAGATTATCCTATAGCAGCAAGGGAAGCAGAGCGATTTGCAGTTCCATGTTCCAAGTTTCCAATCGTAATCCTTGATTCGTCGCCTTGGTCTTTGCCGATTTTTCCGGTCCGTATTAACTTCTTTATTATTTGTAACATTGATTTATTAAGGGCGGCTTGGTGGGCCTTCGCCCCTATCTCGCCGGAGGACCATCGTGCACAGCACAGTTTAGAGTCCTACGCTGGCACAAGGACGATGATCAGCCGCTCCTATCATGGAGAACAGACGCTCAGATAGACTGGGGAGGTAGGGATAGGAGTTACTGGACAAGAGGCTAAGGATTGCAGTAGAATCTATTTTATACCTGCAGGTACGCGAAGTACCAATGGTACGCATTGTCCTGTCATTTACCAACCAACGTGAGACCGGGCACGGATTTTGAATTTCGCTCCGTTGAAATTGTATCGGTGGTCTAGAGAACCGATCTTTTGCTGCTGTTTCCTTGCAGTAAGACTTCCAAGCCTTCAACCGCCTCGTGAATAATATTTGGTTTCTCATATAGTACCGCGAAACGATACGTCGATTCCTCTGTATTGGAATGTATTTGCTCTGTAAGCTGTTTTGCTGTTCCACGATACGATTAAAGTCTAGCTTAGCTTGTACAAGCTCCTGGCAAGATTCATAGCATGGCATAAGGTACGCGCTAAAATCTACTTTTCTGTTCTTCACTGTGTTTCGTAGCAAATTCCGTTGCACTGATACTCCCACACAGGCTGCATGAAAAACTCGTGGGCAACCAATACACTCCCACATAAGCGAATCCACGGCAGAGTCCAATGAGAAAATTTCACAATTCATTTCCATATCGAATAAACTAACAACAGTTTACGTCCTGAGTCAAACTAACCGCGAAAATGAAACGCCCGCAAAAAAAATTCAAATAAAGCACGCGGTCAGGAACGATTAAAAACACGTCCAAACTGTGTATCGAAATCTCTTTACCAAGTGATACACGTTTTGGATTTTAGTAATTTCAGCCTTTTCGGGTTGTGACGCCTGGAGCCTCATTATATTTGAACATTTCGATTTAAAGATAAAAATAAATAACAAAAAATATCACTTGCCAATATAATAGCTTGCTGCGATAATGTTAAGGTAAAAGAACCATTTGAAGCAACCACTTTAAAATAACTGCTTTCAAGCCACGATTTAGAAAAAAAAATTGATGGCATTTGAGTGCCATACGACTGATGAGACGAAGTTACACCCAGTAATAGACCCAATATGGACCGATACTCCACGAAAGTTTATGTCTTTAAAAAGTATGTTGTTGAACTTTCCGTGGTTCTGAACATCAAATGTCTTATAAAACTTATCTTAACAAACGTTTAACTAAATGAATATCGGTTGCAGCTTATTTATCTTGTAGATGCCTTACAATTGAATATGTAATCAACTTGCATATTAGGTTTGGTGAGAGACACACTATAGCAAGGGTAAACGTACAGTGACTGGTAAAAATAAAGATCCACCGTTGTTCAATGTATTATTGTTGAGGAAAAACACATAAATTGAAAGAGTAGGTTATTCCAATACATATTTCCGCAAAATAAACCTTGACAAACAATTTCAGCTAAAATATCTCTAGAAAAATAAGTATGACATAGAAAATAGATACACTTCATGTTTGATTAAAAAAATCAATCAAAGACAATTGGAGTCAACTCTTCAATTGTGAATATGACCGCCACACGCTTCAATGATGAACTGCAATCGTTTCCAGATGCTTTCTGAGGTACTGTGGATCCAACTCATTTCAGGCCTGCTCCAGTGCCGCAAAATATGTTTCCTTGTTGGTTAAGTTATTTTTTTTTTTTTGACTCTATTGTCGAGAATCGCCCAGAAATTTTCACAGAAGAATGCTTGCGTTTTCTTGGCCGTATGCTTTGGGTTGTTGTCTTGCTGGAAAATGTATTTATCTCCCAGACTCATTTTCAGCAAAGCTTCTTCCATTATCTTGTTCAAAATATCTATATTTCTGCGGTCATAATACCATTGATTAGTACCAGATTCCCCACTCCAAACCATGAGAAACAGCCCCAGACCATGAGGTTTCCACCGCCTTGCTTCATGGTCGCTTGGAGATGTTTATCCTTCAGCCCTTCATCCCAAATCCCAAACAGCCCTTCTTGCCAAACTCGTAGTCGTCGTTTTCTTTTGAAGAGCTCAAACTTTGATGCGTCCGAACCAAACAATCCGTTTTCAGAACCGTTTCCAGTGGCTTATTTATGTGGTTTCTTGCAAACCGCAATCGCTTCTCCTTATTCACCTAACTTATGAACGGCCGATTCTGAGCAAAATGGCTTTTCAAACCGTGCTCAGCAATGCGTCGTCGAGCTATAGGGTGTATTTGATAAAAATGGCACACCAACACCAACAATCTTCTGTAACTTTTGAACCGTATGAGTAAAAAACTTGAACATTTGAGCAAATCTAATTCATAGTGTATTGTTTACATCTGGCAGGTTTCATAGTTTCAAAGTGGTTCAATGGATAGTAAAATGACCAGGAAAGTGATTCAACAGTTCAAGAACCGTTTTATATCGGAACATAATCGTACCTTGATTATAAATCACTATTAACATGTATATGAAGAAGTGAAGGTGTTTGTGTGAAGAGAAGGGATAGCGAAAATGTGTTTCTTTTTTTTGTAAAGACGAGGATGAACGTTAAATTACCGAATGCCACAAGGGTGAACATGTGAATCGAAAACGGCTATGTAATTTAATTATATGCCTTAACCCTCATCCGATCATTAGGGATCGATGTGGTAAATAGATTATTCTGAAATGAAATTTCCTTTTTATGTCACGAATATTTAAGCTGTATTTTTTCTACAAATATTTCATTTTATAGATTGAATGTCCTTAATGTTAACTAAATCGTCCCCAGTATATATCGTATACATCCATTTAAAGTATAAAATCGTTCCCATTCCAAAATATTCCTTTATCAATTGGTCACCCCATTAACCTATGTTAGCAAATTGAGGCAAGTGCTCAATATAGCTAAAAAACTTAATACGAAATTATGATATTTATAACAGTAGTTTTTGAAAGATATAAGAACAGGTGGTAAAGTTTGTGTCGTGTACAAGAAATCTGCCTAATTCACCTTAAAACAGTCAAAATCCATGATATGCTGTGACGATCGTTTCAACAAATCCCAAATGATGACAGCCTGAAAGTGCAACTGAGAAGATTCATGTAAACCACCTGACTTTTTGTTTTACATGTCCAATGCATCATTAAAATATCTCATACGATCATTATGTCTAACTTAGTATTTTAGCTGATATGAGCGATAGTAAGCTTAGGTCTACAGGCTGATAATTAAGGCTTTTCCTTAATAAAAACCGTGGACTCTCTGACGAGTGTGATGCAACTAGAAGCATATAAAATATTCCCACACAAAGAGAAAGTGTCAACCAATAAGGAAAATCACATTCTGGATATTCTTTACTTCACCGAATAGCACTTTTGCGATGAAGCCAGAGTAAGGAATTGGTCGGTGCGGTGGTTTGCGGTATAGACCATTGTGATGATGGCAAAATGAACGACAATATGCTCTGCTCCGCACTGTGTGAGATTGGCATGGCACCTTTAAAAAAATATTATACATTATCTAAATAGTTTAGAATAGTGCTCCTTGCTAGACCAGTACCATCATTTTAACAAATATTGTAGAGATACAGGTTGTCATCATAGTTTTAGTTTATGCAATAAGTTGCAGCTACAACATTTTTTTTTTGCATGAGTCGTAAATTTATCCAACAAGGCTGAATAACTGAATTTCCATAGCAGCACTGCATTGCACAATCCTGATTCCAAGGTCGTATAAAGTATTAGTATGCGTTGTGTTCTGGAAAGTTTTTGTATATTTTTGCGTCTATGTTTTCGTGCAAGTGAAATGCATTTCTTAAGGAGTTCAAAATATCTACTGATTTTGTCTTAAAAGATAACTCATCGTTATTTTCTATGAAGTTGTTTGTTGTAGTAATTTTGTAGTACATTGTGAGGAACTGTCTCAAAAAACTTCATAATAGATCCCGAAGGCTACATACCTATTAAACTAAAGCTTTAAATGCTATTATAGAATTAGTATTATACAACACAGTGCTTCTAGGAAAATTGAATTAGGGATTTTTCGGACCTTGCGAATACCAAATTAAGATAAGACAATACCAAAATAGTACCTTTCAGGTATTCCCAGGTATTCAAAATAACAACCCGAGCAGAACACAAAAGCATATGAATACCTAATTTTGATCTTGATAACTGGCCTTGGTATTAAAGAGCTCAGATTAAGAGGTAAAATACCTAAGCAAAATACCTAAGAATTGCAAGCAAAATGTCTCTAGAATAACTAAACTTGATATTCCGGATACCTGGGTAAAAGTATCTGGTCACCTTAGAGGTATTATTTTGGTATTGTCTTACCTCAATTCGGTATTCGCATGACATTGTGGGAACAATTTGATGGTATTATCCTCAGGTATTTTACCTCTTAATCTGAGCTCTTAAATACCAAGGCCAGTTATCAAGTTATTCGCTTCTGCTCGGGAAGTTTTGTTATTCGAGAGATATTTTGCTTGCAATTTTTAGGTATTTTTCTTAGGTATTTTACCTCTTAATCTGAGCTCTTCAATACAAAGGCCAGTTATCAAGATCAAAATTAGGCATTCATATGTTGTTGTCTCCTGCTCGGAGATTTATTTATGTAAAAGTTAGTTTTCCCACAGTGAATTCCATATAAATTTAAAACCTTGAACGAGAAAATATAGTTTCACCGATAGGCGTATGATGTTACATAGTTAAATGAGGTCCCAAAAGAAACTCAAAACATACTCTAAGCTTACCTTTTGTAGCACACATGATAAATTCCAGTTGAGATAACTTATTTGTGAGTTATTTTAGTTATAACGACTGTTCCAGAAAGTATAAGCACACCTTATTTTAACGGTCACTTTGAATATAATGAATAAATATTTCAACATGTTTTGGCTGCGTCCTTTTTTTTTACACATTTCTGAATGACATAGCATCAAAAAAGTGCTCAGTTTTGTGTTACCTATCCAAATGCGCGGTCTTACTCCGGAACAAAGAAAAAGTATCGTGCACAAATGTTGCACTGTGAGCGGACTCTCCTTGAGAAAATTGGTCAAGGAAGAGGATGTAAGCGTCGGAGCAGTACGATCTACCATTCGAAAATATAAAAAACAGTGTACGTTTGAAGATGCGCCGAAGAGTGGTCGGAAATCCGGTCCTGTTAGTCCGGATATCGATAAAAAGATCAGGGATGCCACAAGCGAAAACCAGCGACTTCCGTTCGGGATGTTGCGAAAAAACTAGGGACCTCGTCGAGTAACGTCATGCGTGCCAAAGAAAGACTTGGGCTCAAAACATACCGGAAGCAGAAAAACCCAAAAGGAACCCAAAACATGCCGCGTCCGTGAAACCACGGGCCCGCAAACTCTACGATTCGTTATTGTGTAGAAATTCTGGGTGTATAATAATGGACGATGAAACGTATGTGAAACTAGATTACAAAACGTTTCCCGGACCACAATTCAATACTGTAAGCGAAGACAAAGACATCCCCGAAACGGAGAAGGCAATTTTTACCGAAAAATTCGGTAAGAAGGTTATGGTTTGGCAGGCAATATGCGAGTGTGGTAAAACATCTAGTCCGTACATCACAACGGAGACGATGAACACTCAGAAATACGTTAAGGAATGTCTCCAGAAGCGATTATTGCCGATGATCAGGCAGCACGAAGGTCAAGTAGTGTTTTGGCCTAATTTGGCGTCATGTCATTACGCAAAGGACACTTTAAGACATGAATCCGCCGAACTGGCCGGAGGCACGGCCAATCGAGACTTTTTGGGTTTTAACCAAAGCAAAGCTTCGATAATTCATAAAACCAGCGGATGACATCCAAAAATTTAAAAAAGATTGGCCAAAAGTGATCAAAATGGAGGAAAGTACCACTGTGCAGAAGCTAATGGGTCATGTTCGAGGAAAAGTTAGGAGTCTTGCCTATGATTAAATATTTTGATTAAACGAGAGTAAAATATCATATAAAACACAAATACAAATATGATTTGCCAAATAAAATTATTAAAACTAAAAAAAAAACATGACTTTTTTGTTATTTTGAAAGTGTGCTTATACTTTCAGTAACAGCCTTTACTCAAGTTGCGGAAACTTGATAGTTGTGTGTTCCTTGGGAAACCAAAATTTGGTCCCATCCTAATTATAGTCACTAGATTCATAGTCTGGCGGAGACAAAAACGGGAACTGTCACTTGGCGGAGCCAATCGAACATTACTCGAGTAATTAATTATAAGGGCCGGAAAGCCATGATTTTAAACGTTGATTTCTCTCGTATCATTAGAATTTTTCGATGTTCAGATACACCATATGGTAGAACAGACATTCTTCCACCAGATGCTGCTTCCAATATGTTGGAATGTTCTGAGTTTTGAGAGATATCGAAATTGAAAGTCATTGTTTACAAATGGCTTTCCAGCCCTTATCATAAATTACACGTGTAATGTACGATTGGCTCCGCCAAGTGACAATCAAAATTGGCTCCCGTTTTTGTCTCCGCCAGACTATGAATCTAGTGACGTCTAATGGACGTCTTTGTGTATTGGCAAAACTTTCTGATTCAACTAGGTTTTTACTTATGACAGTTACTAATGTCCAAGCTCCAAGACAACCCGAGCAGGAGACAACAACATATGATTTCCTCATTTTGATCTTGATAACTGGACTTGGTATTAAAGAACTCAGATTAAAGGTAAAATACCTAAGCAAAATACCTAAGAATTGCAAGCAACATATCTCTCGAAGAACAAAACTTGTTATTTCGGATACCTGGGAATACCTAAGAGGTACTATTTTGGTATTGTCTTATCTCAATTTGGTATTCGCATACCATTGTGGGAACAATTTTATGGTATTATCCTCAGGTATTTTACCTCTTAATCTGAGCTCTTAAATACCACGGCCAGTTATCAAGTTATTCGTTCCTCCTCGGGAAGTCCTCCCGAGCAGAACACAAAAGCATATGAATACCTAATTTTGATCTTGATAACTGGCCTTGGTATTAAAGAGCTCAGATTAAGAGGTAAAATACCTAAGCAAAATACCTAAAAATTGCAAGCAAAATGTCTCTAGAATAACTAAACTTGATATTCCGGATACCTGGGTAAGTATCTGGTCACCTTAGAGGTATTATTTTGGTATTGTCTTACCTCAATTCGGTATTCGCATGACATTGTGGGAACAATTTGATGGTATTATCCTCAGGTATTTTACCTCTTAATCTGAGCTCTTAAATACCAAGGCCAGTTATCAAGTTATTCGCTTCTGCTCGGGCTGCATTGAATACCTCAGGCATGTTGGAAGTCCTCTAAGGTTGACCCGAGCAGTAGAAAATAACATATGAATACCTATTTTTGATCTTGATAACTGGCATTGGTATTCAAGAGCACAGCATAAGAGGTAACATACCTGAGCAACATACCTAAGAATTGCAAGCTAGATATCTTTAGAATAACAAAACTTGTTATTTGGAATACCTGGGAATACCTGAGAGGTATGATTTTGGTATTGTCTTACCTCAATTTGGTATTCGCATAACATTGTGTAAACATTTTAACAAGGCCAGTTATCAAGATATTCATTCCTGACCCTCCCCGGTTATGTTGAAATATATTTAAAATTGAATTTTCTAGTAAACTTCTGAAAATGTTGGATCCATCTGCATAGCCATGTGTTCGTTAATGTATTGGATACATTGGACTTGTGTTGTAGAATACATAACTCAAAGAGTATCCGCCTTTTTTCTGCTGCTGCCAGCTGCATTTCACGAATCAACAGTAACGGATGAGGTTCAATTTATTTTTACGGACACATTCTTGAAAACGAATAAGACGATTTTTCTGCCACACGATATTACGCACAAAGCATGATTTCTTTGAAATTTTAGTGCTTTTTCTAGGCTTCTTACACTTCTGTAGCGTTTTGTCGGCTCTCAACTAAGTGTTCTAGTTGCACTTTCTCAGTTGTTAATTGCAAGCTTTCCATGCCAATAGCAATTCTGCATTGGAAAACTAGAGAATATTAAATCAACACTTTACATGATCACTTTTGCAAAAATAAAAAATTTAAAACTGAAACACTTTTTCAAACTTTCACTAGAAAATGAAAACGAATTCCTATAATTTTCACTAGAAAAGCTGACAGATAGGCCTATTTCGTCTGTGACTTACAGATTAAGGTGAGAAGTGTGAAAATTTGGCATCGTAAATTGTGAAGCAAGCACAATAATACTCAACGTCAACAGAATTCGAGAAAATTTGATCTAAAAGACTTTCTCGCCGGATCAGGAATCAAACCTGCCGTCTTTGGTACTCCGTGCCTTTACTGGTTAAGCTTTTTGAGGTCCCTATAGAATTGTCTGAGTTGTAAATTGGTGAAAGGGTTTACTTCTATAGCCACATCCCATGAAACGTCAATGTCAGATAGATGAATCGATGAAAACCCATTATAAACGCACTTCATTTTTAAACTAAGTAGTTTAGGAAGTATGGTGGCCACTCAACAGAGAAAACCGGGAATTTGATAGAAACGAGTATTTAACCATTTGACCAAAATTTCAATACAAACACGAACGATTGCACAGTCAACAACTTGATATCGTCTAACTTGGACATCTAGCGAACCACCGCATCTTATCCGGAAACATCTTTGTAGTTTTTTGTAGCTTGGTCCTATACCCAATGATCTCATTTTCCCAATCCACTCAAAAAATCGCGATGTTTTGTGATATAGTGGGCGCAATATCATAATTTAAGAAAACTCAATGCAGACGTCTTCCAAATTTGGCAGATTGACCGGCAATCGGTGGATAACCACCTGGTACCTCATAGCAATATGCTAAGAGGTGAACCGGAAGATTTGATGAACTACCTCCCCCGATTCGCAACGAATACCAATTGATAAACTAAAGTTGTCAAAGTTACGTAAGTCATTGTAAGTATTGTTTACCTGATTGCCGCGTGTCATCATTTGAGTTTTATCAATAAATCTGAATGCTAAATAAATGCTTGCTGCATCTTTTTTTGGGTTTCACTCGTGAGATTCAAATATTAGTATCCAAGAAATGTCTGTTAAATGAACAGATCTTATAAGTTATCAATCATGAAAAACATTTTTTTCTATCTTTATTCTTTCACTGCGTTACAAACCATAGAAAACATCATCATTCAGTCAGATAAATATACCCTCCGAAAATTTAATATTTTTGCAGTATCAAGTGCCGAAGAATAAAAAACCGACAATATTTGAAGAAGTTGCTGCACTTGTTATGTGTTATATGTTATTATCCAAATATTTTTATACCTATTTTGATCACATCATCAAAAAGAGTGTTTAGTTTTTTTTACAGTCCTTTGATAACGTATACATATTCTCAAGAAAAGTCACATTTGTACGGTGTGCGTACCCGGTTTTTTGGGGGAAACTATTTTTTCTACCGACTTACTGCTGCACCCTCCAGGTCGTACGTACAATACTAAGCAAAAATGAAAAAAAAAAAAACAACACGACCACTGGTAAGACAATCAGAATGGTGATCAGCAGCCAGGAAAACCGTGATGATGAGCGGTTGAAATTGCCGTCGCGTGCGCTGAATATTTGATTAAACTTCAGCTAGGGTGTACGAGTCAATATTGGTCGACCGGAGGATGTTGGCCAAATAAAATCTGAGCATTCACTTCCAAAGTGTAGTTAGTTTTTGTTCAGCAAACATCGTGAAACATTGCAAGCTTCTCCTTAAGAGTCTCCTCTCAGAAACGTTTTGCCTGACTGAACTGAAATACTCTGATGATGATGATAAAAAATAACACATTATTATTTGATTATTTGATTGACTATTATTTAGTAAATAATCTATTTTTATAACAACTGTTATTCCAAACATTGACGCCTGCTTTTTTTCTCTCTACGTTGACACTCTGTATATCTTCTATCTATCTTCTGATATATATATATATATATATATATATATATATATATATATATATATATATATATATATATATATATATATATATATATATATATATATATATATATATATATATATATATATATATATATATATATATATATATATATATATATATATATATATATATATATATATATATATATATATATATATATATATATATATATATATATATATATTTATAGTGACACATTTGTTCAACAAGTTTGTTTTAGGAAGAATTTTCAATATTAATCTCATCACTTACAATTCATCCTACTCAAAACCAAACGATTGACGCGTGAATTTTTGTTTTTGATGTTTGTTGTTGTTATTGAACGTAAGCAAACATCATTACGACATCTATTCGCTCTCCAATCTCTTGATTCAGCATAGGATAAATATAGCAACATGAGATTAATATGGGAACAATTATTCTATAAACAAGCATGGTAAACATATAAAATAAACAAATTGTACAAAAATGACTGTGGAAATATTAAAAAATTAAGCCTGTTAAAAATATGTGCTGTTTTGGTACAGTATGCCTAAACAGAGCAATTTTTGGCGTAAATTTTAGGGTGTTAACAGCCGTCTTCATTTTAAATAGGAAAGTCATTTTCGTAATTAAAATTCAAAATCAGTTTTCCTTTCAAAAGCACATAATTGTTAACAAAAATGTGTTCACTCTGTTCCGGTAGTTGAGTAGAAAATAGTGAACTGATTTTCATCACCAGTATTTTGATGATTTACAAATTAACAGTTTTTTTTTTAATTTTGATGATGATGTTCACGGCTGTTCATCTTATTGTTTATTTTAATTTGAAGTAGTTCTTCAGCGAATTATGGAAAACAGATCATGCCAAATTTTTAAAATAATTATTTTGGAATTGCGCTTGGCAGTTTTTCATAATACATTAAAGAAGTGTAACGGCCTTATTTTTTTCCACTGAATGATAAGTTGCGAACAAAATCCGACGCCTTTGAGCTGCAAAATTATTACCACTATATTTATTGAATTTTTATTCGTAAACGATCTGTTAAAAAATACCTTCTTTAGGTTCTTTAGGTTTATTTCGGGTAGAAAAAAGGTTGTTTCCAAGACTTGTTGCAAAAGTTGCTGTTCCCGATTGTCTCAACCATTATGTATGTGAATGTTTCTCTCAATAATACATCGGATAAAAGCTCCTTAATGCAATTACAAGAATATCACTATAATTGGAGCACCTACCATACTCATACACGATGTACTGTTTCGGGCTTGAATTGAACGACGAAAACCTTCATACCGACATCTATTAGGAGCGTCTTTGCTGCCCTGGCATCGAATGAGTATGAATGTACGGAATCGTGTGAGAAGAGGTGTGAAACGATCTGTATATGTTTGAACTTAAGTGGAGTCGGTTTTGCGGTAGACGTGTCGTGTGGCTTATTTCCTGTCACTCTGAGTGACTGCTGGTGAGAAGCGCGGGAAGGAAGATTTTTAAGAGACAATTGCTTTTACACATTATGCTGAAAGTTTTTGTTTTCTAAACGTCGTTAAAGCTACCTTTTTAATATTTTTCAGTTGGCTTTTGCTATGTTCTACACTTTGTTGCAGTGCATTGTGCATCGCATTCAGGGAGTGTAACATGTTGAACAAACGCTTACCGTCAATCCAGAAAAGATTCATAATAAAGGCCCGAAGTGAACACTCCGTGTGAAAACTTCATCATGCGGATGGGATAAGAACATTTGCAATATAATTTTCCAATTTTCACTTCCCACAATTTTATCGATGGATAATGGACAGTGTAGACAAAATCAATTTGGAAGCAGCAAGCCATGAAACCAAATCCAGTCTGCCTTCGTTTGCTAGTTGGACGCCGGCTTGCCAGGAGTTGTGTTGTTTGCAGGTAGACTGATGAGCAAAGTGGCTGATGTTTTTCAAAGTCTGTCCTACTTAGGTCCAATATGCATAGGCTGTATCAAATTGTGTTCTGGGTCCTGTTTCGATGCATTTCTTTTGATAAAACAATCCTCCCCAGCTTGTGCCCTTTCTACCCACAAACAGTGCATATTTTACAACCTTATTAGTTTTGCAGAATGATATCCCCAATTTCTTGACCGATAAAAGGAGTAACTTCCGGAAAACAGAATAAGTACACCAAAGCACAGACAGACAGACTAAACTTTTTATCTTCAATCCGCGAATACGTATTATACGATCATTCCAAATATTTTTAGGCTTGTGAGACTCCACAATTTCAAAACACTGCCATCGTCGACTCTATATACTCTAAGAAACTTGCAAACAACATTGTTTGAGCCTTAACACGCAAGCTTGTTCCCTACGACTACTGTGAGATGTCGGTATTGAGCTCCGTATCATTTATAGCATTTATCCAAAGAGTTACGACTGTTTGTTTGTAAAAAACGTGAATAAAAACACTATTTTCTTTCAATCAGTGTAATGGGACCACCCACCAAACAAATCCATAGCAGCACACATGTTGAAAATCGGTTAAAGTAACCTAAATTTGACTTATTCAAATCACAAACATGTTTCTAGGGTGCAGTTAAAAAATACCCCGCGAAATAAAGGCATTTGCTCCCCATGCAACCCTGACCCTGTAATTCAAATTTGAGCCTACTTGGTCAACATTTACTTTGTTCCAAAGCAAGGTCAAGTTTGTGTGGGAAATATTATCAGGATGTAATGAAAAAGGCCCCTGATTCAGCTTTTTTCAAATTGTTAGTATTTTCAAGTCTAAGATTATCATAGGAAATTCTATGCTCAATAACTTTATCAAAGACTGCCAGATGATTTGGTTAAACCAGAAAAAGTTATTTGTAGTATACTGAAAAGATCATAGACTTGACGATACTTGGACAACGGCACCTAGCGGTAAAAGGTGTGGTCCTTCTAAAAAGTGGCACGTCAGTGGTCTGAGAACGTAAGAAGTATTGAAAATGAGGTCTCGACAACAGGAGCTGCGAAATCTAATTTTGAACAAGTGGCTAGAAAATCCTAATCGTTCACAGAAAACAATCGCAACTTCAGTCGGAGTGACGCAACAAACGGTGTCGAATGTCATCAGCAAGTTTCTGAAAATCAAAACGGTTAAGAGGAAGCCAACCAAGCAGTCGAAAAGAGAAACACGCAACAAACAAGATGATAAACAAGTGGTGAAAGTATACAAGAGGAAGCCCAACATGTAGATCAGGGATGTTGCCAAAAAGTGGATGTAGCTAAGTCAACTGTGAAAGACCAGAAGAAACCTCGCCGACATGATACAGTTTTGTTTTGGTCCGATTTGGCATCTTGCCACTACTCAACAATGACGAAGAAATTGAACGAGGAAAACAATATCATTGTGGTATTTCGAGACATTAATCCTCCAAACTGTCCAGAGCTCCGACCAATCAAGAAGTTTTGGGCAATAATGAAGGCTGATTGTCGGAAAATGGGAGGAGAGTCAAAACCGGTTCAACACTTCAAGCAGAAGTGGCTTAGAAAACCAGAGAAGAGAGACTTATCCAAACCTTGATGGCAGGAGTCAAGACAAAGGTCCAGAAGTTTGGGCCCTCAAATCTATTATTGCAAAAGTGTAATGGAAAATACTTGAGAAAAATAAATGTTGAGAAAAAGATTTCTTTGGATTTATGTTAAACCTAGAATGTTCGTGTGATGATTCAAAATTTTCTCATACTCATTTCTGGACACGCTTTACATAAATTTGAATGATTTTTTCCATATAAACGTGAATCTGCTTTGGCACCGATTTGACTCAAATATGTACCAGACGCTAAGAGTGGCATGATAAACAAGCGATTCGCAATATACTCAAAATTTTACTAAAAATCTGATCACCCTATTGATTACCAACCGCTATGGTTACCTCAATCTATGTCGTTTTTTGGTAGGGCAATTAGACACGGAGAGCTTTGTTTTCAGACTAACCCGCGTGTGCTGCAAACCCAGAGAGGTGCTTCAAGAACGGCACATTTAAGGCATGAGTATTTTTCAAGGATGGAGAAGGGACTCTTGCATAAATCTACTCGTGGAGGAACTGCCAAAAAAGTACTGTAGGCGAAGGGAGTACACAAAAATTACTAACCGTATTTCACAGAGAAAAAAGTTTGAATCATAGTTTTCTGGACATAAGTCAGACAAGATTCCACATAACGGACAACCTCCAAAGCTCATAACGAATGAATGAATCTACCAAATACAAAGAATTGAGTAATGTGACATTTTCACGCCATATAACGGTGTTACAGATCAAACAACAATTCACATTACATATTAATATTTTTATGCATAATGTTGGTACAATTTATTTTAGAATAATTCTCTCATCTCCCAATTTATTCAAAATGCAGATTTTCATTATGAAACCTCATACTACACACTTTAGAAAAATCATGTAGTTTTAGACAAAGGTGTCGAAGAAATCTTGGTTTGGGGGGATGGATGTGGGTCGAGACTTAATTCGTGTGATGTCTCGCCTCATGTCCAATCATTATTCTTTGAACGCTCATTTATACCGAGTTGGGCTGAGCGACAGCAATCTCTGTGAATGTGGACAAGGTTACCAGGGCGCATTATTTGGTCATGTGCTGAGCATCGTGGAGTTAGATCTGAGCTGTATGATTCCCTTCGGGCTCGAGGTAGACAACCTAATGTACCGGTTCGAGATATTTTGGCTGCACGTGATCTGGAGTTTATGAAACTCATTTATGTGTTTTTGACTAACATTAGCCTTAGATTGTAGTTAGTTTAACCTGTATGTTTACTATAAGTTTTGTTTATCTGTGTTTTTTTTTTTCTTTCTCAAAAATGTTCAAGTCAAAAGAAAACCAAATTTGTATAGTCATGAGTGTTTAGCCAATTCCGAACTTAAAGTAAATGTGCTTTGTAAAATATACTTCAAATTCTGTTCAATTGAGACGGCCGCGAGTAATCGTTTCTATACCCTTAACGTTAGTTTTATGATAAATGATGTATCTAAATATGAAAACTTGGCTCTGTAAAGTTGATTCGATTAAGCCTGTACAAATAAATGATTTGAAACAAAAAAAAAGTAGTTTTATGTTTTTTGAGACGAGCGTAGGTTTAACATAAGTTTAAGTCATTATAGAAGTAAAATGAAATTTAATTGAACATACACATACAAGGTGAAAATGTTATTCTTGTAACACTTAGTTTTGCATACTTCACACTGTAGAACATGTCTTTTACTTTATGTCAAAAATAGATCCAGTCACTTGTAAAATTAGGAATTTCTAAGTGTGTATACTAAAAAATCAAATTGGAAAACATAATACAACTTCAGAAGATCCGAAATATCATAGTGAGCCTTCAAACAATAAAAAAAAAAAAACTAACGCGCTGCTCTCAAGTGGTAAAATGACCCTGTCAGCGTTATGTAGATAGTTAGTGAATGGTTCACTATAAGAAATTTTCAATTTCACACGTAACTGAATCTACTTTTGACATAAAGCAAAACTCATGAACTAACAAGTCAATTAAGTAAAAAGTACGTTTGATTGAATTTAGTTTTGCGGCTACTGTGGCACAAATGTAAAAATGCTCGTATGTTTCATGTCACAATCACGCCTAAAATTGCATGATTTTTTAGAAGCGTGTTGGTGTGACTCAGGAATTTTTTAGACGATAGTATTAGCTCAATAAAATCGTTTCCAATTGTTACAATTCATTAGTAAACCAAAGTTCTGCAATGGCACTAGATGCTTACTTGTTTATCATTTAAGTGGGTTTATATGTCTACCATGCAACGTAATTTGAGCAAGTCCGAAAGAGTAAGATGATCCGCACTGCCTCGAACCTCACTATCACACCGATGTTCTATATACATTGTCTACGTCCATCACAAGCTACCCAAATTGCTTCAATTTGCTAACACGTTTCGCCTGGCATGCAAAAGATTTATCCTAATAAAACCGTAATTGAGCACTGTCAACGATGATGAATTATGTGTGTAAACAAATACGCGAAAGCAGCACAATACTTGCTGCTTTCAGTGTCTAGCTTTGTTTGAAGGCTGTCGTATATTTTTTGCTGTGATAATCTCTGCACATTGCTGTGCTAGTTTATTAGAATGATAGGAAACGGTAATAAGAAGCATTTCCTTATTTGGCACTTAACGTGAGCCACATGTTCTGGTTGCAAAGAATGGACCGTAGTAGTAACTATATCAACTGTATATACTGTATGTGTGGATATAATTTGCATATTTGGATTAGCGGTTTGAATTTGAATAGACTCATATTTCTGCCATTGTTATTCATGTGTGTGCTTAACTTTGTTCTTGTTTTGAATGTTAAAGCTGCGATAATTTGGAGAAGTTCAAATTTGGTATCGATGACGATAGTATCAAATATTGATTTTTCAATACCGATCTATAAAAAAAGGATTCTGAAGGACTTTCATGGACCTTGGAACTTGCTTGGAAATCCTTATTATTCCTTGAAAACGTTTTAACCTCGTGGCAGCTGAAAACAGCCAAACTAATTGATTATACTGTTGATTTAGCTGTAATCCCAACAAATGCAAAAATCTTTTTGAAAGGTGCTATTCAAGAAGTATTATAACATGACTTGAGTAATTCATTTAAATTCAATGAAACATTAATAAAGATTATCTCTTAGATTTTGAATTTTCGATACGATATTTTTTTTTTGTTTGAAGCGGCTGAGGCTGGTTCTGATATTTAATATATTTTTTATTTATTGGTTTCATTTGGCAAATGTATCTCATTTCAAAATCCATAGATTAGATCCCAACGATCCCAGTTCGATTAGTTACTGAACACACTTTTTTTATTATGTGAGCTCTATAAACTTGCGTTAATGCTTTTGAAATATTTTTTTATTATTTGGGGCGTAAACGAAATATGCTACAATGCTGAACTGATTATGTAACTAAGGCAGAATGAATGACGTAGATTGTCCAAGAGTAGATTTTCACGAGCTCGTGAGTTTAAACTCACAGTGATGAAATCATGCGTTAAAACGCATGAAGAATCAATAGACCAGTTCAGAAATATTTTCTCCAATTTTAAAATTGTTTTGCTCAAAACTAATCTAAAAATTCGTTCAATTTTCTTTGCATAATGTAAAGTAGCTCAATTAAATTAAGTTTTCCTACATTTTGTGACAATTGATATGTTGTGATTCCTGTAATAATAAGTCGCCAATATTTTTCAAGTGTGCTGATAATTTCGTGAGCTACGTTAAAACAAAGATTCTTTATGGGAAACAAAATCCTTGAAAGGCATCAAGCTCTTACAGCTTGTAGTTTTCTATGTACCGTAAGACAGGGCAACATCGATCAGCGAGGTAACATTAATCGTTAAGTTTTGCGTTTTCGATTGATGCATAGGAATTTTTCTTTGAAAGAGATGATCTATAATGGAATTAATGTAATTGGACCATGTGACTCCATTGAATGATTATATGTGTATCTGTTAATGAATGAGTAGATTATGCTGCAAAAATAATAACTTTATCTTTCATTTACTCAGCAGTATTCAAAACACAAACTAAAAAAAGCAGTTATGATGCTTTGTTGTTTTTATTCATTTAATTTGTAGCGTTTTTTGTGTCTGGTTCATATAACCTGAATCATTTGAATGATGTCGGTAAAATGTTACCATTTTATAAAAATTAATAGTTTTCTAAAAACAATTCTAGTTATTTTTAACCTAACGCATACATTTAGGCATGATCATGGAGTTCATCAAGTCTTTTTCATACTTTTTGAGTACTCCATTTGAGTTTTCTTCATATGAGATACAGAGAACCCAAATTTAATCTAAAACTTTTAGAAAAGTTCATTTTAGGTATTGAAGTGCTGATCAATACTTTCCCATATCGATGTTTTCAATTTGTCATATGAATAAACGAAATACATTGAAAGACGTTGGAAATCTAGCAGAATAACATGGACTTGCATTAAAAAAGAGATAATTTTCGGATGGATTAAAGAAAATGATACAATATATCAAAACAAAACAAACTTTCATTGATTCCTGCATTAATTCTTCATTTTACATAAATAACTCGACTCCCTGGCACGTGGCCTTACGGCAGTTTACCGGAATTTTGGCAATAGCCGTTGAAAAGAAAGATGTTGCAAATTCTCAAAACCCTCTAAACGCCAATAATCAGCTCCCTTTCGGCTTACGCCACGAAGTTGTTCGAATAGATCCTCCGCTCCAGGTTCACCCAGAAATTTCCAATTTGTCGCAGCTGGGGCACGTTGTGGGGGTTGGCATTTTTGGGGACGACTGGGATCTTCAAACGCTCCATCACCTACAGCGACCGCTTCGCTTAATGTGCCGAGGCCAGATCCGGTCGGAAAATGACATCGTCTTTCGGGTGGTGTTTCTTAACGAAGGCCGCAACTTCTGGTAAGCACTTCGTGCTGAACACCTCCTCATCGAACGCAAGTCCGCAAAAAAGAATAGATTTGACTCCACTACTCACTGATTGTCAGCCAAAAGAGAACCTTCTTCGGGAACTTCGTGTGGGAGATATACTTCACGTCACTGCTCACTCCCTTTCTGGGGGACGTGAAATAACCTGCCAGTCATTGCCATCTAGCCTCAGGTACGTCTCGTCGTCCATGTTCACAACCACGTTCCGCTTCGTAGGGAAGACGTCCTTGACGAGCACCTTCACCCACTGCTTTTGGGTGGCCGCTTGCGCTTACGGCACTTCCGGCCTCGACTTTCTCATGACGATTTACATGTTGGTCAAACACTTTTTGACCGCCTGGATAGTCGCACCGGCCTCCCGATCCAAGATGCGCCAGGGTTTCGCCGCCTTGGCTTCGGTATTCCGCTTCAGCGCTTGCTGCATCTTCCAGTCACGCAAAACTGTAGGACGGCAGGAGCTCGGCTGGTGCACGATGCTCTCACCTTTCTCCAGGAGCGCCAGGATGTATATAGTCGCTTGGCTGTATCTGGCCGACACAAAATTCGGCATGATGACGGTCTTCTTTGCTCGTGGGTTTATGACCTAGCATACATACAGAACATACAGAACAGGTCTTCATAGCCAATATCTTGAAGAAATACTACAACTAGTAATCAATTTTACCACTTTTGCGGTTCCGATCTTAATTGCAATCGCTTGCGTTTTTATTCACAGAGCGCTGGTGTTGTTAACACTGTAAAAATCTGACAACCTTGGATGACTGACCACGTTGAAAAAATGTCAACAAATCCTAAAGAAATTGGCTCCGCGTGTGGGTGGTGCATGAAATGCGTCGTAATAGATGACGAGACGTACATTTAAGCGCACGCCAAGCAGAACCCTGGCTTTGAGTTTTTCGTCATCAAGTCCCGCCTGGATGTTCCGGAGAAGTTCCGGAAGAAGAAGGTCGACAAGTTTGCCAAAAAGTACTTGGTGTAGCAAGTGATCTG
Source organism: Aedes koreicus (assembly GCA_024533555.2). Lineage (NCBI taxonomy): Eukaryota > Metazoa > Arthropoda > Insecta > Diptera > Culicidae > Aedes > Aedes koreicus. The sequence continues at coordinate 423,337 of JAHHFK020002972.1, read as the reverse complement.
TGCGTGTGGTAAATTCAGCAAGCCGTTCATAACGACCGGCGCCGTCATCGGCCAAATATTTAAAGAAGAATGCTTCCAAAAGCGCCTGCTGCCCTTGCTCCAGTTCCACGAAGGTAACACCCTGTTTTGACCGGATCTGGCATCGTGCCATTACGCGAAACCGGTGACACCACTTCACGAAGCCAACGACGTTGTTTTTGTGTCGAAAGAGGTAAATCTGCCAAACTTGCCAGAACTTTATCCAATCGAAAAAATTTCGGGCATGCTCCGGAAAACAGGGAAGGTCTTCAAAAACGACAACGATTTGAAGAAAGAGTGGATGAAAGTGTGTAAGAAAGATGGCGCAAGTGCTGCACAGCATTTGATAGGTAGCGTTAAGTCCAAGTTGCGGCCATTTAGCTTAGGAGAAGAGGTTGAATAAAACAACTTTGCAAAAAGATAGATAATATGTGTTTATTTATTCCCTGAGAGTTTAAAACATATCTGACTTAAATTGATTTTTTGGTGATCATTTTTGTCTGTTGCATTTTTTCGATTACTATCTATAAACTCGATTTGACTGAATACTAGCTAATAGCAAAGAAAGCACTTTTTGATGTTTATGTTACTAAACAAGAGCGGCTAACTATGTAGCAGCTATCAAGTGAGCTACATACTCCCTTGCCACTTTTAATTCAAAAGTTGATTAATTTGCATAAACTCGTGATATAAGCATTTATGAGGTGCTGTAATTCAGAGTAACTGAGAAAAAGGTGAGTAAACATTCTAAGTTATTTTGTAGCTATTTTGCAGCACAACCCTGTGAAACTTAGCTTATATTACTGATCTGTACTACTTCATGTAGTTTAACTCTTTCAGGCCAAAGGGGGCATATAGACCCCTTAGGCCAAAAGGTAAATTCCCAAAAGGAAAATGGCTGTATAAAATCACAGATTGAATAAAAGTGTAAGCTATCTTCTGAAAATTTGTTCTACATCAATTCTTGATATATGAGTTTAATATGAGTTTAAGACCTAATATGAGTTTAAGACCTAAGCATATGCTTACGTAGGATTAAATTCTCGCTGTTAAACTTCAAACATTTTTGTATCTTTCTGGGATGTTCTAGGTAATCTAAAATGTACTTGAGTTCAGAACTTCAGGTCTTAAAATGTAACAGTAGGTTTTTGGAGCAGGGATAATATGTATTCAACAATATTCAATATGTCAACAGATATCCAAACTGTCCTTAAGTTCAAAACATTAGATCTACAGTTGTAACAGTACGTTTTTTGGCTATATAAGGTGACGATACGTAATCAAACATAGTCAATGAATCTTCTGAAAGGTTAACAGTCATTATTTTATAACTTGTGATCCTCTAGGTAATCCAAAATGTCCTGGAGTTTAGAACTTGAAATATACATGAAATATACAGTAACAGTAGCTTTTTGGGCTATACAGAGTTACGTCCGTCTTCTTTAGCATTTCAAGCTTATTGCTTTCACAATTAGCTTATTGCTTGCTCTCAACTTAGTGTTCTAAATGCACTTCCACAGTTATTAATTAAGGGCTTTCGATGCCAAGTACCATTTTTGCATTAGTATGATTGTGTGGCAAGTACAATCATACGCTATGCCCAGGGAGTCGAGAAATTTTCCTTTACGAAAAATTCCTAGACCAGACCGGGAATCGAACCCAGCCACCTCCAGCATGGTGTTGCTTTGTAGAGTTACGTCCGTACACAAGCATATTCAGTGAATATTTTCGAACGTAAAAAAAAACATAAGAAGATATTCTTGGTCATGCAAATTATCCTGGCGTTCTGAACTTAAGATTTACAGTTGTAACAGTTATTTTTGGGCAAAACAAAGTTACAATAAATATTTAAACATATAAAATTAATATTTTTAAAGGTCAACAAACATTCTAAAGTAATATCACATGTTCTAGGTCATTCAAACTATCCTTCAGATTAGCACATAAGACCTACTGTTGTAACAAAAGCTTTCTGAGTTATGCAAAGCTGCAGCTGTAACTGTAGCTTACTGGACTTAACATAGTAACAATATGTATTTGACCAAATTAAGTGAGTCTTCTGGAAGCTCAACAGAAATAATGAGATAACTTGGGATTTTCTAGTTCACCAAAACTGACCTTGAGTTCAGAAGTTAGGATCTAAAGTCGTGATAGTAGCTGAATCAATGAAAGGAGACGAAAAGCACTCAAACACATTCAGTGGACAGTTTGAGTGACATAGAGTATCCCATGATTATAGGGCTGCAAAATGACAACTGTGATGAAGCGTGCATCACCGCAACATAGCTCTGGTCCTCACAAGTTCCTACCTCATGCCTACCTCATGCTTTCACAGGTCAAGAGATGACAAAGACCGCCAGCTAAGGGTTGCGTACTTAGCTGGTAGTGTAGCGTGGGCACTGTTGTCGTTCTGACTTGAGCTAGATTGAGGAGGTGCGTGCCGTCTGCCCACCAAGGAGGTGCGGCTCAAACAGTGTCTGTTCTGGCATCCAGTGGCTTAGTAAGAAACACTGTATCCCATCAGCTATACCTAAGGTGGCAGCTCAACCAACATCCATGGAATTCTCAAGTATTGTGTAATAGTTTTGAATTGTTTTTTCCCTCATGGCTATGATAATGCAAGTCCGTCTACAATTGCAGCAGGACCAAAATCTGCAGACATGCAGACATTACAAATATAATAGTTATTATTATTTTATTTTTTAACATCCCTTCACAATATTTTTATGCTATTTTCGGTTCGCATTAATGCATCATACATTATCATGCTACAGTTTTCAACGTTCGAAAGTACCTGAACCAAATAGACAGCTTGTAACGATCACTTGCAGATGCGATGGGGGATCATTGCCCTGGTATTCTCAAATGTAGCAGGTAGTAAAACGTTTCTTGTCTTCTATGACTCAACGATATGGAATGGAGTAAACTAGTGGAAACTCATCGGGAATGATCTCTGATATGCATCCGTCGAACCATTCTGAACGGCTGTTATGAGAATATCACCATGAAAAACTTACATGTGCATGTCATGTTACCAATTATTAATGCTACTCTCTTTCTCCAATTCTCTTCCCTATCCCATGGCCGCGAGCGGTGCAATATGACACATTGTGAGTCTCGATATGCGCTACTGAAGTCAGCTCTTCAAAAGCAGAAACATCGAGACGACCCTACAGCAAAGCGAGGTTGAAGCAGTAAGTGGGGAACAGTATATAACCCTAACCAATTTTACCAGCTAAATTTTCTAACACAAGCTTCAAGGTAAGATGATTTCAAAATCAAGGTAAGAAAATCATATTATTTCTCTAAATGTTGCATATATTTACATAACTCCATATGCTGGGATAAAGGGAGGGACCATCAGAGCACCCGATTGAAGCGATTTGGATAGGAAGAGTGGGACTGCCAACTTCCTGTTCCTAACATTTCTTGAATAAAGGGTGGGCTCTTCTCCCCATCTAGTGGGACTTTTTACTAGGCGGGCTCGGTTTTGTTGTGTTTTCTGCGAACTTGTTTCTGGAAGAAGATTCTCCTGTAGCTCTGGGGTGCGCGTAAGTGTATCTGCTTACCGGCCCACAATACGTTTTTGGCCCTTCATACAGGGACATGATGAAACATTTACCACAATGCAACCTTGAGTTGCCTTGCTACATTAGATGGTAGTTCACATCACATCACATAGAGTATCCCATGATTATCTCATAATATCTACACATTGATTGTTGTTTTTGTATTCTCCCAAGCGCGGAAGTAACTATCTTTGATGAAGTTTGTCAGAAGTAGATAATTTATCATCTCCATGCGAAGCGCTAGGAGTGGACAGTAATTTATTGCTAGAACGAAATAGACATGAAGAGAAAGTGTATTGATAGTTCCGTATAGGGCAACGGCAGGCTTTGAAAATTGAAAGATCAAGTTTGAAAACGAGCGGAGGGCATTATTAAACGGTAGTATCCGATCAGGCACATAACCCTTTACCATACTGATCTTTCAATTTTCAAAGCCTGCCGTTGCCCTATACGGAACTATCAATACACTTTCTCTTCATGTCTATTTCGTTCTAGCAATAAATTACTGTCCACTCCTAGCGCTTCGCATGGAGATGATAAATTATCTACTTCTGACAAACTTCATCATAATATCTGTTGGTCTTCTAGGATATTCATTGAATATGTTTGAATACAAATTAAATTTCGGACACTTTTCTTTCAGTGTAGATTTTGAATTATTTCACGGATCGCTCAAACGTTTCACTCAAACTTCCGACAAGTACCGTGTTTTGTGTTTGCAAATCATTTGACCAGCGCTTGACTGTGGGTCGGAAGGTTGGAAGTACTACAAATCGAAAAGTTAGCTCCCGATAAATGGACAAGAAGGTGGTAGCCATTAATGAGAAAAATCTCAATCTTTCTGCGCAAAATGTGGCTCGCAAAGTTGGAAAATCAAAATCATACGTAGTGAAGTGAAGCAGAGGCTTAAAAAGTGAGAAAGGTGCCCAAACGTGATGACAAGCGAAATATCACTGCAAAAAGTCGTGCTTTGGAGCAATACACCAATTTTTTGCTAACATTCTCTTATATCATAATGGACAACGAAACATACGTACTCGAAGCCTTCAAACAGCTTCCGGGTCTGGTTTTTTGTAACGCTATGCAAATGAACGCCGTTGCTAAGCATTTCCGGACAAAGAAGGTGTGCAAATTCCCGAAGAAGTATTTGATTTGGCAGGCCGTAAGTAGTTGTGGTCGAAAGTCTAAAAGTTTCGTCTCTACCGGCATGTGAACGAGAGAAAATGTCTGCAAAAAGTGGTTGCTATCGTTTATCAGAAGCCACGACTCTCTTGTTACTATGCGAAATCCGCCCTGGAATGGTATAAGGTACAAGAAGTCAAATACGTGCCAAAAACAGCCAATCCACCAAACTGTCCAGAGCTTCGCCCAATATAGAAGTACTAGGCTCTAGTTAAGCGGAAACTCTTCGGAACTAAGAAGAGAGCAAATAGTACCGATGGTTTCAAGAGAAGATGGAGAATCGTCATGGCGGGCGTATCTGAGGAAACCGTTGGCTAAGCGATTTTAGATTTTGTAGGAAATGTTCAAAAGTAAAGAGAATGAAGAGGCGATCGGTAATGAAATAAAAAAAACGTGTGTGAGAACAGAGAGTGAATAGAGGCAGAAGTGGGATTCTGGAGGTGGGTCTTCCAGATTTGGTGTCCAGACGCGTTGTTGGACAAGCTTGTAGATGCTCGTTACAGTGATCTAATTCCACTTTACTTATTTAATCGTTTTTACCTTGAGTGGAACCGAAACCAGTTTTTGAAATATTGCATATAGCATGATGGTCAAGCGATTCTTTCTCAAATGTATGAAAGAGCTTTCCAAACTATGTTGTTCTCCCAATATAGAAGTACTAGGCTCTAGTTAAGCGGAAACTCTTCGGAACTAAGAAGAGAGCAAATAGTACCGATGGTTTCAAGAGAAGATGGAGAATCGTCATGGCGGGCGTATCTGAGGAAACCGTTGGCTAAGCGATTTTAGATTTTGTAGGAAATGTTCAAAAGTAAAGAGAATGAAGAGGCGATCGGTAATGAAATAAAAAAAACGTGTGTGAGAACAGAGAGTGAATAGAGGCAGAAGTGGGATTCTGGAGGTGGGTCTTCCAGATTTGGTGTCCAGACGCGTTGTTGGACAAGCTTGTAGATGCTCGTTACAGTGATCTAATTCCACTTTACTTATTTAATCGTTTTTACCTTGAGTGGAACCGAAACCAGTTTTTGAAATATTGCATATAGCATGATGGTCAAGCGATTCTTTCTCAAATGTATGAAAGAGCTTTCCAAACTATGTTGTTCTCTTCATAAAGAACTAGTAGTGCCGCTACAACCATAAATCATAGATGGCTAGGACTTAAGTCCTGACCGATTGAAAAGAACGAAGCCTCATGTACACTTTTTAGACTAGATGCTCACAACGAACAACCATTGATTTTTAAGCAAAATTTTGGCCGAAAATGGCATTCTGTGAATTATTCACTGCGACTATCGAATACATTTGATATGAATTGAAGGCTTTCCTTGTCTTTATGGTAGGTATAACTTTGTTTCTATCTCCCAAGGTTCCATTAACGTGGCCTGGTGAGCGATAGAGGATTGAATGGTGAAGAAGTATATCAGGATCTGGTTTCGTGTCATGGTGACATGCAATGTCTTTAACAAATTATTACTAATCGAAATTCCTTCCACGATCTGTGAAAACGTCAATGCAATTTTGCAATATTATAAACCGACAATTTAAGCAAATGTTTTAGCATTGAGAAGATTAACATGAGCCAATTAAGAGATCCTAACCCATTCATATTTAGTAAATGTATAAGGTAGACTGATCAATGTTACTCCATTTTACGGTACCTTTCTTTAATCATAGCGTTGCATCCAAGCAACGTTACATGCATGGTGACATTTTTTTTCTTCTACCGTCTAGCTCACCAACACTGACTGTGAGGCGTCCGTCGATCAGACGATACAGAGCAAAGCACGTGCTAGTTAATACCGACAAAACGTCATGACTCACGCCAGCTACAAATTCAGCAACTTCGCTGGTTGGTTTTCGTTCTCAGAATAAACATTTCTAATTTTAAAAGGCCTGTTATTTACATCATATAATATTTTATCACACTCTTTATTATTTGAACGCTCTGCGTAATGCCAATGATCGCTGCTTGTCTTAGTGAATCCCGTCGATTTGCTGTCTACTTATCTTGCCCCAGTGAAAATAAGGTAGGAATAAACATTTTGCGGAAAATTCAGCAGTTTCGTAAACACGCTCTGCAAGTCTTTATGTTATAACAGATGATGTGATCAGTTCTGAGCTATTTCATATTTCTGCATACAATTAGAATAAGATCAAGAAGCAGTTCCTGGAACGGTGCATGTTGGCTAGCTATTTTAAACCATATTTTTCGATTTCATTAGCTTTAATACCAGTGTTCTGGATATAGCAGACTAACTCTAAACTCGCGTCTCCAAACCGAATTATTTCGCTAGAGGAATCAACAAACGATCTCGCCTTCTCATACTTAGCAATACCATAACAAAACTGGCTGAGCTCTAAGAACACTTGTTTTCACTCTTCGTCCATTTATTGAGCTAAGCTTTCTGTAACAGGTGAACCTGTTACCAAAAACATTGCTTGTAGATCTAGTTCTTTCTTATCATCTGTGCAGTCGTCTGACAGTGAAGATGTTTATTTAAGTTTCAACTCATCAAAAGTAATAACCTGTTGACTTTTTGAACATTTTCTTTTTGGTTACAGTTTCGTTTTTACGTCAGACAACTAAACAAACAAATGAGTGTGCACTGGAACATGTCGTGAAAGTGTGTGGTGTTATTTAAACAAATATAGACATTTTATGGGGCCTTACGAAAGATATATTTTCAAAGTCACTAGACGCTTTTTTTTTACTCTGGAGAATCTTAAGAAAACATATTATATTTGGTTACTTGCATTCCTGCTTGATGAAAAACATCATCCACTGATTTGAGTGTAGGTACATTTCATAGAAGGAAATAAAACTTTAAGTAGATCGCGATGCATCGGCGAGTAATTGGTATATAGTTGATATTTTGGAACATGTTCTGATTTAGCATAGTTTAGGTTTCAATTGTTGTACTACAACCAAGAAAAAATAATTGCATTTTTAAAGGTATAAATTATCCCTTTTTGTTTATAAACAGATGATATGAATTATGTCATCCGGGGGCGTAATCTGTATGGGTGTGAACATTTGCTTATTAACTTATGAATGAGTATGTAAAGATTTAAGGTGAAATCTAGTACTTGATTGATTCCAGCAAAAACTCAAACAGGCAAGGCAAAACAATCACAATCGTGCCATTTGTGTACTTCACCATCTTTCACCTTAAATTGATTGCCGCAAACACAAGGGGGGCTACTACTACAGAGTCAAACGTTCAAACAAAACAAGAAGTAAAATATTTACATAACTTTACACTAACCATACAAATCTACCTACTGAGCCGTCATTAGTCACGCAGTTACCATATTTGGAATAGACCGATGGACGAATGGTTAATGGATACTATAGTTTCGTTGAGCCATAAAAACAACTGCTTATTGTGGTGGCAGCTCGCCCAAGATGCATATAATGTAATCTAGCATTACTATGTTTAGTTCTGTGCCTACTCACTACATACTACAGTTTAATACTGACGCTCGTGCATACTTGAGCAAAGGGGATACTGAAAGGCCAGTTTCAGATGCATCCATCTCCACGAAGCTCAGTTTGTCGTTAACCCTTGCGTACAACATCTCTGAATGAGGTAGAATTTGAATCAGAGACCTTTGCTTGATTGACTTATACAGTTCGCTTTTGCATGTAATATCTGTTGCAATTATTCCATAAAATCTCTCTGATAAACACTTGTTGATTCGTCACTATGCACGCTCAAATTAGAAGCATTGTTCTGGGATGCACGCGTATGGTAAAATATTTTCTCTTCCTCCTGAAGTCCAGACTATGCTTACTCGCGCAAAACAATTTACAATTCTAATTTCAACGATCAACAAAACCGACGCTAAAAGGCGTGCCTCTGATGTGATGGTTAAATGGAAAACCGGCCGCTTTCAAGATCACGTCTAATGTAAACATCTAGTGCCGCGGCAGGCGAATATGTTTATAATGAACGCTGCTCTTTTAGCTGTGAGTTGATCATGGAGACAGACGTTCAGTTACGTTGATGCGTAGCACTCTAAAAAAATCTCAAACTATTACTTTGTCTGCAGATTTATAATGTTTTGAGAGGGGTTTTTTTTCAGTTCATCGAAATATTGCACTGTCTGATCAAGAGTAAATCAAAAGAGCAAAAGTCAATTCATAACCGTTATCTGATCGAATAAGCTGCACCGGCAATTCGTTCAGTCTTCGATGGTTATAGGGTGCATACGGTTATGAGTATGATCGTGGATCAATTTAATTGAGTACTCATCCTCGTTGTAATCTGCCTACACAATGCATCTTTGCGAAAGAGGGCTTTGTCATTTAATCTTCTAAAGCGCAATAACTATCATTCAGTATTTTAAAGATGCACATTAGGGTGAGTCAAGTTTTTAGTCGACTTGAAAGCTTTTGCTCTTTCGATTACCATTGTAGTTTTCAATAGTTATGAAAATTTGAGCTTCTTCCGTTTTTTTTTTTGTAATTTTTGCGGAAAATACTCTTGAATAAACAATCTTATATTTCTAATTTTCTCTGCATTTAGTATAAATTAAACTGTTCCCGACGAGTGCTAATGAGCTGCTGATGAACGAGTCAAAAAGCTCCGCTTTGCTTTTTAGCGCCAATTACTCTGCTTTCCTTCGTTGCTTTCCTTGCGTTGCCAAAACGATCGAAGAAGGCAGGCTACACACAAAAAAACTCAATTAAAAATTGTTCTTTGAGGTGTCAGAACGCAGCTCGAACAGCCGCATTTACGAAAGATGTTTTAATCTTGTATGGAGGAATGTATGCTGAACTGAGCTAAATTGTTGATTCGTTTTCTAAACACCTAAAACAGAACATTTTTATTAATTCCAGGTATTTTAGATACATGGAACCTCCGTATATGGATAGTGGGTTTATTCTCCACTCATCGAAATATCGTGTTCTGCTTTCATGGAACTTTAATTTGGCATATGATTTAAGTTCACCATAACCTTATTTAATAATAAAAATCAACTAAACGGCCTCTGCGGTGTAATTATGGTGGGTGGGTACCCAATTTTTATATTTACAGGAAGTATGTCGTGAAAAGAAAGGTTGTACCGTTTAAAATCCACACACATTCAAATTGCTCTAACTTTTGATCCGTTGGGTAAAAATAATAGAAATGTTGCGTAGACATAGTTTGATGTGTATTGATAACACTATGTGAGTTGATTTTATCAGGTGCACAAAAGTTTTAAAAATGGCGACGAAAGAACAATGCGTGCGTGAAAAAGTTTTGCACGAATACTTTGAGATTAAGGATCTGTCGCATCGTGCCATCGGAGAAAAAAGTTGGGAATCGCGATTCCACGCTGTCTGGTATCAAAAAACTGTTTGAAGAACGTCTGACTGTTGATCGGAAGCGAAGTTCCGAAAAAAAATCCATACGATAAACTATCTCATTACTAAGAGGATTGCTGATAAATTTCAAACGTTTGAAAAAGAGATAATTATATTTTAAATAATTTTTGTGGAAAACTTTAAAATTCACAGACTAAGAAGGATTTATTTGAAATGATATTATAATTGAATGTAATAAAAAGAGTTCATTCAATGAATTTGCATTAGACTATTTCTAAATTTTAACAGTGATTTCATATTTAGTTTTGGTAAACCTCTCAGATATTTAAAATTGGGCTTCAAATGGTGAGTTGACAACTTCGAAGGAAGGTGCGGCCGACTTCTGGTCCTGACAAGTTCCTGCCTCACGCCTCCACGAGTCATATGATCACAAAAGACTGCCAGCTGAAACATGGAGACGCTGGTTGGCGTAGCCTGGGCAATGTTGTAATTTTAACAATAGAGATTTGAGGGAGTGCGGCTCAAGATCGTGTACCTATAAATCAATTTGTATACCCATACCTGTAAATCATATCATATTATTTTCCATTCTCTTTTGATTGATAATTTCAGCACGCTTTGGAATCAACGTTCCATTCCAAAACCATATATCTCAAGAACCTGGAGGAATATGCTTGTTCGAAAATTATCATACAAAACCAAGTTCTTGTAGCGGCTCTTGTATTATCATCTCAAACTGTAAGGTTTACTTATATTATAGAAAACATTATTTCATTGTATTTAATGGCAGCAGGGTAAAGGCATCCTTCTTTTTGGGGAAATGCTCCTTAAACTTTGGAAAAATGCTCCTTAGATGTGTTTGCCCGGTATAATGCAATCGGAGGAATTTACCTTCTGGTTAGCGTTGACGGGTCTTAAGTTTCTTCAAGATTATATAGTGGAGCCTCGCTCCGCAATCATCTAGGTAGTTTTGACGGGTTTAAATTTCATTTTTACGAGTTCTAATTTTATTTTGAAGAGTCTTAATTTCGTTCTGACGGGTCTTAATTTCGTTTTGACGACTCTTAAATTCAGAAACTTAAAACCCGTCAAAACTATACAATCTTGAAGAAACTTAAGACCCGTCAAAACACCCGGCAAGTGCTAACCAGAAGGTTAATACCTCCGATTGCATTATACCGGGCAAACGCATTCTTCTTCTTCTTTAGCAATTCAAGCTTATTGCTTTCACAATTAGCTTATTGCTTGCTCTCAACTTAGTGTTCTAAATGCACTTCCACAGTTATTAATTAAGAGCTTTCGATGCCAACTACCATTTTTGCATTAGTATGATTGTGTGGCAAGTACAATCAAACGCTATGCCCAGGGAGTCGAGAAATTTTCTTCTACGAAAAATTCCTAGACCAGACCGGGAATCGAACCCAGCCACCTTCAGCATGGTGTTGCTTTGTAGCTGCGCCTTTATTGACTGAGCTAAGGGAGGACCCGGGCAAACGCATCTAAGGAGTATTTTTCCAAAGTTTAAGGAGCATTTCCCCAAAAAGAAGGGTGCATTTACCCTTTGCCGTATTTAATATTAACTTACAAATTTTAGTTTTTCCGTATGATTTTCGCAGTGTATCAGCGTGTACGATTCTGCGGTGGAATATCCTCAACCTACACAACGCAGACAAATTATGTTTTTAAGTTTACCTCAACTTAGTAATTATGGATGTGCCTTACCAACTCGAAGTACGATAATTTCAGGAAGCAATCCAATAATTGATTAGCTAGCGGAATAATAATTACTAATTTAATTATATAATACTACCGATCCTCAAATGCTACACTTCGAATGCTACAATAAACAACTGCTTGTGCTTCGTATCTATTATCCCTAATTCTCCTGTCACGAAACTGGAATCAAGGTTGTTCATTGTTCGCAAGGTATATCATTATCACCCCGAGTAGTGCTATTGTCCGTCGCTGCTGCATGGGTATCGGATGATGTGCCCAATGGTTCTAACAATTCCCCGACCCGTAAACCTTGTCCGGAACCATGTTCCCGGCAAGATTTACTAGACACCTTCACCTCGATCAACGCCAATTTGCTTACAGGTCTTCTGAACACTCCTGTCGAAGTGCGCACCTTGGCTTGCCTAATGCGCCCATCTTTGCCTTGGATCACTTCCTCGACCTTACCACGAATCCATCCGTTGCGACCATGATCATTTACCACAAAAACCAAGTCCCCTGGAGGCAGTGGCCTGGATTCTTCCAACCACTTTGAACGAGCGTTCAACGATGGTAAATATTCGCTTATCCAACGCTTCCAGAGTTTATCTGCGATGAGCTGCGAACGTTGATAAGTGTTGCGCAGAGCTTCCGCTTCATTTGCCGGTGAAATAGATGGATCATCAAGTCCCGACGAAATACCCCGTCGAAAATGATTAGGTGATATTGCTTCTCCTGTATCCGAATCTTGCGGTACGTACACAAGTGGCCTGGCGTTGACGATCTCCTCTGCTTCAGCGATCACCGTAAGTAGTATTTCATCGTTCAGACGCTGTCCGTCCTTGAGCGTCGCCATCGTCTCCTTTACTGAGCGCACCATTCGCTCCCATATGCCCCCCATGTGGGGCGCAGAGGGAGGATTGAAGCTCCACCGAGTTTTCGCGTTGGTGAAGACGTTTGCGCACGCAGCATCTATGCGCTGAATCTGTTCCTGCAACTCTCTATTTGCTGCCTTCAGATTAGTCCCGTTGTCGGAGAAGATAACGATTGGTGGTCCTCTTCGCACGACGAACCGACGGATGACCATGATACACGATTCAGTGTTCAAACGGTACGCTACCTCCAGATGGACGGCCCGAACATTCAAGCAAGTGAATAATACAATTCACCTTTTTTCTGTGCGCCGACCAACGGTGACATCTAGGGGCCCGAAATAGTCGACCCCGACGTAGCTGAAAGGCTTGACAAACGGTACGAGTCGTTCAACCGGAAGTGGTACCATTCGAGGGATCGCTGGTCTACTTTTACGCACCTTGCAGCACTGGCAGTTTTTCATCACCTGGGCTATACATGCTCTTAACTTCGGAATCGAAAAACGCTGACGTAATTCGTTGAAAACAGTTTCTTTGTTGGCGTGCTCATACCGTTGATGATATGATTCGATGAGGCGGTAAGTGATGGGGTGTTGCTTTGGTAGTATGATGGGAAAACGGGTATCGAAGGACACGAATTCTGTCAATCTAGTTCGCCCATCCATCCGTAGAACACCGAATTCGTCGAGGAACGGACTTTGTTTATACAGCTTACTTGTCTTCTCGATCGGCAGCCATTCTTCTCGCAGCAATTTCTGATTTTTCATCAAGGTAGTAACTTTGTCTTTGTAACATTCTCGTTGTGCTTGCTTCCAGATAACTTGCTCAGCAATCTCAAACTCCTCTTGCTTAAGCGGGACGTCGATGGAACAAATCGGGCGCAGTACGTACTTCGATAGGCCCGGAACCTTCAACGTTTCTATCGGCATTCGTTGAACTCTTCGGCGGCAGTTCGATACGAACCGAATGACACAGCATGCAGTTCGCAATAAAATATTCCATTTAGACACTCTAGTAGCGTCGATGAATGGTAGGTTCTCTACTGTTGAATGGAACATATGGCAGACTCTCAGCTCTAGGTTACGATTCGGTGGTGGACGATTGTGTGCTGGCCAATCTTCTTCCGGATGTTAAAGGAACGCCGGCCCACAGAACCAAGGTCCGTCAGATTCTAAGAAGGTACCGCTTTTCCACTTCGTAAGAATATCGGCAATATTCAATTTACTGCGCACATAGTGCCATTCGTTCAAACTCGTCTCCTGGAGAATTTCACCAATACGGTAAGCGACGAATGGTTTATACTTCCTTGGATCTGCAGCTAACCAGTGCAGGACAGTTGAGGAGTCCGACCATAGGAAACGCTTCGTTACCTTCAGTTCGTGATTTGCAAGCACGGTATTAAGTAGATGAACGCCAAGCGTTGCAGCAAGTAGCTCCATGCGGGGAATAGACAGGGGTTTTAAAAGACCTACCTTGGTTTTCGCTGCTACCAGAGAACATGTCGAGATCCCTAGATGTGTTATACGAAAGTGACCGCACAGCCATAGTATTCTTGACTGGCATCCAGAAAGACGTGGACTTCCAAAGTATCGTAGGCTGACGGTGGAGCGCCTCGTAGATAGCATCGGGGAATTTCGACCTTCTCGATTATGGGAAAAGCTGCTCTCAATCGGCACCATTTTTCGTAGCATTCGTCGTCCACTTTTTCGTCCCATGCACAACCGGAACGCCAGGTATCTTGCAGCAGACCTTTTCCATGGATGGTGAACGGTGATAATAATCCCAAAAGATCGAACAGGCTCATGATGCAACTCAGGATGATCCGTTTTGTCGGTCGATTATCAGACGTCATGTACAGCATCAGGTCGGTACGCATCGCTGTTGAAAAGGTGAATACGTCGTCGCTTGGTCGCCCGACAATCCCGAGAACATGCTGACTGTCATCGTTCTTGCCGCTATTCAGCGGAACTCCGTCTTTCGTGATGGGTTCTCCCATAGCTTCAAGAAATTCAATTGAATTCGAAACCCAGTTCCGGATTTCTAGCCCGGCCTGGCTGTGAATATACCGGACTTGCTGTGCACGTTCGATGGCTTCCTCTATGGTATCCGAGCAGTCGAGGTAGTCGTCCACATAATGTTTTCGAACGATGGCACTCGCTGCTTTCGGAAAGCGGTCAGCATACTGGGAGGCGTTGAGGTTTTTTATATATTGCGCGGATGCGGGGGAACACGCAGAACCAAAAATGGCTACATCCATCATGTATATTTCTGGATCAGCCATGGGGTGGGGTCTGAACAGGAAGCGTAACACGTTCTTATCTGCTGCCTTCATTAGGAACTGGTGGAACATTTCGCGTATGTCTCCTCCGAATGCCACCGGTCGCTCGCGAAATTGTTGCACTACTGCATTGAGGGCCGTTAGCAGATCAGGACCCACGAGAAGCATCGAGTTTAACGAAATGCCGCCCACCTGCGCCGCTGCGTCGAACACCAGTCGAATTTTATCCGGCTTCTTCGGATTGATGACTACGTTGAGTGGCAGGTACCACACCTTTTTAGGGTCCGCTGCTGCCAGTTCGTCCGGGGTTGCTTTATGCGCGTAGTGCTTCACTTCATAATCCTTAATTTTCTCCTTCACTTTCTCGTACGCATCTGGATTCATTGAAAGACGCCGCTCCAACCCGTGAAGACGTTTGAATGCCATGTCGTAACTGTCCCGCAACTCCACATCCGCTGACTTCCATAGCAGGCCTGTTTCATAACGCCCGCCAACCTTGACTGTAGTTGACTCTAACAGCTCTCGTGCCCTTTGATCCTCCGCTGATTCTGGCAGCTTGCTCACTGTGGTTCGTGGTTCTTGCGTCATGAAGAACTCCCGCATGTGTTCATGCAATTCCGGGTTAGTATACCCGTCGTGGTAACCAACAAATCCCGCTGATGATCCGGTTTCTCTTGGACCATAGATCGTCCAACCTAAATGTGATCGGACGGCAATCGGTTCGTTAACTTTGCCGATTCGTGACTCCAAAGGCGCGAGCAAGAAAGCATTGTTGAGACCGATCAAAACCTTTGGTTCCTCGCCTGTGTGGTTTGCTGCATATAAACCGCGTAGATGTTCATACTGATTGGATATTTCACGAAAATCAGCTCGCTGTTTCGGCAGGTACAGCTTCTTAACCGTATGTGCATCCCTCAGATTCATTCGTTCGCCAGCTTCGTTTGTTACCTTCAACGACACACATTCCGACGATGATTCTCGGCGTACGATATTGCTAGTCCATTGAAGCGTCAACGGCTGTGGGTTCCCACGGATACCCAACTCACGTACAATACTTTCTTCAACAAGCGTCATGGAAGATCCTTCGTCGAGATAAGCAACAGTGGAGATCGATCGTGCCCCACTATGCAACGTCACCGGTACGATTCTGAAAATCACCGGCATCTTTCCATCCATGTGCGTGTGTATTTGTCCTTGACCAGCAGCTGCTTCACGGTGTACCAACGGGTGATGTTGCTGTCGGCAATTTCCAACGTTGCACGTGATCTTGAAGCGACACCATCCCGTGTGCTCGTTCAGACATCGCTCGCATAATTTCCAACGTTCCATCATTTTAACCCTTTTGCCGGGACTCAATCGGCGGAACTCCTCGCAATTCCGTGTACGATGACCCGCGGTCTTACAGACACGACACGGGCTCACCGGTGATGAAGCAGCGGTACCTGCACCTACAGCTGACCCTCCACTATGCGCATGAATGAAGCCTTTATCTTTCGCTTTCGGCTTGTCCGATTTGGCTGAACCTCGTAGGTCTACAGCCAATGTCACCTCACTCGCCTCAGACACAATGGATGATGCGAAATCTGCAAACGTGCGAAGCGTCACATTCAAAGCAGAACGTTTAAAGTGAACCCATTCACGCTTCGTTGCAGCCGGGAGCTTGTCGACCAACTCTTGGATTAAAACGGGATTCACCAAATGGTTGTGCAACTCTGCTGCTTCCAAATGGTCGCATAACTCCTGCACGGCCATTCCAAATGGTATAAATGTATCCAAACGATCCACGCGAGGCGATTCCGTTCGTCTTACCTTGTTCAACAAGGTATGAATGAGCTGTTCGGGCCTTCCGTACAGCATGCGTAATGTCTCGATTACATGAGGCACGGCTTTCGGTAGCAGCAGCCGGCTTCTGACCGACTCCAATGCAGGGCCTTTAAGGCATTCCTGAAGCCGAACCAGATTCTCTACATCTGTAAATCCACATGCTTCTGTGGAGTTGACGTAGCTGCTGAAGAAAAGCGGCCATTCCTCCACCCTACCTCTGAAGATCGGTAATTTCTTCGATAATACCTGACGGGCTGCTATCTGGGCTCTGTTGGGCCCCGACCCGTAGGACGCACGAGACTTAGATTTCGGTACAACGGGTGTTTGTTTGTGCTGGTTCTGGTTCAGGCTCATTACCGTCGCATCCGGACGAGGATTCGCCCTCGGATTCGCCCTCGGATTCGCCCTCGGATTCGCCCTCAGATTCGCCCTCTGATTCTTCTTCCTCGCTAGCACTCGGCATGAGATCTTTTTGCTCCGGAGTTTTGGGCGGCTTAGTAAGTATTGGGATCTTAGATTTTGGCACGCCTTTCGGTGTATCTTGCACGTCGCTTTTCGCTTCAGCTCCAGCACCAGCGTCCTCAGTTCTGTTTCGTTGTTCAGTAGAATGAGAATGTAATTCACCTTTGAGTTACTGGAACTGTGTCCGTAAAGCGTTCTGCTGGTCTAGAAATTCGGCTTCCTCTTCCAACTGGATTCGATACATTTCAGGCTGATGATGCAACTTCCTCTGCCTCAGTTCCCGCTCCTGATCCATCTTCTTCTGCTGCAATTTTTCCTCCATTTCTAACCGCTTCTGCTTTATTATCCTTTCATGATCCAGTTCCTTTTCTCTACGCAACATTTCCTCCTCCAAACGTTGAAATTCCGCTTGTCTACGTGACTCGTCAGCTGTAGACGAACTTCCTAATCCCTTCGGAATACCTTCATTATCCGCTACATCCGGGTTTAGCTTTTGATTGGGATTCTTCTCGGGTACGGGTGGTGCAGGATTTTTCGACTCTTGAGTTTTAGCGGGTTTGGGCACGGAACCATCGGCTTTTCCCTTCTTTCCCTTTTTCTCCTTTTTGTCGGCGCACTTGGTGCACACAAAATCCCGGTTTGCCACTCCCGGAGTTTCTCCTACGCATTCCAGATGGTACCAGACTGAACATTGATCGCAAGCGACCATGTCATCGTTGTCTGGCTTATCGCACTTTTCGCAACCGTGATCCATCTCAAGGTGAGGTTAAAATTTTTTGAGAAAATGTTCGAAAATTATCATACAAAACCAAGTTCTTCTAGCGGCTCTTGTATTATCAGCTCAAACTGTAAGGTTTACTTATATTATAGAAAACATTATTTCATTGTATTTAATATTAACTTACAAATTTTAGTTTTTCCGTATGATTTTCGCAGTGTGGCAGCGTGTACGATTCTGCGGTGGAATATCCTCAACCTAAACAACGCAGACAAATTATGTTTTTAAGTTTACCTCAACTTAGTAATTATGGATGTGCCTTACCAACTCGAAATACGATAATTTCAGGAAGCAATCCAATAATTGATTAGCTAGCGGAATAATAATTACTAATTTAATTATATAATACTACCGATCCTCAAATGCTACACTTCGAATGCTACAATAAACAACTGCTTGTGCTTCGTATCTATTATCCCTCATTCTCCTGTCACGAAACTGGAATCAAGGTTCTTCATTGTTCGCAAGGTATATCATTATCACCCCGAGTAGTGCTATTGTCCGTCGCTGCTGCATGGGTATCGGATGATGTGCCCAATGGTTCTAACAATGCTAATCATCAAAAGCTCAATTTGTTTTTCAGCATTTCAGCATAACATTTACTTTAAAATTGTACTTATAAACTTCAATAACTATATTCATAAAAGACTGGTATGCGCTTATAAGCAGTACAGGATTATGTTTGAATATTTTGTGGTTTTATGAATAGGCGTTTATTTCAGAAATCATCAAATCGGGCTTCGATTAATCGAATTGCTATCTTTGAAAAGTAACTAGAGTAGTAATAAAGAAAAAAATTAACAATGTGTCTTATAAATATATCCTTCGTTAAAATTTTATCTTTGATACTTGAAATGATCTATTTTATTTTCAGCATTTACAGGACAAGTAGGATGTTAATACATATCTAATATTTTTTCAGTATCAATCCAATGCACGTCAGATGTATTTACGCAGATTTTGTTCTCGTATTGACTTACTGTAGCCACTTTTTAAATGGTCAATACATTTATTTTGTGTCTTAATATTCCATGTACATCATTCATGAATGAAATTTGTATAAATAGCATTTTTGTCCTTTATGATATCTTAATTATTTATGTGAGAAAAGTAAGACCTTGTTAACAACGAGCACAGTATATGTATTTCATTTTTTGATACATTTCATATTGGATCAGCTTATAAAAGTATATGAGTCCTATACGAATAATAAGCAGTGAAAGATGCGTATGTAGGTTTTATTATTTGAATATATGATTCAACACAGACGGGTATGTTTTTATGGTTAGTTATTAAAATTTTAAACTTTAAATTTTATCAGGAACAGAAGAAAATGCAATATCTTCACTAGTAAATTTGCAATTCACTAGTACAAATAAAAAATGAAATAAATTTGTTAATTGAATCTAAGCTTAATTTTTTTTTTTTTTCTTCTTTTATTTTGCGTCGGCCTATTTTCCTCACATGGTGACAATCACCGACGCCAGGAAGACGACTCCACCACCTGGACCCTACCTAACGACTCATGAATATGAGCCGGGACCAACGGCTTTACTTCCCTTCCGAAGGAAGACGTGACCAGATTTTTTCGCCTCAGAAAAACCACCGACGTCGACTGGGATTGAACCCAGACCCACTGGGGTGCCAAGTAGCAGTCACGCTTACCACTACACCACCGACGCCGGCAATCTAAGCTTAATTATACCCGTGAAATTTGCTCCGTTTTCTATGTTAATATTTTTTATAAATCATCGTGTATGCTAAAAATTTCCACTGTTCCTATAACAACTATATAACTGGGATTGAGGAGGGGGGCGGGGTTAGCCTTAGGCAGTCGAAGGATTTGTTGACTGGACAAGGGATTGCGGAGTCGCTTGTCCCTTGTCATGTGAAGACATGGGATTTTCTAGCCGTAGTCTTCCGAAGGTCCTCATTGAGATCGACCGACCCTGCTACAACAAACCATCATGTAGGCTATTCTTTCTGGGCAACCTGCTGAGGATAGTCCTGCAGATATAGATAATCCTTGGGATCTTATCACATCACATCCTATCACATCACCTCTCAGATGTTTAAAATTGGATAAAAAATTTCCTCGGTATGCTACTTTTGTATGTAAATCACTGTGAAATATGTATTTTTAACCATCACGCTAAGTTTCTTTATGAGAGAAACTTTCAGCCTGTGACTGGTTCGTCTCTGGTAAGATAAAACGCTGAAGCGGTCCTCATAAGAGGTATGGATAGCAAGACCCATTTAATAATGATGTGTACAAAATATAATAGATGAACACAGGCTTGGTGCTGTCTAATGCTGTTGGTCCTGGCTATACTTCTCTTCCTGTGCTTCTGTGTCCTAGGTTGATTTCGAAGTGTTTCCATAGTTGTTTTATTCTGAAATTTATATGATCATTACCTCTCACAGATAACACTCATATTGTTATTGTGATTGGGGCACCAGAGAGAGAGACAGAGAGAGAGAGAGAGAGAGGAATTAGAAAAAAGACGATAACAAAATAAGTGTTAATGAAAGTTAGTGTAAGTTATGCTGTTATAAATGAGCACTGTGCTAGACATGAAGAAGATATATTGGTGTTAATATGGGAATATAACTTACACTTTTAGTAAAAACTCTTATATTCTAAAACAATATATGAATATATACATATATAAAGATTTTAATTAATGAAGATTTTAGTTTTCCAAAAATCCTTCAAGATCTGAGGAGTTGTCGCTGGAGAACCCTTCAAAGTCTGATGGCAAGAGATCATCATCAGTAGGTTCTTCCTCCTCTTCTTCATCACTGCTACTAGCTACGAATTGAACTTATTGACCAGCTTTTAGGTTTCAGCATCCATCCTATGTTTATCAGTCGCCCATTCCTGCCAGGTTTTGGCTGATATTCCACTGCGGTCAATATCTTGCCGAATTGAAGTCCTCCACGTGAATGCTGGTCTTCCTGTCTTCTTATTTCGATTAATGTTATATCGGAGGGCTGTTCGTAGTATTCCTTCATTTCCACTTCTTATAACGTGTCCATAGAATTTGATTCGCGCGATTCGTATTTTGTTGTTTACTGTTTTGCCTTCCAAAACATTGGGAACCGAAAATGGCTCATCAATCTGTTGTTCCATTCTACCGGATTCATTGACTTGCTGAGGCTCTTCCTGGGTTTGTAGCAGTTCTCTGTCATGACTCTCCGGAATTGAATGATTCACGATATCCTCTTGTTCCAAAAGGGGTGCGTTAATGTTCGCTCTTTCTGAAGACCCTTCATTAGATATCGATGAACGAGTTTCTTCTTCATAGATTGATCGTAGTTTCACTAGCATTTCATGCTCCATTGTACGCAAGTCGTCCCTATTTCTTTTTAGTATGGTTGATACTTCCATACCGAATGTGACAACCAGTGTTATTAACGTGTGGTATAGGCGTTTTTAACACTTCCCATTTAAATTGATATTTCCTCAAGAAGGAACATAGCGCATGAAAAGCCTTTTTTGCTTTCTTGATTCTTTCGGCCGTTATTTCTTTTCGCGTTAAGCTACTAGTGATATACGCTCCTAAATATCGAAGTTTGATTGTTATCACAAGTTTATAGTTCCCAAACCTACGTACTTTATCTGGGTCTGTATTATGAATGTGGTAAGGATCACGAATAAGAACTTTCGATTTGTTAGTGTTGATGTGTAATCCGACGGATGCTAGAAGCGGTTCTAGAATTCCAAGTAGCCTTGCGACGTCTTCTTCATTTTCGCAAATCAGCAGAATGTCGTCTGCATATGCTAGGACGCACGGCATCCTTAGATGACCATTGTGCTCAAAATTCATCCCCGGGACGAATTTTTTAAGAGTCATTAAAACGTGATGAAGGATCAAAATGGACAAGCGGGGACTGAGCGGGCACCCTTGTTTTATACCGCGTCTATTTGCCATTGTTGGAGTTCGTTGTCCAAACGATTGTACAGACGTCCTTTCCGCCAATCAGGCCTCTATTATTATGTTTATGAATGCCGGAGAGGCTCCCATTTGGGATAGAATGACTCCAAGTTTTGACACATCTATAGTGTCGAAAGCTTTTTATAAGTCAATCGATATCAGAATTGTGAGGCACCCTTTTCTCCATCGTTCATCTAGGATTCGTTTGAGTGCAACAATCTGGTCGACCGCACTTCTAGATTCTTGGAATGCCATCTGGTATGAGAGCATCGGAGGTAGTTGTTCCCGTAACCTGTTTAAGAGAATACTGGCATATATTTTGTAAGCCAAGTTACATAATGTGATCCTTCGATAGTCATGAACCCCTTGTGGGTTGTGGTTTTTGGGTATTGGTACTTGAAGAGTTTCTGTCCATGATTTGGGTAGTTTGTTAACACTAAATGCTTTTTTCAACACTCCCAAAAGCACATCGGATAGTTTCTCTGTGCCATATTTAAATAGTTCGGCCGGAAGTCCATCCAGGCCTGGTGCAGCATTATTTTTCATCCTATGCAGAATGTTTTGGATTTCTATTCGGGTGGGTTCATTTCCCGGAGAGCTTCCTTCTTCGTTCAATTTATCGAAACCAGAACTCTGTGCTTCCGACTCTTTAAGTTGCTGTTCCCATTCCTGAATGCTTATGTATTTGCGATTCTTTGAACTAGTGATCCTTTTGTTCTTTTTAATGAATCGGAATGTTTGAGTCATTTGTTCAATTGGGTTGAGGTTCTGGATTCCATCAAGAAATACTTTAACCTTTTCCTCAAAGTGTTGTTTTTCTGCTTCCTCTTTGAGTCTTCTGGCAGTAGCTCTCTCCTTCTTCAATAGTCCATTGTTACGATCTTCTAACAGTTTTTGGCGAGCGAGAAAAAATCGCTTCGAGGCCTCTGCTCTCCGAGGGGTTTGTGGAGATCTTTTCTCACCTATGGTTGTTGTCGCTGCTTCATTCATGGCATCCAAAATTGTTGTCCACTGTTGCTCTACGTCATTTGATTGATAGATGTCGTTGTCAGCCATTAGCTTGCTTTCCAAGCATTTTTGATATCTTTTTTGAAATTCTTCATCATTTTTTTATTTATCTCGGTCCATTTTAATCTTCTTGGTAGGATGTCGAGCACTTCTGATCTGTTTTTCACTTAAGAAACAAATTCGTGTGTTTTTGAGTCTACAGTCTAACATTTTGTGATCGCTTATTATCGATGGGTGGAAGAAAGCTCGAACATCCGGGAAAACAAACTCCTTCAGTTTGCTCATCAGTATATTATCTATTTGGGAGGTTGAACTGCGACTGGCCCACGTCACTTTTACTGAGTCTGATTTACTTAGTGAAAGGTAGTTCCTAATTTTTAAACAGTGCAACATGGTTTTAGTTCCGAACCGTTGTATTAGAGTATTCATGTATGAGATTTCGTCCCACGTAGTAATGGTCGTCTTCTGCTAGGTCATTTTTCCCTATTCTTGCATTCATATCTCCTGTAATTATGACTCGTTCTCGGTAGCTCGGTGGAAGTTGTGATACGTAATGTCTTAGCATGTCAAATTCGATATTGATGCGTATTTCAGCACTTCTTATGTATGTTGAAATGAAGATGATCGGACTCTTGAAAATCTGGCAAAGGTAAGAACATGAGTTCGAGCTGATTTTTTTAAAGCAGCTTTTGACATATTCATTTTTGCCGTACCACCACCAATTCTGTCTTTTAGCATGGAATCATCATTCACATTGAACCAACAGTAATTTTGTGTGTTTATTGTGCACCCCGCCATTCTCGTCTCGTGTAGACACTGTAGAGCTATGATTGAGGGTCCTTTTTCGGAAAAGCATGTGTCCAGTAGTTCATGTTTTTGTCTGTTAGAACATCGTCTTACGTTCCGAATTTGAATTCCTCTCTTCCATCCGATGTTGCTTGTTCCGAAATCGGTGCCGTCGATGGATTTACTGTTTGGATGCTTATTTGCGATTCATTAGGCATATTGTTTCTTTGCCAAGCTTCAATATTTGGCAGCGGCGGTAGATACTGGCTGTTATTGGTGATCCTTTGTGATTCCATTACGGTGTTGTTCATGTGAAGGTTTTTATTATTTAATATTTGAATAACGCTGTCTCATCGCATTTCTCGATCTACTTCCTCCCAGTCTATAGGCTATCCTCAGTGTTTTATTCAGTGCTCCTGCTTCATTATACCTTATGATTGGTCCATCTTCATTGAATACATCAATCCTACAGTTGAAAGCTTCGGAAACCGCTGCAATGGTCTCTTCACCGCCCCATTCACGCTCATGTTTCAGACGGAATAGGAAATCTTGAATCGCTTGTATTGTGTTCCTGTTTTTATTTTAACCATTATCAATATTTGTTGTATATAGTTTGTAGCAGGCATGGCATGTATCTGTCAAGGTTGTTTTGTATGTAGTCAACAACGATGTGTCTTAGTTGTTGAATCGCTTCAGTGTGTTGATTACTCCGAATATCATACTTGTAGTACTGATTAACAATTGACGCAAATAAACAATGTCCGTCGCCAGGGATAACTCGAACAAGCACTGCACCATCATTATGTTTGCCATGTTCCATTTTTTTTTAATTGAAGCACTACTTTTTTCTTTTTTTTTTCCTTTTTATTATCTTGAAGGTTAACTGGCGGACTGTGAATAGAGTAGATATACACCCAGCCTCTGGTGATAGCGTTCTTATATCCTCCCGAATCATTTTGCCATTAGTATACGGAATCTGTCGTCCAAGAAAACGCTGTTGCAAATAATTCGGAAGGAAAACGTCTTATCGTCTAATTCTTGAATGGTTATTCTGGTATTTTGTTATTAATTGTTACGTGTACAAGTTTAATAAGGCTTACCAGCGTGAATTAACTATTTCTTGTCTTCGTCAGTCTTGAGTTACACTTTTCTGTGACTAACTGCTTCAATTCGAAAGGTCGGGTCCCAAACTAATTTATTTGTTGTTTAGAGTAAATGCTTTAATCAAGACTATATAACTTTTTCGACGAAATCTACTATGATAATAAACTACCAAATATCACATCATAGGTTTTCTACAATCGGTAACTGGCAACCCGCAGTCATGATTAAAACATTAACCCTTTTCGATAATGAAGCAATAAATAAGATTATTTATGATACCTACAACAATAAGGTATTTCTAGTTATTCAATCAGTTCAAATAAATGAATAAATAACAATGAAAGTGTCACGCAAATAAAAAGTGAACTATTTGTCGGTTCCCTAAATATTTTCTATGAAATTGTTGTCGATTTTTCTTAGCATAGTCTGAAACAGTGAATTGCGGCAAAACCCGCCAATATCACATCTACTTTCAGTGCCTTCAAATCAACGTACAACGACGTAGCAATATAAAGAGAGCAGAGTGTGATATTTTCACTGCGAGTCATGTTCTTGGTCTCCCATGCCGGCTTTTGGCATAAGATAAGATAACCCCCCCCCCCCCCCCCCCCCCGCCTTCGACAAGGCGACAACCATGACCAACGAAAGGGCATTTGAAAGTCAGCTGTCGTATACCGCACATATTTAAATTATAATTAATATTAGAATAAGAATTAGAATTGCAATTTAGATATACTTGGTGTTTTTTTTTTTTTTTTTTTTTTTTTTTTTTTTTTTTTTTTTTTTTTTTTTTTTTTTTTTTTTTTTTTTTTTTTTGCTCCACCACACAAAACATTTTTTTATTAAATTTTTTTTTTTTCCTCCACTTTAAAAAAAAAAAAATAAAAAAAAAAAAAAAAAACAAAAAAAAAATTATACTAAACAAAAAGGAAAAAATAAATTAAGAGAAAAAAAAGAAGAAATTTTTTTGTCTAAAAATATTATTTTTTTTGTGGGATTTTTTTTACAAAATCCCCACAATAAAATTTCTTTTGTTCTTCTTGAACCGAACCCAAGAAGGCAGCTTCAAAATCATCTTCAGAACTTTGTTCTGAATCCTTTGAAGTATTTTTTTTCCTGGTAGCACAACAACTAGACCATATTGGAACAGCATAAAGCATGGCCGGTCTAAAAATTTGTTTAAATATTAGTAGTTTGTTCTTCAGACATAGTTTGGATTTTCTGTTTATAAGAGGATATAAACATTTTATATATTTATTACATTTGGCTTGAATGCCTTCAATGTGATTTTTAAAATTTAATTTTTGATCAAGTAATAGACCAAGGTATTTCACTTCGCTTGACCAGGAAATTGGAACACCGCTCATAGTAACGATGTGATTACTACTAGGTTTCAAAAAAGAAGCTGTAGGTTTATGTGGGAATATTATTAGTTGAGTTTTGGAAGCGTTGGGAGAAATCTTCCATTTCTGTAAATAAGAAGAGAAAATGTCCAAACTTTTCTGCAGTCTCCTGCAAATGACACGAAGACTTCTTCCTTTAGTGGAGATGCCTGTGTCATCAGCAAACAAGGATTTCTGACAACCCTGAGGCAAATCAGGGAGGTCGGAAGTAAAAATGTTATATAGTATCGGCCCAAGAATGCTACCCTGAGGAACTACAGCTCTAACAGGTAGTCGATCAGATTTGGAATTCTGATAATTTACCCGCAGAGTTCTGTCAGTTAAATAATTTTGAATTAATTTTATAATATAGAGCGGAAAATTAAAGTTTTTCAATTTAGTAATCAAACCTTCATGCCAAACACTGTCGAATGCTTTTTCTATGTCTAGAAGAGCAACTCCAGTTGAGCAGCCTTCAGATTTGTTTGAACGAATTAAATTAGTAACTCTCAAAAGTTGATGAGTAGTTGAAATCCAAATTGCTCATCTGCAAAAATTGAGTTTGTATTGATGTGAAGCATCATTCTATTCAAAATTAGCTTTTCAAAAAGTTTACTGATTGAAGGAAGTAAACTTATTGGTCTGTAGCTAGAAGCTTCAGCTGGATCTTTCTCGGGCTTCAAAATTGGAACAACTTTGGCATTTTTCCATTTGCCAGGAAAGTATGACAAATGAAAACATTTATTAAATAATTTTACCATGAAAGACAAGGTACTCACTGGGAGTTTTTTGATGAGTATATAGAAAATTCCATCATCACCTGGAGCCTTCATATTTTTTAACTTTTTAGTTATAGTTTTTACTTCATCCAAATCAGTACCCCAGGATTCATCAAAAATATTTTCCCTTGAGGAAATATTCAGATAATCAAGAGAAACCTGATTCTCAATAGGACTAGTAAGACCCAAACTGAAATTATGGGAACTCTCAAACTGCTCAGCAAGTTTTTGAGCTTTTTCCACATTTGTTAGCAATATTTTATCACCTTCTTTGAGCGCTGGAATAGGCTTTCGAGGTTTCTTTAAAATTTTGGAGAGTTTCCAAAAAGGTTTGGAAGTCGGCTCTAATTTTGACACATTATTTTCGAATTGTTTGTTCCTCAGGGCAGAGAAGCGTTTTTTAATTTGTTTTTGCAAATCTCGCCAGATAACTTTCATGGCGGGATCGCGTGTTCGTTGATATTGTCTTCTACGGATATTTTTCAGACGGATCAAAAGCTGAAGATCGTCGTCTATTATAATTGTATTGAACTTTACCTCGCATTTTGGAACTGAGACAGCTCTTGCTTCAACTATGGAAGTAGTCAGAGAGTCAAGAGCATTATCGATATCATTTTTAGTTTCCAAAGGAATATTAGGATCAAAGTTATATTCCATGAATGTTTGATATTGGTTCCAATCAGCTCTATGATAATTGAAAGTCGAACTGTTGGGATTAGAAATTATTTCTTGAGATATTTCAAAAGTTACTGGAAGGTGATCCGAGCCGAAGTCAGCATGGGTAACCAATTGGCTACAAAGTTGACATGAATCAGTTAAGACCAAATCAATAGTTGAGGGATTTCTGGCAGAAGAAAAGCAAGTTGGGCTGTTTGGGTATTGGATAGTGTAATAACCCGCAGAACAATTATCAAATAGTATATTACCATTGGAATTACTTTGAGCATTATTCCACGATCGGTGTTTTGCATTAAAATCACCAATAATTAAGAATTTTGACCTATTACGGGTAAGCTTCTGTAGGTCACCCTTAAGAAGATTCTTTTGCTGACCTACGCATTGGAATGGTAAATAGGCAGCTAATAGTGTAAGTTGACCAAATTTTGTTTCAACAGAAACCCCCAAAGTTTCAAAAACTTTGGTATCAAATGTAGAAATAATTTGATGTTTGATACGCCTATGAACAATTATGGCAACGCCACCACCTGGACTTTCAAGACGATCATTGCGGTGTACGAAATAATTAGGATCCCTTTTTATTTTATCACCTGGTTTAAAAAAAAGTTTCAGTTACAACGGCAATATGCACGTTATGAACTCGTAAAAAGTTAAACAGCTCGTCTTCATTATTTTTAAGAGATCGAGCATTCCAATTTAAAATATTCAGTGTCTTAATACCCATTGCTGAATTTCAGGGTCATGACAATATTGTTTGCAAATTTTATACCAGTTTGAATTGCATCAAACATGGAGTTTGTATTTAACATTCCATTAATCATATCGATTAATGATTTCTGTAAAAAATCCATTTTTGGAGCGGTTATGCTACCTAAGTCAAAATCTTCAACATTTCTGGTAGAATTTTGGTTTCTACCGGCTGTAACGGCAGCGTAGGAAGCTCCATTACCGAGCTGTACATTGCTACCAGCAGGTAAGAATTGAGCATTGAAAACTTGTGCTCTGTTTTTACTTACGGGTACATTTGTACTTCGCTGACCATTGTTAACAGCAGATAGCAGTGGAAAATTTGACGGTTGGGCATTGATCGTACCTTCCGGTACGAATGTTGGATTTCCTCCTCGATGACCGTTGTTAACAGCCGAGGAATAATTACCTGGTCGGGAACGTGAAGCGGTCCCTACCTGATGCTTAGCACAAGAATTCAAGATCGCTTTGCGAGTCTTGCATTCCCAAAAATTGGATTTGTGGTTTCCACCACAATTCGCACATTTAAAATTTTTGGGATCCTTCACAGGACAGTTGTCCTTGGCGTGAGAGGAATCGCCACAATGCATGCATTTGGCATCCATGTGACAATTTTTCGTCCCGTGACCCCATCCCTGGCATTTACGGCACTGGGTGAGGTGTTGAGAATTTCCTCCAGTCTTCCTGAAGTGTTCCCACTTCACTCTGACATGGAGCATAAGGCTGGCTTTTTCCAATGCCTTGAGGTTATTCAGTTCATTTGATTTAAAATGAACTAAATAAAAATCGTTAGAAATCCCATTGCGAGAATCGCCAGGTTGGGATTTCTTTTTCATCTTTATCACTTGAACTGGTGTAACTCCAAGCAATTTAATAATTTCTTGTCTGATCTCATCCAGGGATTCACCACTGGCTAGACCTTTTAAGACCACCTTGAACAGACGTTCAGTTTTGGTGTCATGTGTAAAGAATTTGATGCCTCTTTGAGCAAGATACTCCACGATAAGTTTAAATCCGATCAAGGTTTCAGCCAATACACGGCATTCACCCCGACGACCAATTTGAAAGGAAAATTTAGAGTCTTTTATGAAATTCGTGAGTTCCTTACGGAGCCCATGAAAATCAGATGTTGTTACCACAATAGGTGGAACCTTTTCTTTCCCTGCATTAATTCGGGAATGCTTCGAAGATTTTTGCCTGACTGATGGATCATTCTCATCATCAGTCAGAATATCGAATTGATTGCTCAAATCAATATTGTTAGAAGGGGAATCCAGAGATTGTCCCTTTCTTTTGCGTTTAGGCGCCATTTTCTCCAAAATGATTAGAATTTATACGTTTTCTCCTAATCAACTTCCAAGCAGATTCTACAAGAATCCGAAGGGTCAAAGAGGAATTTTCCAAATCGATATCCAAGTCGGATTACCTCGCGTAGGGTCCAGACAAGGATCGAAAAGGAATAAGGGTAAAAAATAAAAATTGTGCAGGTAATGTTAAGCACTGAAAAGTGTTTGATTTTTTTATAGCTTTAGGTAGCAAAAATACTTCCTTCAGCAAAAGAAAATAGAACCGCACGGCATGAGAGCTCGATGCGGACTGTACTTGGTGTTTAGTTAATGACAATCAATGAATAAACAACAATGAAAGAACTGCCACGCCAATGAGAAGTACACCTCCTGTCGTGTCCCTTAACTACTTGATGTCAGGCATCTACAAACTGTTTCTAGCCTCGTCTAAGCGTAAATTGCGGCAAAGCCCGCCGGTAGCACACCTCTTTCATTCTGAACAAACCCACCTATGACAAACCCCAGTGATACGATACTCTGAGTTCCTAACCGGGCCCTCCGCATCCCACAAAACCACAACACTTGGACTAGAAGTCCACTGCATAGGAAATTCTAGGACACAGTTCAAACTTCCACCCCAAATTGAATATTAAACGTTTTCAAAATTGAATAAATCTATCTATGATTAAATAGTTTCTGTACATGACGATTACCTGGACCCAAAGGTGGGTTGGGTTCCTGAGCCGAAGCCAGCAACAATGCTGGCTGAGTCAGTCAATACAGCCATTGACCAGTCAGATAGGGTGATCCCTGACAGCCAGACAGCTAGGGTTTCGGCCGAACAAATTGAACGCTGTATTTGGAACTGGGTGAAGCTCTGGTCGGTGATTCCGATGTGGACCCTTTCTTTTCCGACGGAAATATCGATGGTCGACAAGCTTACGGGACGATACTTGCGCCGCTTGTGTGTTTGCTCTGGTCCAAAAGCCCTACGGACAGCCATGTCCAAACACTACACTGCACGCCAAGCTACTTGTTACCACGCTAACGCGCGCATTAAATCCACCGCTTTGACTTCGTTCTTCCAGACTAAGGAGTGTATCGAAAATAAGCTATCCACAAACTTTCTTTCAAATTATGTTGAAAACCGATATTTTATTCAAACAAAAAATTGATCCTTTATTGTACGAGGTTAAACTTGAACATAATGAAGACCGGATGAAATTTAAGTTATTCCTTCACGAATTTTTGAACTTTGGATCGAATGCTCTTCATCAAGTTCCGGACAAGTGTTGCATCGCATTTTTTGGACGCTTGTGCCCAATTTTTTTTGAACTCCTGCATGTTTCCAGCTGCCCTACCAGTCTTCTTGAAGACCCTCTTCACGATTGCCCAGTAACGTTCGATGGGTCGAAGCTGAGGGCAATTTGGTGGATTGATATTTTTCTCAACGAAATCTATACCCTTTTCCGCAAGCCAATTGAGAGTGGTTTTGGCATAGTGAGCCGACGCTAAATCCGGCCAAAACAGTGGAGGTGTACTATGCTTCTTATATAAAGGCAACAATCTCTTCTGGAGACACTCAGATCGATAGATTTCCGCATTCATAGTTCCGGTAGTGTAAAAAATGGTTGACTTCAAACCACAGGAACATATTGCTTGCCATACCAGTACCTTTCGACCGAATTTCTCCACTTGAATCGACCTGTCCGCATCGCTCACATCCTCCCCAACGACGGCAGTAAAGTATTGTGGACCTGGAAGGGTTTTTGAGTCCTCCTTTACATAGGTCTCATCGTCCATCAAAACGCATGCATCCGGACGCTGCAAAAGACGCGAATACAATTTCCGGGCCCTTGTTGCTGCTCGCTTCTTCTGTTCTGCACTTTGTTTCGAGATTTTCTGCTTCTTGTAGGTCTTCAGGTGGTTTCGCCTCTTGATACGCTGGATCATTCCGACACTCGTTCCTGCTTTTTTGGCCAAATCACGTATTGACATTGATTTGTTCTTCATGATTAGAGATACCACTTTCTGCTCCAGTTTCGGGTTGGAAGAACCGGGTTTTCTGCCTCTTCCTGGTAGCTCATCCAAAGAATAGTGTTCCCCAAACTTATTAATGATGGTTTTAACACTCGCATGATGAATTCCAAACCGCTTCACCAATTTTCGCATAGTAATACCCTTCTTACATAACCATGTGTCCAGAACCTTAATTTTCACTTCTTTTTAATACGCGACATTTTGAAAACGCAGAATTTGAACCGCACAAACAAGTAAACAAAAGAAAGCTGACAGTCAAACGCACAGCATGCAGTGTTCAGAGCATAAAAAACCATCACAAATACATGCGTACAACGCAAATGTATGTGGATAGCTTATATTCGATACACTCCTTAACACGCAACGCGGTGGGTACAACACCAATGTCAGTGCTGCCGAAACAGACATCGTGTGTGATGTTTCGGCATACACCACAGCCAAGTGTCTCCGATTGTGTCAGATTGCGGAAAACACGCGTGGTTTAATAATTTTATTACTAACCATGACGTGCTCAATCAACTTATGCGCTCGTTACCCACCAGCCAAGGAAACAAACCAAAAGTCAAATTATAAATTTTTTTAATCATCCGACAAGCATTGTTCTGTCCGTGGTAACCAGTGTCATACTGGGTGTATGTTGAGAGTTTTCTTGTGATCGCAACCACTCGGCTCGGGTATTTTCCCAAAAATCAAAAACGGTGTCAAAAGCAAAACACGGGCTTGAACACTCGTGCCACGTCCATTGTGTTGCGGGTTCATCTATAAGCACGAAACTAAAGTGGTGAATTACACCAACATGGTGGTTTGTTTGCAGTTAAGTTCGGCTCTCGTGCGAACGGTCTGATGCTGTAGATATGACCTTTCGAAAACTATTGGAGACACGATTTTTTAGGAAGAGTCACGTGTGAAGACTGGGAGTGCTATTGTTCAATGTGCTGTACCTCGTGAACCTATGTGTTGTCAGTCAAATATTTCTTAAAACTTCTGCAACCGAAATATATAATAAAAATTTTTTTTTTTTGAATTCACGAAACCAGAAAACTCCCTGATACTAACAACCAACAACAATTCGGGCATACAATCTTGATTCAATGCAACATAACTTTCCCAAACGGAAAATTATCTTATATAGAGGTATCACTGTAATCTTATACACCTTCGTATAAGCGTAAACTTCAATTCACAGTTCAACTGACCATGATATTTTAAAACGGTGTATTTGTTCAAGAGGGGGAACAAAAATACCCTTATTGTTTATGTTTATGTACGGTGTGTATTCTAATTAAAAAGATATTAAAAAGAAAAGTTACAAGGAACCATTGGCAAGATGAAGGTAAAATCGCAAAATTCTCGATAATGACTTGTTTTATGGCTAATCGGGTGGTTCAAAGTATCGATTTTGCTGCACCTCATTCAATCTAAAGTCCTGATTCCTGATCCTGATTACTCTCGCAAAATATGTTCTCATTTGGTTGAGAACTTGACCCTTTGAAGTTTACGTGTGAATTGATATGGGTAAGCAACACTTTTTTTCTCAGCCTCCTAGCTTATCGGCATGATGACGTGCGGAATTGTTTGATAGCTGGGCCTTCACGAGATTTTTATAGCAAAAAGTTTGCCCAGTACTACTTTTTGATATAATATCTCGAAAAATGAGCACTAACCATGTTCATTTGAAAAACAACTATGGAATCAATATAAATGTTATTTATTTATTTCATAAGTCCGAGAAAGCAAAACATAATATCATTTCGTTAGTCAGTATAAGATTCACACAATTAAAAAGTATATTTTTAAGGTCTTCATAACGTCTTTATAAAGTTAATTGAACAGAAAAAAAATTCCTTAAATCCTACGTTTATTAATCCAATAGAAAAAAAAAACTATGGATGTCGACATGTTCTTCAGAAATTTCGTGCCTTGGCGTAGCCTCAGCTTCTTCTCCGTTTTAACCACAAAATTATCTGCGCAGATCCTCCGTAGATCGCCATTTCATCTCCTCCAGTGATCTCTTGGCATAATGGGCCGAGGCTGAGCCCTCCTACGCGTAATATTTCTTGATGAAGGCAGCAACTTTTGGTAGTCACTTCGTAAAAGCCACGAAGAAAAGAACAGTAGCTAGGACCTTCCCTTCTTGGAACTTGGTGTAGGAGATATATTTGATGTCAACGCTTACCATCTTGGTGGGGACATAGAGTACACGGTTCCCTTCCAGTTGTTGCCGTCCTGTGTCAAATAGGTCTCGTCATTCATTATGACCACAACGTCGCGCTTCACTAGAAAGATGTTTTTCACCTGGCTTTTCGGCCAATCCTAGCGAATGATTGCCTGCTGCTCAGATACGGCAGGCCTCGATTGATGCTTCTGCATAACAATGTCCATCTGGTCTAGGTACAACTTCACAGTGTGTACAACAATTTTTGGCAGATTTTTCAGAATGGGAGATTTATTCTCATTATATTGACGTTCACATGTACTGGCAAACCTTTCTGATCCATGTAGGTTTTCCAGAATGACAGTTTCAAGCTCCAACACAAGTCCTGCATTGAAAACTTCAGGCCTGGAAGTTGGAAGTCATCTACAGTTAAAGATGGATACGTAATTTTTTTTCGGGTATTTCAGGGAGAACTCAACAGGAGCAAATTATTCTGCCAGAAAGCATTACAAGCCCTCAGCAAAAATTCTGCTTCCGTAATTTTTTCGTCGCTGGAAGACCTGCATATATTGATTGCATGGTTGTATATTCGAATTTGTTTATTAAAATCAAATAGATTCTCACCGTCTTGCAGTTAAAGGAATATACTCATTTTCAGAAATGTGCTACGCAGCACGTTAAGTTATGTAACAGGTAGTGAGAGAAAAGCGTTGATTTATGTAGTACTTTTAGTAATCCAAGAGTGTTGCATAAAGTACCAGATTATGCAACGTTTTTTTTGTAAGGTTCTACAGAGCAGAATAAAAACCAGCCAACTCTGATGCAAAATGCACAATGATCTTTAAATATTCCATTTAATTGTTTTCAGAAAGTTTTTATGCTCTTTAAATGAACGCTTTTCGAAGCCATTGCTTTATAAATCATTGAATGACAGCCACTCCATGCAGGAACATGTTTTGATTCTTAGAGCAATAATCTTTGAGTTATTGGACAAATCCTATGTCGACATGGCAGCAGTCGTCGTATTTGCCATTCATTTTGTTCCCGATCAGGTCAATCAAATGCAACGATTAACCAAGAATTATACAATAATTATTTTGTGTGAGACAATCACATCGATGGTTTATGTTCCCCAATGGTAGCAAAAATGAGGCACTTGTCGTTACCAGCAAACAAAGACAAATGGGCTAAAATCTGAAGCATATATTTTTATTTTACAACGATCATGTCACAGCTGATTTTCAGTGTGATCTTTCAATTTTCAACCCATAATGACTGTAGTCATATTTACATATTTAAATACAACCCATTGATCATATTTTCAACAGAAATTTTTCTTTGATTCTATGTTTTCATGTTTCTTAGCTTATTTTGGTAGGGAACAGCGAGTACGATTTAACTAAATTAGATTCCAAACCCGTTTTTATTTCTATGACATCATGCGTGATCGATTCTTGCCTGAATAAACATCTGTATCAATTATTTGACTTGAAGAAACATCACAAAAGCTCCCAGCAAGCACCAATCAAACAACTGATCATCTTTTAACTTATATTTTCATATTTCAAATAATATGTCCACAGCTCTGACGATCTTGGACACCAAATAATTACTAGATTTTCATTCGTATGCGTCACCCTATCTTGTTGGAATTCCACAACACAAAGATTCGAATTTCTATCGATTGAGACTCAGCAGCAAACTGAATGAATGCTGGTGGCGAGAGATCAATTAGCTTTGGTCGCTATTTTTAACACATGAAGTGCCCGGAGATACTGACAGACCTCCACTCTAACTGCCGCGACGATAAATGTGCGGATTCACGTGCGATCGGAAGCCACTAGACTTTGTTGAAAAAATACCGGCTGTCAATATTTGATGTTGAATTTGTTATTCGTACACGCCGAAGACGGTTTGAACCATGGGGTCTCCACATTCAGTATCCTAGTCTAGCGTGCTAGAGGCGGAAAGATAATACCACACATCTTGACTATCTTTGCTGAATGTGTTGGAAGATATGCAAATTTTACGAGGACGCTATGTTTATTTTGACCGTGCTGTGCTGTTTAGCATCTCCTGGTATGGATCGTTTGCATTTCTTATTTCATTAATGTGCTATCAATGTCAATCGTAGTTTAGATGAGGCAAATAGCTATACATAATCTGCACAAAAGCGGTCGTTACTGTTGGCAAGCAGAGGCATCCCAAAAAATCCGTAAGTCTGTGGATCTTCCTGAAAATTTGGTCTTAGAGTAAAATTATAAATCGAGGAAAAATTTGTATTTCCTTTAAGCAGGAGTGAGGGAAGGCAAACAAATTTCAAGGAGTCATAACCATTTTTTTTTTTCAAAATGTCTTTTGGGCCGTAAGCAAATGGCATACACATAACATTTATTACGTAATATGTGGAGTGAATAATGGACGGGAGAATTTTTCTCCACGTGCAAGATACTTTTATTTTACATACAACATTTGGTGTGTGTGCATTTATGACATTTAATTGATTAGAAGAGTATATAAAATATGTATGTGCTTTGAGCATACTTTCTAGACGTGTATGCACATAGGCTATACAACTCGGTAACTACACATGTTATTATCATCGTAAATTTTGACCATTCATTATCAGATAATAATTTAACAGATTTATGATTGCTCAATTTGATGCTAACCATCCTGTAACTGACAGTTTATGATAATTATCACATCATTCCGTCAATTTATATGTTAAAATGGCATTTCTTCTCAATTCACCGGGCATACAAGCAGAAATGTATCATTCTAGTGATACCTTTCTAGGGAAGAACCAGTCATCATGTTCTGTGTGATAGATCGTCCGAAAAAAAAGATACTTACTACATTGTTCCCAGCGCATTAGATACGATCGAAATTTTCGTCACGTTTTTCCTGTTAAATTCCAGGCTTACCTCACTGGCCCAGCCTTCAACTCTTGGCGCTCTTCTTCTCAGTAAGATGTAGGGCAAGCCGCGAAAAATAACCACATTGTTATTCACCATCGTCGGGATGGCACAGAAATGAGAAGCCGAGGCAGATGTTCTTCAACGTTCATTCCATGATGATGAGGGCTGCGGTGGTGGTGGACCTTCTGACAAACCGACTAGACGAGACGAGGTTATGCCTCATGCATGCTAGTATGATGGAACAACTCTTCCGCACAAAAAACTCGACTTTGTTCAACTTTGGTAAAGTTTGGAGCGAAAATGGCTCTTTCAACTAATAAAGATCTCAACGCTGATTATGGCCATCTTTCTTGCGACCAACGTATACATAGAAATAGCTTACCACTAGAAGTCAATTGGGGTAACGATAGGGAGCGTCTTGCAAGAGACCAGCATCATAAATTCTTATTTCGAACACGGAAAGTCAGTCGAAAGAATAATGTGATATTAAGCTCTTGTTGAATGTAAGCGTTATTTTGATAAGGTTGATAGGGGATATGACACCGAACACACGGAACGTTCGCTAATTGAGAAATTTTTACTTCTCATCTACTGAACGACATTTGCTAAATGAAAGGCATCGCTTGTGTCAAACTAGTTAAAAATACATTATGTTGGTTCGTTTTGACGCTTGTAGTTGTATGATTATGACAAATACTTGTGTTTTAACGCAGAATGGCTGAAGCCATTTTCATGATATTTCATTTAAGTATCTCCTAATTAGTTAGAAGTTGCACAAACTGAACACTTGCCAATACACAACGGACAACACATAACACTCAATGGACCAATAGGGAAGTTTTCGTGTATCTAAGTAGTCTATTGTAGTAAATGTAGAAACTTAACCCTTTACCTCCCGAAACGGACCTTGATTCATTCAAATGACTCAATGTAACCGAATTTCAATCTGGTTGATAAATCATCAAGGGAAGAGTTGAACTAACAAATATTATAATTAAAGATTTCCTCCCTTCGGTTCGGATCACCTTCCAGCAACTTTTGAAATATCTCAAGAAATAATGTCTAATCCCAACAGTTCTACTTTCAATTATCATAGAGCTGATTGGAACCAACATCAAACATTCATGGAATATAACTTTGATCCTAATATTCCTTTGGAAACTAAAAATGATATCGATAATGCTCTTGAATCTCAGACTACTTCGATAGTTGAAGCAAGAGCTGTCTCAGTTCCAAAATGCGAGGTAAAGTTCGATACAGCTTTCTTCAGCTTTTGATCCGTCTGAAAAATATCCGTAGAAGACAATATCAAAGAACACGCGATCCCGCCATGAAAGTTATCTGGCGAGATTTGCAAAAACAAATTAAAAAACGCTTCTCTGCCCTGAGGAACAAACAATTTGAAAATAATGTGTCAAAATTAGAGCCGACCATTTTGGAAACTCTCCAAAATTTTGAAGAAACCTCAAAAGCCTATTCCAGCGCTCAAAGAAGGTGATAAAATATTGCTAACAAATGTGGAAAAAGCTCAAAAACTTGCTGAGCAGTTTGAGAGTTCCCATAATTTTAGTTTGAGTCTTACTAGTCCTATTGAGAATCAGGTTGCTCTTGATTATCTGAATATTTCCTCATGGGAAAATATTTTTGATGAACCCTGGGGTACTGATTTGGATGAACCAAACATGAATTTGGTAAAAAAATATGAAGGCTCCAGGTGATGATGGAATTTTCTATATACTCATCAAAAAACTCCAGTGAGTACCTTGTCTTTCATGGTTAAATTATTTGATAAATGATTTCATTTGGCATACTTTCCTAAAAAATGGAAAAATGCCAAAGTTGTTACAATTTTGAAGCCCGAGAAAGATCCAGCTGAAGCTTCTAGCTACAGACCAATAAGTTTACTTCCTTCAATCAGTAAACTTTTTGAAAAGCTAATTTTGAATAGAATGATGCTTCACATCAATACTAACTCAATTTTTGCAGATGAGCAATTTGGATTTCGCCATGGCCATTCAACTACTCATCAACTTTTGAGAGTTACTAATTTAATTCGTTCAAACAAATCTGAAGGCTGCTTAACTAGAGTTGCTCTTCTAGACACAGAAAAAGCATTCGACAGTGTTTGGCAAAAAGGTTTGATTGCTTAATTGAAAAACTTTAATTTTCCGCTCTATATTATAAAATTAATTCAAAATTATTTAACTGACAGAACTCTGCAGGTAAATTATCAGAATTCTAAATCTGATCAACTACCTGTTAGAGCTGGAGTTCCTCAGGGTAGCATTCTTGGGCCGATACTATATAACATTTTTACTTCCGACCTCCCTAATTTGCCTCAGGGTTGTCAGAAATCCTTGTTTGCCGATGACACAGGCATTTCCGCTAAAGGAAGAAGTCTTCGTGTCATTTGCAGGAGACTGCAGAAAAGTTTGGACAAAAGTTTATTTACAGAAATGGAAGATTTCTCCCAACGCTTCAAAAACTCAACTAATAATATTCCCACATAAACCTACAGCTTCTTTTTTGAAACCTAGTAGTAGTCACATCGTTACTATGAGCGGTGTTCTAATTTCCTGGTCAAGTGAAGTGAAATACCTTGGTCTATTACATGATCAAACATTGAAGGCATTCAAGCCAAATGTAATAAATATATAAAATGTTTATATCCTCTTATAAAGAGAAAATCCAAACTTTGTCTGAAGAACAAACTACTAATATTTAAACAAATTTTTAGACCGGCCATGCTTTATGCTGTTCCAATATGGTCTAGTTGTTGTGCTACCAGGAAAAAAATACTTCAAAAGATTCAGAACAAAGTTCTGAAGATGATTTTGAAGCTGCCTTCTTGGTACAGTACTAACGAAGTACATAGAATTTCGAATGTTGAGACTTTAGAACAAATGTCCTACAAAATAATTAATAATTTCAGACAAAAATCGTTGCAATCTTCTATTGCAATGATTAATTCCCTTTATGCTTTGTTAAGATTAATTTTAGTTTGTTTTTAGTTTTAAGATTATTATTGTTATACTGACACGCAGGAATAAAAACCTGTTTAAAATACTGAACTGCTAAGGCATGAACAATGTAAACAAAATTAGGTACAGATTTTAACAATTAAGGTTGATACGTTACGGTAGTAGCTGGAGCACCTAGATTAACATGAAATGTAAATATGAATAAATTTGGAACAAATAAAGAGTCAAAAAAAAAAAAAAAAGATTTCCTCCCTTTTTGTGTAGGCAGTACATTTAAAAGTAGCATTTTTTTATTGTTATGATTGTCTATAGTGTCAAAATTGAGCTGATGTATAGACTCACCTTTATGATATCCCATCAAAAGTGTATAAGACTAAATTGGCCACGTGTAACCTGGAACAGGTTCTGAAAGCCCCAGGGAAGAGGACATATTTTCATAGCAGCATAAACCTATTAAACGACGCATCATTGTTCTCAGGATTTTCAAGCATTCCAGTGAGGGTCATATTACTATTCTGAATCAAGTTAGCCTCTTTCTTACATTGGAATAAATTCCAAGAGGCCTGGGGAAAGTGGTAAAATTTGCATTGCAACAAAAACCTACTAAGCGACAAATTATTGTTCTCCGTATTCCAAAGGCAGTTCAGTAGAGCCCATGCTAATTTTGTGGAAACATCTTGGCCACTTTATGCCCTCGAAACAGGTTCCAGATATCCGGGGGGAGGTTGTTAAATCTCGATTCCATCAAAAAATTATTAAATAACACATTATTTTTTTCGGAATTTATAAAGAGCTCTTGTAACCTTTCTGGATCTGGTTGACCACTTCATGATCTCAGAACAGGTTCCAGAAGCCCTGAAAGAAGTCTTTGCCCGGATTTGTTGTAAGCGTCTTTGATAAGTTGTATCTTTCCAGAAAGCTTCCGCTTCACCAGAGCCCACTATCTCTCGATTGAACGTAACTCTGAATTTTTTTTGTCGGATTTGCGGTTTTGGTAAATATTCACCCGATTTTCTTCCTTTTTACTTTTGCTGTGACGTTTTTGGGAAATCCTATGTTTCAAAATTCGATCAAATATATGTAACCATTATTATGTGATTGCTGCAATGCGTTTTTCGTGTTGTGCTCTAGTGATTTTCTTATATTTTTGGTGGCCCATCAGCGGAATGCATTTAATGCGAAACAAATTTTCATTTATTGGAAGTGAACCAGAATTGACTGTGTGAAGAGCGGTTCCAGCGAACCTAGTGTCTCGTAGCGTGTGTTGACGTTTGTTTCGGTTATTTGACACTACGCCACCAGGCTACCATTCATTAAGCTTTGTTGGAAGCCAACCCGATTAGATGGGTATAACATAAAAATAATAAAACCCTTGTTACGAACAACTGACTATGATATATATTTGTTAAATACATTTTCATCTGGATAATTGTAAAACATACTCTAAACAAATTCAGATATAATGCCCTGGGAGGCACAATCTGCGTGAATAAATAGATTAATTCTTACAAAAGCTGATTTGATTTTGCTACATCGTAACAAAACTGTTACAAAGTTTGTTTTGTTTATGTTATTTCTATATCAACGTTTGCTTTAATTGTGTTACCTCTTGAGGATTTCTTGTTACAATCTCTTTAACTACATCCGGAAGGCGATTTTTGACGATCTAGAAAAAAATTTCGCTACGTTCTCTGGAACATGTTAGCGGCTGTGATTTGCTATTCGGGTGAGCTCCTTCCATTATGACATACTGTTGATCAACTTTAATTTGTTACCACTCAAGAAATGACTTGATGGATCGTTTAGATCTGGTGCTGTGCGCTGTCGAAGCTGTACTCGCTCAATGACATGCAGTAATGTTGCGAATATATGTTTAGCTTTAAACGCTAAGACAAGAATTTGAGACGACGTCTCTATCGTCAGAGGAAAAACATATTCGCCGACTTTCTTCCCTTTTCAGAGAGCTTGTAATGGCGTTATAACTATAAGCCATATGAGGCTAGGACTAAAGTTAATGCTCTAGCTCCAACCGTTTGTTGAAAAAATGGAGCATCACTTAACCTTCTTGGACTGGATGCTCCCAAGGACCATTTTAAAAATATTTGTTTTTTCGTACATCAAAACCCTAATCTCTCCGACTATTCATTTCCCTTTTCCTTTGCTACCTACTGAAGGCTGTGTGGATTCCCCGCTTCTTTTTAAGGTAGATACCAAATCCTCATTATCTTCAGCAATCAAGAAGTGTCTTCGTGGAGATTATTGCGTGAAAAAACAAATCATTGACTGGTTCCGTTTTATGGTGACATGCAATGTCTTCAACGGATTATTCCTCATCGTAGCTCCGTCCATGAAGGGTGCAAATGTCAATGCAAATATTCTCTTGATTTGCTTCACAATTTTAGCTAAATTGGATGATGCCAAATCTGGCGGGAGCAAAGGATTTTCTTTGCGGTTTTTGATTAAGGGTAGCTATCACTTCTGCAGGCACTCTTTCTTTTAAATCTCCTTGTTGATTGTGCCTATAGAGAAAGATTTACTCTTTCTGCCACACGTGCAAATTGTTTGCCAAACAAGGTATTTTTTTTTTTTTGAGAAATTTTCACAGCAGAATAGAAAACCAGCCTTCAATTGAGATCCTCCAGAACATAAGTTTCATTGTCTATGAAAATGCATGAAAACTTTGTAAAATATTCGCAGTATAAATGTCGAGCCCATGACTTTGCTGTCAAGTTCTGTTTGTTAATGTGATTGAGAACTGTTTTTATTTTATACGTCTTCAACCCCAAAAGCTGTTTTGATTTTTGGAAAAAAAAAACTAGGCGACATTCCTATTTTACGAGCAACCGTTCGAATAGAGAGATTTGAGTTTTCTTTCAAAGTACAATATGACATGATCAGCACGTCTATTGTTTTTATCACTTCTCGGTTTTCTCTCGACCGTCAAATGTTCCGGAAATGACTTGAGCACACAGTGCACAGTGAAATCCAATTTTTTTGCGCGTTCCCGTATTGACAAGTCCGGATTCGCCTTACGTTCGTACAAAATCCATTCACGCAAGTGATTTTCATACGTCGCTATCTTGAACATTAAACATGGGATGTATACACCAATCATAGTCTATTTCATCAAAGGATTCCAGCAATTCCTTGGCGAAATTTTTTCATTCCTACGTTTCAATATTTCAAAAGTTACACTGATTTCAAGGTGTCCAGATTAATGTGGATACCGACCGTAGGTATATGAAGCACGAGAGAAATCTAAAAAGAGAAGCTAAAATAACATGTTGTAGATGTGAATTCAACATTGCGCTAGAAGGTGTCATGCGAAGAGCCGGGCTCAACAGCCGGGGTACGATTTTCACTCGATCCGGTCAGTTCGTTTGTTTTGCGGATGACATGAACATTGTCGGCAGAAGATTTGAAACGGTGGCAGAAATGTACACTCGCCTAAAACGCGAAACTGCGAAAGTCGGACTGGAGGTGAATGTGTCGAAAACAAAGTACATGCTAGCAGGAGGTACCGAGCGCGACAGGGACCGCCTAGGCAGCAGTGTTACGATAGACGGGGATACATTCGAGGTGGTGGAAGAATTCA
Organism: Aedes koreicus; assembly: GCA_024533555.2. Taxonomy (NCBI): domain Eukaryota; kingdom Metazoa; phylum Arthropoda; class Insecta; order Diptera; family Culicidae; genus Aedes; species Aedes koreicus. Next base: position 379,930 of record JAHHFK020002972.1, on the reverse strand, counting down.
TCTACCTTTGATCCTTGCTTACGGCTGACAACGACAACAGCCGTGAAATCCGAAGACGCATCATCAGTGGAAGTCGTGCCTACTACGGGCTCCAGAAGAACTTGCGGTCAAGAAAGATTCACCCCCGCACTAAATGTACCATGTACAAAACGCTGATAAGATCGGTTGTTCTCTACGGGCACGAGACGTGGACGATGCTCGAGGAGGACCTGCAAGCACTTGGTGTTTTCGAACGCCGGGTGCTTAGGACCATCTTTGGCGGCGTACAGGAGGATGGAGTGTGGCGGCGAAGATGGAACCACGAGCTCGCTGAACTCTACGGCGAACCCAGCATTCAGAAGGTCGCGAAGGCTGGAAGGATACGGTGGGCAGGGCATGTTGCGAGAATGCCGGACAACAACCCTGCAAAAATGGTGTTCGCCTCGAATCCGGCCGGTACAAGAAGGCGTGGGGCACAGCGAGCACGATGGGCGGACCAGGTGCAACAGGATCTGGCGAGTGTGGGTCGTCAACGAGGTTGGAGAGAGACAGCCATAGACCGAGTATATTGGTGAAATGTTGTAGATGAAGTCATATTGTAAATACGATGTATGGCTATTTAAATAAAATAAATAGACGTGAATTAGATCAAAACAGGGGGCTTCCGAACTCTTCAAATAAACCGTGCTTTTATTTAAAACAGAGTTTAGAATTGTCGCGTCATTTATTGACAAACGAGACGATCCACAATTATCAAGTCTTCTTGGAAATTGAAATTGAAAGATCTCTGGTATCTCTGGTCCCACGATCACACCTTAATAGAAGCAATCAAGTTATAAAGCTGTTCTCCATTCTTAAATCTACCAAAAACAGTCCAGCCAATCTTTAAGAGTTGAATTCAAAACAAAATCATCTATGGTCTGGTCAGTCTGGCAAATTAGTGAAATTTGATCTAACACTTCAGTTATTCAATTTTAAACAAATTAAATACGAAACTGAAACTGATTTATGATTCACAGTTCACAATGGTCCAATGCACTACCCAGCACGGAAAACTTGCATTCCGCAAAAAAAAACGTCTCTTTCGCTCAAAAGCACAGCCTACACTTGATTTCTGTCGGTTCATTTCTTATTCGTCTTGCTTAAGGACTATTTTCTTTTTCTCTTCTGTTGAAACTTTACGGTTCTTGAGTCTGCGTCCGGCATCAGCTGTGACCGGTTTTTTCGATGCTTTACAGCGCAATATTTTGTTATTTGGCATATCACGTTTTCTTTTGTTTCCGTTACCTATTGTTCGGTGACGCGAGTGATGGAGTGAGCACAGAAAACAAATAATAAATCTGCTTCCTGGTGAGATATGGTGGTTCGCCGAGTGTTGTGGGCTGTGTATTTGCACAAGTTTTATTCAAACCATTTTAACTCGAAAACCGTTGATTGTATGAAAAAACTATCGGAGAAAGAATTGTAGGTATCTAATAGGAGTTTATGGAGAAAATATTGGACTGGTCGAAAAAAAAAATTCATAGTAAGAACTTGATTATAAAACTAATATTTAAAAAAAAATCAAAATGCATATCTTTATTTTTTCAACAAATTTTTACCACAAAAACAATACATCTAAATGCGCATTTTCATGACTTCAGCTAGATGAAGAAGTTTTAAACAAAAAAAGTTTCTGAAGAAGCTCTTTAGGGTATATTTCCAAAACATTGATTATTTCTATAAAAACAAACACATGTGTTTGATGGCAAATTATGATTCCTGGGCCAATTTGCATCAAAAAATCTGCAGAAAATTAACTTCCTAAGACTAAAACTATTTTTTTTAAACTCAAAAAACATTTCTGTTTCGCCCTATTCAAAACTTACTTGTGATTTTCCATCAGCAACATGTGGTGTTCCCAATTGTACATGCAGTGACCAACAATCTACTCTTCAATATCAGGACAATCGAATAAATTGGTAGAATCAATTTTTGGTACCCAATATTGGAAGCTTTACGTATATCCGTTGGAATGTATACCTGAATAGCATACATACCTGGAGTAAAAGTACCATCGTTTGGGTATATAAATGCGTTGTCATATTACAATGAGGATCAGTTGGTAATCATTTGTGATATCAAGAACTATTAAAATATCTACAAGATTTCCAAAGTACTGTAAACCATTTCCTGGCACACAGTGCGCACAAAACATCAGTAAACTTTCCGAAAAAGTGGTCGATGCACTGAACTCAATGGGGTGCAAAGCTCGTTTAAACACGTCTATGTCAATTTGTCATTCGTGTCGATTTTTCAACAATGTGAACATTAACATCTATGACGATGCACAACTAGTTGAAGAACCACTGGGTCAAGGAACTATCTCGAAGAGGTACCGTCAGCTATTTCAATTTTAGCATCAGCTTCGTCTCAGGAAAGGTAACACCGAATTTCTTCGTTCTAAAGGGTGTTCCGATCAAAATTTGGTCAAACAGTAATGTGTGTGAGTCGATCAAAGTTATTATTAATAAGTCAAACTTTTCATTTTCAAGTTCAGTTAATACAGAATACAGGACAAATATTCAGCTAAGCTTCCTTTTTACCAATGCGAATCGCCGGGTCTTTCATTTAACACCTGGCATAAGATTTTATACAGTCTCCTTGTCCACTTTATTCGCCGCAGAACGCCAGTTTGTCTTGAACTGTTTCTCGCTCACAACAGCTTGTTGAGTCTTCTTAAGGTTCCGCTTGACGATGGCTCAATATTGTTCGATTGGGCGGAGCTCTAGCGTGTTGGGAGGGTTCTTGTCCTTGGGCACCACTTGAACGTTGTTGGCAGCATACCACTCCATGGCCTTTTTTCCGTAATGGCAAGATGCCAAATCCGGCCAAAATAGAACGGAACAATTGTGTCGCTTAAGAAAAGGGAGTAGACACTCGCTCAGATAAATTTCCTGGTTGACGGTTCCGGTCGCAATGTAAACGTTGCTCTTCAAGCAACAGGTACAGATGGCCTGCCTCACAAGATATTTCTTCGCGAACTTTCACAGTTTAATGTGCTTGAAAATATCTGCCCCCTTTCCCCGTCCGGTTGCCGTATAAAATTTCTGTCCAGGAAGCTGTTTAAAGTCTGCCTTGACGTAAGTTTCATCGTCCTGTACCACGCAATCAAACTTCGGCCGCATAGTCGTGTTCAACTTTCGCGATCGTGCTTTGGCCGATTTCCACCCGATCCAGCTGATTCCTGGCTGTCGACCAACGTTTACAGAATACTTTTAATACGTTGGTAACAGTTGATTTAGCCACATTCAACAATATCGCCAACTTGGTGTGAGAGTAGTTTTGATTTTCGCCATGCACGTGCAAAATTTTGATGCGTTGCTTCTCTTCCTTCGATGACATTTTGATAACTGAAGTACTAATCTCAAAATCAAAATAGAAGCAAAATACATGCACACATCTTCAAAATGAGGGGTGTGCAAAATTTTTTAATGCACGATGAAAGGAAATGCGTCAAGTTTAACGTTGAATTGTATAACGCCGAGTCACGTTGAATTGTATAACGCCGGAATAGCTGAGATTTACGTTTCACCAGTTTCTACAAGGAAGTTGAAAAGTTCAGCTTACCCCCAAAAGAGATACATGGCAATTAAAGAAGAGTTACGTAAACATATTTTTGGTTTCGAATCAGACGGGGACCAGAATCAACTGAAGAAAAACGCTGCAGATTTCAATGAAATGATCTCACAATTTCAGGAAAAAATTAACAATAGAGTGTAAATAAGATGACAAATTGAGGATTTTTTCACTATTGCCAAAATCATGGAGCATTCAGAATGTATTGAAGTATTTTGACGTACCTTTATAACTGGTGAAGCAAGCCCGGGACTTCACCGTAGAGAAAGAAATCCTTCCAACTCTGAATGATAGGATTAGTCACGGGTTGGACTTGGAGGTAAAAAACGAAACAGTTCTTCCACAGTGATTTTGCAAGCAGAACCATGCCAGGGCAAAATGATTTTGTTTCTGACAAGAAAAATGGTAAGCAACAACACGTTCAAAAACGATTATTTCTTTGTTCATTACGAGAAGCATACAATGTTTCAAAGAAAATAGTAGAAATATTGTGGGCTTCGGCTGCTTTGCCGCATTACGCCAACATTATTGTAAATTACTTGGATGTTCTGGTTCATATAACATTTGCGCTTGTACCATCCATGAGAAAATTGAATAATATATGCCCTGAAAAATTATTGGATTACATGGATAAAATATTATGCAATACAGAAACCGGATCAAAACATTGTTATCTTAACATATGCGATCGTTGTCCAACCCGCACAGATTTTGAAACTTTCGAGCAATGGATTTCAACAGATCGTTGTAATCTTGAAACGCTTATTCAACAGGCTGATGAATTTGTATTGTACCTTTGTGCTAAGTTGGAAAAGTTGATAACCCACATTTTTATAAAACTTCAACAGTCTAAGGAGAATTTGTAGTAGTATGTGACTTTTCTGAAAATTATTCATTTGTGCTTCAAGATGCTGGGCAAAGTAGTTATTGGAATAACGATCAGGCTACAATTCATTAGTTTGTCATTAATTATTCAGTGTCGGGAACGCTAAAACCTTTGAGGTTCATTGTCATTTCTGAGGTTCTTAAGCATGATAACATTGCATTTCAAGTCAGATAGAGCAGCATCTTAATACAAAAATAGAATTTTTTTTGCAAGTCTTTGTAGACATAAATCCAAATATAACATTGATACTGAATGGCATTTTTTCACCACATTCCATGGAAAAGGACCGTGTGATACAATTGGTGGCACATTGAAACGAAAGGCTCAAAATGCAAGTCTATCTTTAGAACATGAACATCCAATCAAAAGTACAGAGGAGTTATATAATTGGGCCAACCAAAAAATAATGAATTTTTGACAAAAATGTCGTTTTGTTATACATCACAAAAGAATATTAACACAATGGAGTAATTTCTATCAACAGACAAAGATGGTTAGTGGCACACAAAAATATACCTCCTTTGTTTTCATTTCAGAGAATAGAATAAAAGCTAAACTGTTTTCAAATGATGATACGTCGAGCATTCATGATGTTTTTAAATAAAAAATAAATAAAAAGTAAAACATTTTGAAAATTGTTCAGATATTAGTTTTTTATTTACCTTTGGAACGGACACTTTAGTCAAACCGGCCCCCTACACAATAAATATCAGGATTTTTGATTTATTAAAAAAAAACGCTGCAGTATTAACACTGTTTATGCATTGCTTCCATTTTATTTTATTAAAAGTTTATTAAATCATCATCCTTATGGTAACTTTCTAATTGTTCATCTGATTGTCTTGATGTTAAGAAGTGAATTGTACAATTCAAATCACCGCATGTTGCTGATAGAGAATCGCGGTTAAGTTATGAATAGGGCGAAACTATTCTTTTTGCTAAAAAAAAATTAAATATTAAGTATATAGAAAACATTAATAGAGAAGTTTATTTAATTCACTTTTTGTGTTCAAAATTGGCTCAGAAATCATAATATGCCATCGAACAAATTTTTTTTTTTTTTTTTGAGAATGATCAATGTTTCAAAAATGCACCCAGAATGCTTCTTCAGAAACTTTCTTGTTTAAAACTTCTCCATCCATTTGAAGTCATGAAAATGCGCGCTTAGATGTTTTGTTTTTGTGGTAAAAATTTGATGAAAAAATAAGGACATGCATTTTGCTTTTTTTAATTTTAGGTTCTCTATAACATTTTTACTATTCCAATCAACGACCATGAAGTTTGGTCTATAGGTCATTTGGCGTGGAATCCGTCATTTTCTAACTGCAGTTCGTACAGCTCCAAAGCTCACACCCTCTTCCACTAACAGTGTTCTTTTTGTGCACGATACTTTTTTTCTGCTCCGGAGTAAGACCACGCATTTTGAAAGTTTACCAGAAACTAAGTTTTTTTGATGTTATGACGAACTGAAATGTGATAATAAAAGGACGCATCCTAAATAATTTGAAAAATTTCATTCAATTCAAAATGACCGCTAACATTAGGTGTGCTTATTATTTCTGGTACAGTATAAAAACACGAACAAAGTACTTTAAACTCCCTTATAGAATTAGTTAGTTATAGTGAGTATAATATATTTCAGTTACTTCCAAACCTTACACATTAAGAAAAATACAGCAAAATTTTTCAAGCTTTTCGTAGTGGATTTCAAAACGGTTATTTCAACTAACATCTACGACAAGATTGAGTTGTATCAAATACAGGTTTTTGTAGAAGAGGAATAATGATTGACATGCATTTTGCTTTATCCAATCCATCATCGCAGTGATTCTTAAAATTGGCAATGTCGGATAAGTATAAGCAATTCTAGGATTGGAAATCGTTTTATCTAAAATTGTCGTTAAACTCAAAAAAAAAAAATCACCAGTCAAACAATGCAACAACCATCAAAATAAGACAACATCGTTTACTTCAACATAAAAGGCTCAATTTTGAATATCAAGGTGTGTAAATTTAAATTAGCGTAATCTCTAGAGAGATAAGGTGATCTTGCCACACTTCAACCGCTTCAACCGCAGTTGCTTAATACAGTTTAAATACAATAAACACCACTCTAAAAGTGGAATCGGATGAGCAATCAAAACTACACGTTTTAAAAATCTCCTCAAATCTCTTTTGCTTTCCTCTTCAAATTCGAGTAATCAAAATGTATCTGAGCTACACTCATGGAATAATCAAGTACAAAGTAGATACGTTGAAGGAAGGGCTCGTCCGTTCGTCTCCGTAACCAGTGATGCCCTACATCCCGATCCAAGCCACTGACATCTTCTCGAGTGAGCTTTCTTCATTCGTAGCGACGGAGAAAAACATGTCGAGGTAGCACACAGTGTGATTCTTATCCCTCGCCTTTCTCGAAATCTCAACAAGTCAAATAAACATTAGGTCGTTTTGCGGAAAATATCTCTTCTCCAGCAATCTATATTTATGGAAGTATTCTTTCATTTGGGCCGTCATTAATCAAACGATGATGGTCTGCGTTGCCTGTTTAGCGGTTTATTAACATTCACTCAGATTTTGATAAATGCTGCAATAATGGGGAGCGATTATGGCATTATGATTCGAGCATGATGAGATAATCTTTACTGGGTATTTGAGTAAAGATTAGCAAAAGGGTACCATGTCGGCTAGTCACTAGGGTGGAGTTTGATGTAAAGAGTTGTTTTAAGTACAAAATTTGATTATTCTAGCAATCTGCTACTCTTCATTTATAGAAATACAAAAATAAGGTCAAATGAGACTATGTAGATCGATGATAAGGGTTAGGCGGGAAAGTGCTAGGTGGAGTGAAAAGTAACCTCCTTGAGCACCAAAATGCGATGCTACTGCAAAAAAGTTTAAAGTGCCTTGTAGTCCGTTCATATTTAGACATACACGCCAAATTTTATTGCGATACTGCCCTTAGTTTTGTTTTGACAGCTGATTGTTGTTGACGTGTTTGGCATCATGTTGAATATAGATAAAAACGATTTTCGTTCTGTCATAAAACATTATTTTTTGAAAGGCAACAAAAGAAAAGTTGGATAAGTATTATGGAGCAAATGCTCCGTCAGATTACACCGTTAAATATTGGTTTCGAGAGTTTCGTGGTGGCCGCAACTCCACTACCGATCAAGTCCGCAGCGGCAGGCCCTCCGATGCGGTTACAGAGGACAATGTCAAAAAAGTTCATGAAATGGTGTTGGCTGACCGGAAAGTGGACGTGCGTGAGCTAGCAGATGCCACAAAGATTAGTACTGAGCGTACACGCCATTTATTGGGCGAGATTCTGCATATGAAAAAGTTATCTTAACGCTGGGTGCCGCGCATGTTCTCTCCTGACCAAAAACACGAACGCGAGAGCACTTCGAAAACGTGTTTAGACTTGCTGATGCGGAATCGGAAAAACTTTTGGCGTCGATTGGTAACTGTTGATGAAACCTGGATCACCACTATTATACACCAGCGATCAGAATGAGTGCCCGGCAATGGACTAAAGCCAGCACGAGTGCTTCAAAGCGGCCTAGGGAGGCTCAATGGGTCGGAATGATTTTGGCGTCAGTTTTCTGGGATTGTCATGGCATACTCTCCGTGGACTACCTCGAAAAAATTAAAACCACCAACAGCGAATATTACTGTGCATTATTGGAGCGATTGAAGGCCGAAATCGCTGCAAACCAGCCGCACATGAAGAGAAATACAGTTTTGTTTTTGCAAGACAATGCGCCGGTGCACAAGAGCATCACAACCACAAATCAAGGACTTACGGCTCCAATTGCTTCCGCATCCACCGTATTCACCAGTTCCCTCGGACTATTATCTGTTCTCAAACCTTAAAAGATGGCGCATCAATAAAAAAAATCAGCTCACGCGAGAAAATCATCGACGCCGTGGAGGACTATTTGGCAGACCTTTCGGAAAATTACTTTTCGGACGGGATCAAGAAGTTGGAAAATCGTTGGAATAAGTGTATCGAGCTCATCGACGTCATTAACGGTGTCATCGACTGTCCTGCGCTTCTTGAGCAGATACCGCTGAATAATCCTCCACGACGCTTTCGGAACTCCAACTTGCTTACTGTTCCGTATCACCGAACCAATAACGGTTATAACAACCCTCTTGACGCTTGTATTCGGTCATCCAATGACATTTCTGACGAGTTTGATTGCAACATGCCCAAGAGTATTTTAAAAAACCGGATTATACGAATTGTTTACTTATATAAGTTAAGATAGAATAAGTACAGTCTGTACGATCTTGTTGTCAAAGACGGTGATTCATTTAAAAAGAGGGGGACTACATAAAGAACAAAAATTAAAAAAATGTTTATTTTTTTCATTCCCAAGGAGGCTACTTTTCACCCCACATAGTACATCGTTGGTTGGTCAGTATTAAAATTTGAAATTCTAAGCTATAAAAAGTACGTGATCCATTGGTGAAATTTAGCTGATTAGTGAATCAATTAAATTACATAATGGAGAATACTTTCAATTTGAAAAGACAAATAAAAATATAGGTATAGTGTCGATTTTGCCAAACATCATGCATGATTGGCGGAGTTCAGTTCAAGTTCTGTTAATGGAAACATGTGGCATAGTGTTTTTCAAATTTTAGGCATGAAAATGCAATTTGGTCACATGATTGCGGGGTAATTTGATCAGCGAACATCTTATCAACCACCTAGGTTGTGTCAATCTCGCGAGACATTTGAAAGGGGCCCATTTTTTGCAAACAAAGATTGCATAATTCTTCCCGCATGGTGAGTCAGAACCATGAAAGGAATAAGTTTTAGCAGGTAGGGGAAATCCACTTCTCGGTAATCTTTGGGATTGTATTCGCACGGGATGAAGATTTAAATTTTTGTTTGCGAATGTGGTTAGATCTTTTCCATACGTTACGTGATACGATTTGTATCGGTACAAAATAGACCCAATTTTTAGAAGTGCATAACATTTAGTGAACATGAAACTAAAATAGAGAACAGATGCTTAATGTTAAGAAATTGTTTGTCAATCATTGTATGGCTTATGTAAAATACCTGGAAGTATTTTCCTCAAAACCGCAAACACTGTCATAAACAAATGTTAGCCAAAATCCGAATCTGTTTATGAAATTGCATAAAATTGATTCATTTATTCGCTCATTTTGTAAACCTCATCACCATCACTGCCTCGCCAAACGTCAATTCATTATGTGACTTATGCCTTGTTCAGACTACAGGCTTGTAACATAATACAAGGGTGTTTTGAAAAGTATCTACAAGGAAGATGTCATCAAGGTAGCCTTGTATTATGTTACAACGCTATAGTATGAACAAAGCATTAGTCGCCTCATATTCTGAATAACTTACCCCGGCTATACAGTGACCAGCAAAAATAAATATCCACCTTTGATCAATGTATTACTGTTGAGAAAAAAACACGATTTTTTGAAAAAGTAGGGTATTCCAATACATGTTTCTGAAAAATAAACATAGACGAACCGTTTCAGTACAAAAATAACGATCACTTTTATTCCTTGCATAAAATAAAAAACAAAATTATTGGAGTTTAGTAAAATACGTATGACATAAAAAAAGATCCACTTCATGTATGAATAAAAAAAAATAATCGAATGAGTTGGAATCAACTCGTCAATAGTCAACATGACCTCCCTTCGCTTCAATGATGGACTGCAATCGTTTCGGGATGCTTTCGACTAGGTTTCTGAGGTGTTGTGGATCCAGCTCATGCCAGGCCTGCTCCAGTGCCGCAAAATATGTTTGCTTGTTTGTTACGTGGGTTTTTTCGACTCTATTGTCGAGAATTGCCCAGAGATTTTCAATTGGGATTAAATCCGGGCTCTGGGGAGGCCATTCCAAGGGTTTAATCCGACAGGCACGGAAAAAAGCTTGTGTTTTCTTGGCCGTATGCTTTGGGTCGTTGTCTTGCTGAAAAATGTAATTATCTTCCAGACCCATTTTCAGCAAAGATTCTTCCATATTCTCGTTCAGAATATCTATATACCCATCTGCCATCATAATACCACTGATTAGAACCAGATTCCCCACTCCAAACCATGAGAAACAGCCCCAAACCATGATATTTCCACCGCCGTGCTTCATGGTCCCTTGCAGATGTTTATCCTTCAGCCCTTCATCGCTTTTCCACCAAACTCGCAGTCGTCGTTTTCCGTTGAACAGCTCAAACTTTGATTCGTCTGACCAAACAACCCGTTTCCAGAACTCCAGTGGCTTATTTATATGGTTTCTTGCAAAACGCTATCGCTTCTCCTTATTCACCCTACTTATGAACGGCCCTCTCCGAGCAAAATGACTTTTCAAACCGTGCTCAGCAATGCGTCGCCAAACTGTACGATCGGATATCGAAAGTTTTAGCTTTTCTCTGAGCGCACGGATGGTAACAAACGGATCCTTTTTAATTTCTCGGATGATTCTAGTGTCTTCGCGGTGATCAGACTTGCGATTGCGTCCACGTCCTGTTCGATCTGCGACACTTCCAAGCTTTTGGTGTTTTAAAACTATTTTCTGCACTGCACCACCGCTTACACCATACTTTTCGGCAACTTTGCGCTGAGATTCGTTTTTTGAGCAATCGCGCACGATAAGATTTTGAACTTGGACTGTTATTTTCTTTCCTCCCATGATCGATTCTTAAAAAACTGGTCACTTGGGCTAAACTCAATTATTTCTCACAACTGTACCAATTATCTGTGATGGATGTAAATAAAGGAATGTCAAAAGCATGATCAACAAGGGGTAAGCCAAGTGGATGTACACGAAAAGTTTTTTTTTTCCTAGTGGATCTTTTTTATTGACATACCGTAAACACAAGCTTATTTCGTTTTTCACATGCAGTTGGCTGAAATGAATATGTATATTCAAACATTTACCCTAAGCCTCATGAATGATACCCAAATATGTACAGTACGGGTAAGAAAGTTGCTATTGATACGAAGTTGTAAAGATATCTATGCCTGATTAGTATACGGCTCGATGGATCTTTTTTTTCGCCGGTCACTGTAGGACTTTTCTTTTTGTTTCTTGATTATCGAGATTTTCAGCCTCGGGCTGATTCATCTCCCGTGGTAGTCACTCAAACACCGCTTTTAGGCATTTACGTAGCTTGTCCGGGGTGAGATTCGATCTCGTGATTTTGGCGTGAGAAGAATGGATGTTAACCACTACGCCGGAGTCACCCCCTTGCTATGGGACTAGTTGGTCAATTTGGAAAACACAGGACTACCATACAGCAGTCACATAGAAAAAAGATATACGATCTTTCAGATTTTCATAATTATTGGTAGGTTTGTTCCTTATTTAATTATATTAGACCCGTATTTTTTATTCTTTCATTAGGGTGAAACATTTGTGATAGTGTGATTAGAAAAATTGATTAATTTTCAAATGTTGTTTAAAAAAAATCATTTCTCTTTAACCTCTAAACCGATTTTACTGAACAAATACGCAAAAGTGTTATTGAAACGATTTACGAACACATAAAAAGAAAGATATGGAAGAAAATATCAGTTGTTAAAGATTATGATGTTGTAGTGTTAATCAAACATTCCGATGAAGAACTAGTGTGCTATATGGGTGTGTATGATGTTTACTAGGAAAATAAACGTAAGCCTATTTAATAAAACCACATAGAAAAGGATAAAATTGCATGACAACAGTTCCGATATTTGCAAAAACTACGTCCTGTCGTTATATCAACCTTATCAATGCAACATTGCGAGACCATCCGGAATTCCTGCAACTACTAGCTGACGGGGTGCTAACCAGGAACCAAGCTTTGCCGGTCAATCCGAAAGTTGAGTTTTAGTACACAACACTGAAGAAGTCTGCACATTGTAGACGAAATACGCTTATCTGTCAAGATAAGCAATAAAGGTAGTTGGAATTAGATGGAAATTATTAATCTTTCTTCTCATTTTCTTGTTACAATCTGAAATAGTTTCTGGTGCTTGCTATTACTGTTGTATAAATAATGAATTTTGGTCTATTCTTTTACTTACTCCACAATCGTTAAGTACCTTGGAAGCAACAAGAGCTGAACCAATTTCGAGTCTACAAAAGAGGACGAGGTTATTCTGTAACTTGAAAAAAAGTAAAAGGAAACTCAAGATCAAAACCCAATCATATCATAGGTTTAAAGTTAGTCTCTATAAAATGATGCAGGATCATTGTTGAAGCTTAACTATTGCAAACCGTCCATTAACCACGTTGTCCATTAGAGCAGAGGAAGAGGGAGTTGATCAGAACACATGTTTCATATGGATTTAAAAATTTATGAACAAAGAACCACAAAGGGGAGGTGGTCTGGAAAAACCCAAATATATAAACACGTGACTTATGGCTCATCCCTTAGCTCCCAAAAAACCAAATGAACTTATATAAATCACTTTAGATTGATGGGGACGCATTGTTAGCAATTTACATTGAACAATGGAAACGCGTAGTAGGATAGTCACCAAAACCATATATATAGCTGATTTTTTTAAATGTGTCTCAAATACTAAAATACAGACATCGCCAATTTTTATATAGGTTATTGAAATGGACTAAATTTTCCAGAAAAAATATAAAAACGAGGGGGCTCCTAGGTCCCAAAACCATGAAAACTATGAAAAACAAATATAAACCATGTTTTTCATAATTATTATTGCAATTAATGATGTGTTTTCATAATCTAAAAAAAGAATGTATAATTACCAATAATTTGCAAATTTGTTAAATAAAATCGGTTTTGTGTTTTAAAGTCTCGAATTTTTTAAAAACTGCACTTGAAAAAAACGATTTTTCGAACCACCCTCACGCAAACATAGTCATCCTAATGACGAAATAAATAAAAAATATGGGTCTAATATTTTTCGGTACTACCAATTATTATGGAAATCGAAGGAAACGAAAATTACCAATTATTATGAAAATCTGAGAGATCGTACATCTTTTTTTTTGGAATTGCTGCGTAAAGAAATCACAGAATACAAGTTAAATGATGAAAAGTTTTTTTTTAACAGGAAGCGTATACTCATCAAAACCTTTACACGTAATTTATTGACAGCTGAATATCACAGAGAAAAAGATTATTGAGTTTTGTTCCAAAAACTTACCAACGTATTTATTTGTGACAACTCCAAAAGACAACTACAACACTTGAGCATGATCTATACAAGTTGAAATTCATGTATGTTTAATAGAAACCGTTATTTTTATTCTTATGCATTGTTTTCTTTCTAGCTTTCTTTCTAGTGTATTAATTAATCCATTTGATTGAAGATGTTTGATTTATTATTGAATAATCTCGGACCTGACGTGATTGGAATTCATACTTTCCGTGCAGTATGCTGGTCGCTTGCCTTCTGGCCTGAGTTGCACCAAATGACATCATGTTTGTTCTTTCAATTTACACGAAATCCGTTAAACTCAAGTTGTTCGTGTCTACGTAAACTTTTTCACGCGGTGCTTGCGTTAAGCAATATGTTGTATTTCACTCATCAGGTGGCTCATGCTAATATGTATGCAAATTCTCTTCTCCAAACGTATACACAGATATGCATTGATGAAAAAAAAAAGATAGCAAATTCTGGATCGGCAAGATATTGCTGATTGAAAATGTTTGTTTGTATTGTTGTTAGCAGTATGCCAATTTAAAACAGTTGCTCAGGTCAATTGCGACCATGTGCATACATATATTTTCTTTTTAATATTCGTCATGGTTTTACCACAAGAAGATAAAATCCGTTATTTATTGGATCTATCATATCATCGATCTCAGTTGGGCACCGCTGCATGACGTTTTTGCAGCGGTTTGCTGTTTATTGGAGAATAAGCCAATTGGTCATTTGAAAAATATTTATTAGCTACATATTTACACACGCAACGGAGCAGATTGTTAGTACCAAGAAGGTGACGATCATCTTCCTGTTGCGGTTAGCGCGAATCTCATACGAAGTGCATGATGTCATAGTCAATAACTTTCCGTGAAGAAAGTAGTTGATTTGGTAAATCACGCGCTGAACATCTATTTCTATACAATTCAACCACAAGTGATGACTAGGTATAGGTATATATAAGTCATCATAAGTGAACAATATCGCAATGGTACTGTATTCATGTCATAGGCATAGGCATAGACAAATACACTACCCAAATGCTACATTCTAGCATTCATCACGATTGAGGAACTTTTAGACTTTGTACACATTTAACTGAAATGAAATCGATTTCGACCAAAACCGGGTTTTTGTTCAATGATCAAAGTTTTCAAATCGTTTAAGTCAATCGTTCAGGGTGTGAGAGCAAATTTTTAATAGTAATAATTTCGTGGACAACATGTACGGGCGTTCCTAATCATACTCTGGATAACTTCTGTATAATTTAGAACATGTATTTTTTTTTTATTAGCGACTTCCTGGGTCTTCTTTAAACCCCTGTCTCACCGGAGGATCATCGTATACAGCACTGTTAAGAGCTTCAAGCTGGCACGAGTGCGATCATTAGCCGTCACTGACATTGTAACAGGTAGTTCCAAGAATAAAATTAGCTTCGCCTAGTGCAGAAATTTTGTACAACACTCCTTGGTTTGAGTAAAGCAGTACTGCCACCTAGGTGTCAGTGAATTGTGTTTCCAGCTGTCGGACACTGCCTCACTGAAAGTTAATCTTAGTTCATATTGCGGAATCGATGGTAGAACTAACGAATCTGTTCGTTGTTTTTTGCAACGAAATTGATTTGTTGTTTTTATGAAGATTCATTCGTAATTAATGGCACACGCGCAAATGTCAAAAGCATTTGCATTTTAGACACAGAAACAACATTCGTGCATTGTACGAAAACAATACAAACAGCTACGAATATTTTGTAACAAATTAAAAAAGAATCGTCTCTCTGATGGTTGCCTAAATTACAGAGAACAGACTTCCAAGCTAGAGTGCCCTCCGTGTGTAAATTTCTGTAATTGCCATTTTAAAAATTATAGCTCGTTTTCGTTAGTTTTGGTGAATCGTATGTTGATGGCGCCACTTGCCCGCCTCGAGATTTGATAGTCTGTCAATTTTAGTTTGGTGAAACCAAGACTGGCCGGCGTTGTTTTTCCAACGGTTTGATTTACACAGTAAATTGGGAAAAAAAAATGCTCGAGCCTGAATGTCTGTTCTCTGTGCCTAAATGACTGAGAGATCTACTATATCGACTCGAAATTTAATTGAAAAATAAGCGCAACCACGTGGAGTTGTCCAGCGTTCTCTTTAATGTTTCTGACATGGGATTCGATCCTGTATTTTTGGATAGAGCTGATACTGCATCCGTGGTTGATCTTACTAGGCCATGCTGACTCGGGAGAAGATACTTGATTAATGAGCATGAAGTCATAAGTCATTTTTATTTTGGGATAGATAAATTATTCCCGCCCATCCCAGCAGCAACTCCATTTTGCACGATTACGATAATAGAGAAGCAGCGCTAGTGGCTAGTCTTCACGAAATTTCATGCATTTTACAAAAAGGTGTAATGGTGTAGTAGCATTTCACCAGATAAAAAGCAATATGAATGTTTCATACAGTATACGAGACATTTTTTTTGTGTACAAAATCCATGTTTACGAAACGCGTAAAAGCTTTCTTACAAAAATAAATGTTCAGCGCATTGTTGAGTAGGGGAGCTACAATGATTTGCAGAATAAACTATAATAGAATGATCGTTATCATCATAATCGTTACTCCACGTATGGAGAATACAAACATAACAATTATAGCATAACATAATGTCAAAAAAAAATCGTTCTAGGGCCTTCTAGATACCTCGACCTTACAAAATCTTTCTTTTCTGGCTCAAGACTTCGAGAAAATTGGTAGTGCAGGGCGCGACAGAAAATTCCATAGAGTTAGTAGTGAGATATATGGAGATTTTTTTAGCGTAAAAACCTAGTACCTTTGTTAGTTAAGTATCAGTACGAATTTCTTAGGCCTGGCAGGCCATTTTCTGTCCGTTATGCCAAGCCCCCGCTCTCTTTACAGCCCGATACACGGCGTGGGACCGACAACATTTTTGGAGGGAAATTCCCGATATCTTAAAAATCCCTGAGCCAGAAATCATCCCTGCGTGTACTCCATTGGAGGCAATGGCAGATGAGAGATATCTCGACGTCCACCTTGCATGTTTCAGCAACCCGTCCCCAGAACGCCCGTGAAACGACGGTTAAACAGCCTGGTTCGGCCATTGTGCGCCAGTTTGGCATTGTCCGGACGATTGTTTTGCGGCCACTTTTTTTATAGTCGCCATTGCCGGGACATCTATTCGGCCAATCGAGAGGTCAAAGTAGCACCACCATCATACATATTACCGATTACCAATTACTGATTACCGAACATATTACCGATTGAATATCTTTTGCCACTCAGTTTTTTTTCCTCTGTTTGAAGCAATTTGATCTATTGTAGTAAATACCGTATCCTTTGTTTCGTGCATGTCGAGTAACTTCATCACTATTGAGAAATAATGAAGTGTTCGGTGTTGTTACAGTTGTTATTGTTTGTTCTGTTGGGAATGAATAGACTTTTATAGAAAGTTTCCGCTATTTAAACCCTTCAAGGAGTGAGAGCACTGTTCAAAGGCGCGCCTCTTTATCAATCAAAACCGGATTCATTGCAAAAAACAAAAACAAAAAACTCTAGTCATAACCAATTCAAAATATAGAACATCAAATAAAAATGAGAATTCACATATATGAAGACTAATCATGTTTTTCTTGAAAATGAGAAGAAAGATTAGTAATTTTCCATTTAGTTCCAATTAAAGTCTGCACATTGTAGACAAGATAAGCAATAAAGGTAGTTGGAACTAAATGGAAATTACTAATTTTCTTGTTACAGGTATTCCACTAAACAGCTCTCACTTTCCCGGATTCATGTTTTCCTTTTTCCAAACTCTTCCTCGGTGGCACAATCCGAGTATTGTCACAAGTCACAAGACATAAATGTAATAAAGACTAAGAGATATTCCTTTGACTACAAAAAAAAAAACAAATATGTTCCCTAGTTTGAATTAATTTGGACTAGGATTCGGTGGTAGATCTGATACCCAGTAACGCACTACGAAAAGGAGATCTACCAGCGTTACGGGTTACTCAGTTATTCAATGAGTAACAATAAAAAATGTAATCAACCGTAACATATTAGGCAGTCATGGGGCACATACCGTATGATTGAATTGAGTTTCTCATCTGTTTTGAATGATTCTCATAAAGGCATGTGTCGGTCACAGTCAGAGCAGCGAAATCAACATGATTTTTGCTAGTGTATGTGCTATTCTAAAGTCCATAAGGTAAAGGTCACAAGAATAAAAAAAATAGCCATCATCATAACCGATTGCACCGATCGCCACTGCAAATTCTCAAAGTTACAAATCTAAAAAAAAACAATGATTTCACATAACAAACGTTAATCACATATTTGCTGCATTGCAGTATATAAGCTATTAAAGTTCGTCAAATGAAATCTATGTTTAGTTTTTTGGATTTTGCCTCCAAAAATTCGAAGTGGCAATACAATTTGACCATGATGTTTGTTTTGAATTCTAGCGACCATCATCTGAATGATGGGTTGAAGGTTAATAATTAAAAACTTGATAAAACTGGTTTTGACTTGATTTGTTTCACAATTAATTCTGTACTCAAATACACTATGGTAACACTATGTAGATTAAAGCGTGTCCGGAAATATTTTTTGTTACTTTGTCGCGTCAGTATTTTGAGTCAACGTAAGAATTTCTTTCAGATTATGGTTTAGCTGTCAGTGGATTCTTTCACCTTCGTGTCGGCGTGAATATTGTTTACATACTTAATAATTATTCACGGGCTCGATTAAGCATTTAGCTGAATTCACTCGGCATTTTCATATTTAACTGATAAGTCGGCAAAAGATCGAACGATGCCGAGTCTCAGCATCACTTGAAACTGAAATATCGGGTAGCTTCATTATTGAACCGATTCTCGGCAACACTACGAGCCGAGAACAAACGTTAACCAAACTTAAACCGACCTCAGCTGCCTATCATGCCGAAATATCGCTTTGGCAGTGTTGTAAGCCGAGGCTCGGGTTTTTATCTATCAACCGCCATGCGCCATATTGTTTTTATTCTGGAGTGGAGTAAGTCGTATGTGGCTTGTGGAATGGTGAAAAAAACATACATTTATTGGCACTAAATTAATTACATTGATAAAAACTCGTCAACAATTCTACGCCGATTCACCCAGTATATGGCTACTTCTCTCCATCCTCGATATATCAGTTCGCTTATGCCGAGATTCCCAGCTAACTATATGAGTTTTTAGTTTGACCCAAACCGAGATATCGGTTAACTTAAGAAAGCCGAGATCGAAAACGGAAAGTCGGCTGTGCGGATCTCGGTTTCGAAAAGCCGAGACTCGGCATATAATTCTAAGTGTGTACTTTTAAATAGAAAATGGCGTCTCGACATTTTCTATTTAAAGCTGGGAAATCTTATTTTAGACAAGTGGTTAGAAAATCCTAATTGTTCACAAAAAACAACAGGACAATAAAGTTAGATGTGGACTGAGGTCATTCAAAGCCCAGATGAAACCTTGCCGAGATGATAAAGCCTTGAAAAAGCGAAAAGTCGGGCCGAAAAGCTATGTGATTCGTTGTTAACCAAACATACCGATTGCATCGTACAGGACAATGAAACATATGTGAAGGCTAATTTTTCACAAAACCCTGGTAATAAATTCTACACTACGAAGGACAGAAGAAGCCTAGAGTCTCACTTCAAAGAACAGAAGATAGAAAAATTTGCGAAAAAATATCTCGTTTGTCAAGCCATCTGTTTGTGCGATTAAATTAGCCAACCATTCATCTCAATCGAAGAGTGCCATTAAAAACGCCTATTGCCACTTCAAAAGCAGCATTCTCAAAACACCCTGTTTCGACCCGATTTGGTATCTTGTCACTACTCAACAGTGACGAAGAAATGGTACGAGGAAAATAATGCCATTGTGACATTAATCCTCCAAACTGTTCAGAGCTCCGACCGATCAACAAATTTTGGGCAATAATGAAGGCTATTGTTTAAAAATAGTAACAGAGTCAAAATCGGTTCAAAACTTCAAGCAAAACTGGACAAAAGCTTTCACAACCAGAAGAGAGAAGCTCGTCCAAACCTTGCCGGCAGGAGTCAAGTCAAAAGTATACGTAAAGTATAATAAATGTAGAAAAAAAGATTTGTTTGAATTTCTGTCAAACCTATAAAGTTCGTGTGATGATACAAAATTTATTTCCGGACACGCTTTATTCGAACTTGAATTATTTTTGATAACAACTGAAGCTCTGGGCAGTTTAATACCATCCCTATCAATTTATCAAACTACTGGTCAACTTTTTTTGCATCTAAAAATCCTTGCTTGGTTTTATTCTATGTAAGTTTAACAATTTTCATTTACTTGAATGCGACATCACTAAGAGAAACTGAACTTGCAAGAATGTTTTTCATCAGCTCCAGAAAGACACTAGTAGATGGAACAGTCGAAGATTTTTATTGCCTTCTATAATGAACGTAAATCATATACATGGTCCTGCTCACAATGCGTTGGTCAACACATGACAATATTCTGAGAGAATATATTTTTTGTGGGTTTCATCATTTAAACTATGAGTTATTATAACATTCAAATTCTGCTCGTAAATAATTGTTACCAAACAACGGCACATGGGTGTCAAGTATCACACAATTTCAGTCAAGAGGAGTACATAATGATCAGTACTCCCAGCAATGACATAAAAAGTCTCGTCTCGTGTGATGATTTAATCGGCGTATCCTGCACAAATGTCACCATCCACTTGATGTGTGTCGCCAAAGTAGTCAATCGTTGATGAAATGAAGATACAGCGAATGATGACATCGTTTCAAGTGTTTGTCCTCTGATGCTGTTTGGAGCAAATCCAATCGAGAAGAAGAGTCGTGCGGGTAAGACAACAAGACAAAGTTTGCGCCATGACCGATCACCATAAATAAATATTGTTTCCCACGAAGCGCTTTGGTCTCGGTCAGTTTGATATACATAAACATTTTTTTTTTTTGTTTTTGCGATAGATAGACGATTTCCAAATTAATCATAACCATTATTGTGTGTTCCACTCGTGATGATGATGACGTTTAGCCATAACGACATTATTAATACTTGTTCGAAACATGAAACTCCAATCTCAACCGATGGATGCCTTCGGTTGGCTTTTGACCGCGAAAACTTAGTGCTAGCAACAAACCTACAGTAAGGTTATAGCAGATAGAGACATCAATGTCCCATGTGACTACATACGATGAGACAAAACGAGCTCAGTGACTGTCCATAAGCCACATACTAGGTAGAAGGGAATTTGATGATTGTCCAGAGTTCAAATAATTTATAAATTATTTGCATGACCTATTTTCCTCGTAGAACAAAGTAAAAATCGTGGTTCGTGGACTGGCTTTTGTAAGACATCACAGTGAAAAAAGGTTTTTCGGTGCTGATATTACCGGTCAGAAAAAGTTTGAGACACGTGTGATCACCCTATAAAGTTTATCCTAAGAGCAGATATGTTTCATTTAGCTTTGATTGATGTTTACACAACCAAAACAGTAACGTTCAAGCACCATCACAGAATCTATAGCTGACAAAAGACCTGGTAAGGGAGAATGTGTTTATTTTTTCGTCAAGCAATATTGCATTTCCCCTTTTGCGATAGACCACACAACATGAGTTGGGAAAAATAATGTGCTTATTTCGTTTGACTTGGTGTTATTTGAGAAACGGGAATATACTCAAATTTTCAACTTATTATAAATGAAATGGTAATGTTGAACACTATAAATGAAATGGTAATGTTGAACACTTGTTTGGTCTAAGCAATCAACCAAACAAGAACAAAAAAAATGAACAAAATTTCTCGGAAGGACCCAAATTGTTATTCTAATGAAAATACATAAACTTAATTGAGTTGCTCCAAGTACTGTACTTGCTTCTAAATTCAGAACTGATCATTCACGTAAAATTTGGGCTCTTTTAATAACAATCTTATACTGCACTGACCTTTTGAAGTTCGTATCAGGAATACCGGAAAATCAAACTTCTTGTTCTCATGCTTCTAACTCTTATACCGATGTAATGGGAAGCGGAATTCTTTGCGTAAGACCACTTTTCGATTGTTAATAAATATATTTTGTGAGATAATACAATCTTCTTGGTAGTAATACCTTGAAATTTAGTTAAAAGCAGGGAGTCGAAATTAATTTTGCGACTAAGAATGCGTTTGAATTTTTAAAATGAAATTCATGACTTCTTTAGCCTTAAAATCTCTCTGCGACTAGATTCAGCTTTAGTTGCATCACTTGTTTAATACGTCGACTTGTTTAATTCGTTCCATAAAAAACGTAATTAGGATCCAGAGGGCTCGGATAACAATCTCAAAAAAAAAAAAATGAAAATGATACATAGAATACAGTAAAAAGATCCATACTTTATTTTAATTTCAGCAATAAAATGTCAAAAATGTGCCATGTAATTATGGAACATTTTCAACAATTCATGAATCATGTGCATGTATTTTAGTGCACAAAGGTTAAATTCTGTGGGTAAATTTTGCAAGTTTAAGGAACGCCGTTAAACCATTTTTGGATCATTTGTAAAATGTTTATGGGTAATCCGCACAATTTTATCGATCATTCCCTAGATGTATAACAATACATTTTTAAAATTTTATTGCAAAATTTTATATGTATTATGGATCACATTGAGAAATTGTATGGATCATATCCATTTGATCATGGATATTCACCATAGTTTTATGGGTCATGAATACGTTTTTTATGGAACGGTTTAAATTAGATTTTATATGCAATAGGTTGCATTTATTTCGTCGTGTGTGCATATCAAAAACCTATTTTCATATGATTTCAAAACCCTATTTTCATATGATACTGGTGATTGGTTTTAAAATTTCAATTCTGAAAGTGTATTGCAGTACCCTCACCTAAATGATGTCGGTTATGTTTACATGCGTGGCTTATTGCATGTGAAAGTAACCTCGAAATGGGCATGACTATCCAGACATTCTGAAATGGGTGCTGGGTCGGCAGTAGACCTTACTTTTTAACTCCTGGAACAAAGCTGCTCTCGATGGTCATTTAAAGGATTGTTGCAAACAGATTTTTTCCATAATACCATTGCCGGACAAGGAGTGTTAGATTGAATGCACACACACACACATACACAATTGCAATATATCAAACATAATTCAGAGTTTTGATTGATTTTGCATGAAAATCTTTATATTATAGTTTATTACACAACTAACTCGTTAACAGAGTTTGGACATAGTTATTCTGAAACCGTTTCCATAAATCTTTGCACTTAAAAGTTTTCGTAAAACTTCGGAAATTTTAAGACTTCATTGTTGTGCAGATAGTGACGTCAACCATCGTGAGTGCCATGAATCGAGGATTCGTGTGCCTTTTCAGTCGGTGGGGAACTATTAGAAACCCAAAAATTTGCCCAACTTTTCACTGAATTGCGCCCTTCCGTTTTCTTATGTTTTGTGTGTAGTCTTTAAAATTTTAAAAAATTTCATAGATACGTGAATAGCTTCTGTTAAACTGTTATTTGATTTGTTTCGGAAAATGCTTCGAGATCACTACGTGAAAATTTAATTTTGGGGATTCTGAATTGAGCACATCTAGACGGAATTAGACAAAAAATTCACATTACCACATATGTACCATATAAGTTTAAGGTAGAATTGTAGGTTTCATATTCGTTTGAGGTTGAAGTCTTCTTCAAATGTGGTGGATGCGGTATCTATATGTTAGTACATAGCTTGGTAGTATGCAATGGATTCTTCAATGGTATCTGAGAACGAGGCACTGGGATATTGTGCATGTAGTAGATAAAATACGCGTATAAACAGTTATAACTAAATTATAACGAAATAACTCAACCCACTCAAAAGCTCTGTAAAGAAGATACGGTTATGAGGTCCGACCTAATTTAAAAGAAATTTTATAAGCTATTTTTTTTAACTTCGACGCTACTTCAACGAAATTTGATAAGCTATTTTTTTTAACTTCGACGCTAACTTCGACGCTACTTTGACAAATGAATGAAATGGCAAAAAGAAAGTAGAGGCAAAACTTTGGGAGGGAACAACAACATAATGAATGGTGTACAAGTTTTAAAATGCAAGATTTAAAAAAAAATGTGCCAAATTTGACATTTTATATAATCGTATTATACAACGTGTCCTACCATAATTTTGTGATTGCTGCAATTCGTTTTTCGTGTTGTGCTCTAGTGGTTTTTTAATATTATTGGTGGTCCATAGCCGGTGGAAACCATTAAATGGGCCGAATGCCAAACCAATTTTTATTGATTTGAAGTGAACCGGAAGTGACTGTGCGAAGGGCGGCTCCAGCGGAACTGGTGTCTCGTAGCGTGTGTTGACGTTTGTTTCGGTTGTGTGACACTACGACACCAAGCTACCATTCAAAAACAAATTCGACACTCGTATCCTCCGAAATTTGCTGGATAACTAGCTTGAACTGGTCTAAATTCGAGATTTTGTAGTCCTTCAGTTTGCATACCATGTAGGACCAAACGGAAATATCCAATGAATTCAGATCCGGAGAGCTAGGAGGCCATTCATTTTTCACCAGGAAATCCGTCAAATTATCCCTACGCCAGGCCTGAACAATATTCGCTGTGTGAGTTGGCTCGCCATCTTGCTGAAATACATAATGATCTTCTCCATAGAGCTGTCGTAAGTTGGGAGCAACAATTTTCTCCAAAACTTCCGTTTTATAATACACGGCGTTAATTTTCTCCTCTTAATAGATGAAAATCAACGGTAGTTTACCTCGTTTGCAAATTGTGCCCCAAACCATCACTGAAGCTGCACTTTGAATCGAGGTACGTTTATCTGGGGTGCAGGAATATTTTCCTTAGCTGCTGCCCAGACCCGATCATTTTGTGCGTTGTGAGGCTGCTCCAGGACAAACAGTTTCTCATCAGAAAAAATGAACCCATGACCAGCGTGAAGCGATAGTATCACCTTTGCTCTATCCAACCTCTTTTGCCTGGATGGTTCTGAAACGCCATGAACCTTACGTTTTCTAAGAATCTTGTATCAAAGATCGCGTTGCACAATATTGTGAGCCGATCCGCAGGAAATATCCAGGTCTGACGTCATTTTCCATAATGAACATTGTCCTTTGCGTCCACGGGCCCGCAAACTCTACGATTCGATATTGTGTAGAAATTCTGGGTGTATAATAATGGACGATGAAACGTATGTGAAACTAGATTACAAAACGCTTCCCGGACCACAATTCTATACTGTAAGCGAAGACAAAGACATCCCCGAAACGGAGAAGGCAATTTTTACCGAAAAATTGCAATATGCGAATGTGGTAAAACATTTAGTCCGCACATCACAACGGAGACGATGAACATTCAGAAATACGTTAAGGAATGTCGCCAGAAGCGATTATTGCCGATGATCAGGCAGCACGAAGGTCAAGTAGTGTTTTGGCCTGATTTGGCGTCATGTCATTACGCAAAGGACACTTTAGAATGGTACAAAAGTCAAAATGTATGTTTCGTGTCGAAAGACTTGAATCCGCCGAACTGCCCGGAGGCACGGCCAATCGAGACTTTTTGGGCTTTAACCAAAGCAAAGCTTCGATAATTCATAAAACCAGCGGACGACATCCAAAAATTTAAAAAAGATTGGCCAAAAGTGGTCAAAATGGTGGGAAGTACCACTGTGCAGAAGCTAATGGGTCATGTTCGAGGAAAAGTTAGGAGTCTTGGCTATGATTACATATTTTGATTAAACGAGAGTAAAATATCGTATAAAACACAAACACAAATATGATTTGCCAAATAAAATTATTAAAACTAAAAAAACATGACTCTTTTGTTATTTTGCAAGTGTGCTTATACTTTCTAGAACAGTCTATAAACAGGAATTTTGACGTTTTTAAACTTAGTTTTATTCTTACTGAAAATAGTTTTTGGGAAAGGTTTTATTTTGTGTTCAGTTTTTGTATTGTGTTACTCAAAAGCAAACTTACCGCCTTATCGTTTTTGCTACCCTTTTTGTAAATTATGCTTAAACCAAGCATATTTTTTATTTTTTAGTTGTTGGTTTTGACAATCTGGATGATTTGAGTTGGTTTGCCCCCTTATTTTTTAAGTTATACATGTTGAAGTATTATTTCAAATCGTTATTTATAAAAGGCGTCAACAGACTTTTCGACATTTCTCTCAGTACTAAATTATGCAACACTTTGACTACAAGATGCAATATTTTCTGTGTTGTGAAGCACATTTTAGGAAATTTAATGTATAGCTTTGACTGTTGCATCAATATTTCAGTATTAATATGCACTCCTGTTGAATGATTCCCCCAAAACACCAACAATTTCTGCTGCAACACGTTTTCAAATATGAATGTTTTTGTTTTAGAACTTGAGATCAAATTTCGAGAGAAGAGTCAGTACCTGATTTAAAATCGATTAGGTGGAGTGGAACAGAAACGATATATCAACCGCACAAGTTCACATACTGTATTCATAAAGATATAAATATACTCGAGAGAATAAATCTCATCTTATTTGAAATTGCAAAATTTGATCTATGGAACTCGTATTTTTCCAGCACTCAGCATAATAATCCAATTCACCAACCCTCGTTGGATAATGTACGATCCCTGCTGAAAAAATCTTCTTTTTGCAACCCTTTCGTTGCATAACCTACAATTTTGCACCTCCTTGCATAAATTTCTATTAACGAGCATACGAAAAGTGGGGCTTGAAAGATTTATTACGTATGATAATTAGCTTGTTCATTGAAAGAACTAAAAATACCAAAACATTTTCAAATAAAATAAACACAGCCAACCACAAAACTCCAGAACAACCGTCACATCAGTGCAACATAAGTCAGTCCACTGAGTGTACTCAATCATTTCCTTGATACACTCGTGCATATTCGTACTCTTACCGTGATTGTCTCCAAACCAGGCAAGACAAACTGGCACACGTTGCTACCTACACATGCAGTGCAGAAGCAATACGGCGAAGTGTGCACGTTCTCGGATTACCACCACTGGAATTTAGGGCCTGTCAGAGCCTAGACAGTGAGTGAACCTTCACCATCACGGGATACACCAGCGAAAGAGATGAACTGCGCTCGTTGAGAATTTCTTGTCCCCTGTCATCGGGCAATTCAACGGCCTCGTGCCTTGACTTGGGATATATTTGTGGGATGAGCCCGATAGTTAGATTATACATATAGCATGGTTGCGTGTAGGGTTGATTTATAATTGCCCATGAGCAACAAGTGCGAATGAACTTGAAATAATTGCTTACACTACATAACATTTTCGGTAATATGGAAGGGAAATAGAAGTAAGTCTATGAATCCAAGCAATTGAACCTAACGTTAAAAATCTCCTGTAGTTTTGTTATTCTCAGCTCAGTCCGTCATATTTTATGTCTCTGGTGGAAATATGGACGACAATGTCTTTGTTTCATACTTTTTTTTTATTTTATTTATTTATTATATTAAAAACCTCACATACCGATATGAGAAAAACAAACATTGACCTATGTTTGAAATTCAAGAGATATATTGTTTACCATTTTTCCTAAAACCGAAAACATACACACTTAGAAAATTTTACAGTATTCGGTAATTTTTTTCAAACTTTTTGCAGCTGAACGTTCGGTAATCCGATTTACCGGATTTTGGTGAAATTTTACAGTATTCCGGTAAAAAAATTACCGGAACTTGTCAAATTTTACCGACATCCGTTAAATCGGATTGTCGAACGTTCAGCAGTTGAAAATTCGGTAAAAAATTACCGAATACTGTAAAATTTTCTAAGTGTGTACATTGGTGTTGTCTAGATGACACATCAATTTGAAAAAAATACGGACAGGCGATTTTCATCAATAGACCCAGAGCTAGATTCATAGGCCCACAATAGCGCCATTTTCAAGCAAGTTTGAACAAACAATTTGCTCACGCGGTGAACAAATAAGTAAAACGATTAATTTTGTTTTATCATCCTCGCATTCATAACATATGATATATATTGAGATTTTTTTTATTCTGAGAACAACTTTAAAGAGGATGACATTGTTGAATACCTGAAAATAGAAGAGAGAAGAAAAAATAAAAGTTATCTCCACTCTGTTAACTTACCTAAAATAGAAACAATAAAGAATTTAATGTCATAAATAACCTTGTAATTTTAGAGGAACAGGCCAAGGAGGTCATGCCATACGACATTACTTGTATTTGTTTTCGCTGCGTTATTTTATTTTCAAGTTCGTTAGATAAAAATGTAAATGAAAAAAAAAATATATTTTGAATTGAGGCGAACGTCACTTAAATCCAAAAATGACCCCATCATGGCCGATTTGCTTCGAAAATTCGAGCCTAGAAAATAATAAAAAAATTCACATTTCAACTTATAATAGAATTCTTGTAGCACTGCAACAGGTCATCAAGGTCATTACAGTTTGACATCAGATTTCTTTGTAGTTTCGGATTGTTGCTAAAAAAAATGCCAAGCACTTTGCATGCGACGTAATTGATTCCAGCTAACGCTTTGTAGCGCACAGCTAGTAAAATTGTCGGTTTATTTTTTATAGGTTTTATCCATCTAAATTATGATGGATGTGTCAAAAAAGGTTTTGCTTGATTGTCAGTTTGAATCCAGTGTTTTTTTTTTGGGAGCGAGTGATAGCGCTTTAACCATATGGTATACAGGGTGCAACACAGTCAAAAGGATTATAAAAAGCATACCTATATTGATAAATAAGGACTGTCACTAACTAAAGTAGTAAAATTCACATACCTGTAAATTTATCGGAAACCTTGTGTCATTATAGTTTGGAACGTTGCTTCAGAAATATTGCAGTTCACTTTCTCGCACTCTTCCATTCCTGGCGCAACTTTGTTCGTACAATAGTTACTATCCAATATCTTCTTACTGGTAGAATTCCATTTCTGGCCAAAGTCACTGATGTTCTTACAACCAGTTGACCAGTTTTCCGAAGATTCTCTTTAATAATTTCCCAGTATTTCTCGATGGTTCGACACTGTGGACATTTGGTGAATTCAAGTTTTTGGGCACAAATTGTTTATCATTACTGTTCATAAATGCCAGCGTATCCTTAGCGTAGTGACCCGTCACGACATCTGTCTAAAATAATGAGCTTTCGGTGTACCTTCGAATGAACGTAGGTAAACGTTTTTTAAACATTGATTGATGTACACGTCTTTCTACACATTGATTGTTGTTTTTTGTATTCTCCCATGGACGGAAGTAACGATCTTTGATGAAGCTTGTCAGAAGCAGATAATTTCTCATCTCCATGCGAAGCGCTAGGAGTGGACGGAAATTTATTGCTAGAACGAATAGACATGAAGAGAAAGTGTATTGATAGTTCCGTACAGGGCAACGGCAGGCTTTGAAATTGAAAGATACAAGTTTGAAAACGAGCGGAGGGCATTGAACGGAAGTATCCGATCAGGCACATAACCCTTTAGAAGTCACAACAGAAGAACTCTAACTTCCGCATTGACGGAATTTCATGCCAAACAAGTTACTTTCCTCCGAACTTTTCAAGACTAATGGTAGTTTTGGAATACATTCTCCTTCTATTTTGTTGTAGCATTGTGGCCAGGAAGCTTTGTCTAATCAGCTTTAACGTATGTCTCATCGTCAAGAACTATCCAGATACATGTCCGTCCTCTTTGTTCACGATCGATTTGTGATCCAAAAGGTGTGCCTGTTTGATACACGAAACAGATCGAGGAGATGAAGTTTCTTCAGGATGATCTTCAGATATTGGCAGCTTCCTATGGTAATTATTTGAGATTTGCTTCTGTATCACTGATTTACAGAAAAATACAGCGTTCCCGGTTGATAGCTTCATTGTAACGGGTGTCCACTAAAAAATGAGAATGATTTCAATACTTTTCCATCAGAACAAAAACGGCCGCATAGAAATGTCACTTTAGATGAATGAATCGTTGCACTCTCCAGAAAATTTTCATACACTCTTATTTCACTCTAACATGTTCAGTCGTGTTCAGCATGCCGTCGAAACAGGAAGAACTGCGCGCGCGCGTTGTACAATTCTTTCAAGCGAACGAAGATCGTGGAAAAAATACACGGTGGACCATTTTTGTCGTGAAAAAGTTCCGGTATCCACCGTATACCGTATCCTGGCATGCATGAGAGTAACCCGGAAGAAAGGTTGCGGCCGTCCAGCGAAAATAATGAATGAGAAAACGCTCCGCTCGCTGCGCAGCATGTTCAACAACAAGGATTCGGTAAGTCAACGGGAAGCAGCCCGAAAGTTCCATTGTTCGAAGTCACTCATCTGCAAGACGCTAAAGAAAGAAGGAATAGTGTGTAGAAAGAAAACCAGATCCCCAGAGAACACAGATGAGCAGATTCAAACCGTGAAATCCCAATGCCGCTGGATGACTCGGAATTACGGCGGAAAATCTTTCGTTCTGGACGACGAAAGCTACTTTCCTCTTTCGAAGTCTCAGATACCGGGAAACGACCGATTCTACACTAAGGACAAATCTACTACTCCTCCAAAAGTAATGTATAAGTTCAAGCACAAATTTGAATCGAAGGTTATGTTATACATCGTAATATCCGATAAGGGTATTTCGAAGCCGTGGTTCAAACCAAGCGGTTTGGCCATCAACCAGGAGGTGTACCAAAGAGAGTGTTTGCAGAAAATACTCATCCCATTTCTTAAACAACATCACTCGGATGGCAAATACGTGTTTTGGCCGGACAAGGCATCATCGCACTACGCAAAAAAAAACGCTAACGTTTTTGGAGAGCCAAAATATACCATATGTCCCAAAAGACCGGAATCCGACAAATTTGCCACAGTGCCGTCCTATCGAGGATTTCTTCGGTCTTTTGAGCTCCATGGTATACAAGGATAATTGGAAGGCCAAGAACACCAAGCAACTTACCAACAGGATCAAAAGCTGCATCCGAAAAATCGATGTGGCTGCCGTCCAACGGTCATGTTCCAGCATAACGACTAAGCTGCGCCGCACGGCGGACCACGGACCATATGACAATATTCACTAAACTTAGTTTGAAGATTTAAGTTGACCCTTTTAATAAAATAAATCAGTTTGAACAAAACTTCACTGGTATTTTTTTCCTGACCCATTCTTTTCGTTCTCATTATTTAGTGGACACCCGTTAATATTAAATTTTTTTATAACCCGTTCACACTACATCTTATACCCCGTTCGCACTACAACCTATATTACGTTATGTAGAGTATCTTGATATCAGCATCTACGCATCTAGTTTTTACTGTAAATAATGTGCATGGCGTTTGATATCAAGATACTCTATATCACGTAATATAGGTTGTAGTGCGAACGGGGTATTGTATTACTTGATATAGCTTGTTTTAATCGCAACATTCTAACATCTACACACTATCAAAATGTCATGTAAATTTCTGTCCCCTGAGACCGACACATGCAAGCGTCCTTTAGCACATAAGAAAGAGTTGAAAGAGATGGGAAACTAAATTCAATCAAACACATCTTTTGGCGAATTGCGTATGTGTCAGTTTCAAGAGACATAATTTTACACGAAATCTTTATTTAAGTTCCCCGACTCTTTAGAAACATGAATTACGTCTCGTGTAAAATTCATAATTTCTAAGTGTGTAGTTTTCTGTGAAAATAATATGTACGACATATGGTATCAAGCTGCTATATATCGCGAAGTATAGAATTTAGTCTGCATGGGATTTCAATCTTTTCCAACAGTTTGTTTCAAACTACGTGAATTTTCAGTGGTGTAATGTCAAAATATGATGCACAAATGGTGTATAACCAGGAATGATGAAGATGCCAAAAATGGGAGAAATAAGTGAGAAAGTCGTGTGAAAAGGAATCAGGAAGTTCAGTGAGGATAACACGATTGAGGATAGATTGAAATCGGACGAAAAAAGGTCCTGCTAACCCTCGTTTGGATAAACATATATTAGATATGTATTGCTTTATTCCTTCCTGAAACATGTTCATGAAAAAAAAAATACTAAGTGATGTTACTGATGAAATTTGTAGTAATTAAGTTGACTGACAAATGGACAGTCAGTTGGTTCGCTAAAATCGCTAAAATCAATCGGAGAATTTCTTCACCGGGAGTGAAATATTGTCGCTCCACGTCGTTGAGATTATGATACGATAAGGGATACTCCAACATACCGATGCACAAATCCACTACTTTAGTTATTATCAGCAATAAGCTCGTTGACATGTTTTTTATTCTTAATAAAACATGATTATTTTACGCCCAAGAACCAGGTTAAGTATTGAAGATTGTCGTTTTTTTTAAGGTAACATCAATCCTCTCTGTGCTCGTAAGAATTATAGGAAAATTATATTTTAACCATTACAATTGGATAAAGTACTTCGGTAATTGATATCACATCACTTACACTGGATTATTTCGGACATTTTCTGCTTCGCGGAAGCGACACAAACTAAACGCCGACGTTTGAAAACTGAATCTGAGCTTATCTTTCGGCCATATTGGCCTTTTAGTGCAGGTTTATATAATGGATGTATATGGATATATATGGATGCTGGTCTATAAGTACCAAATTGGGTCTATTTGTTGATGCACCATTGTCCCATTCGATAGATTATTTTTATTAATGGCATTGCAGCTGTATTCATTCTACCCAACACAAAATTTCACAAACAAGCTCAAATAAAACTGCTTTGAAACACTTAAGAGATTTTGACATATAATTTATTGGATCCCCGTTAATGAAAACATTATAATTCACTCTCCACAGCTTTTGTTCCTACGGTTTGTGTTTAGATGAGCCATTTGGAAAATATACAACCAAAACTCATACATTTCCATTGAAAATTACCAATAACAACAATTTTAATAAGTTTTCCAGACCACAGGCCATAGCTGGGAACAAAGAAAAAAATATGTCCCTAACATTGGGTCCACGGTATTCTTCATAAATCAATGTTATTTTATCTTTGTGAGCTGTTAGTTTATAACGTGTGACTATTTTCTGTAGATCTAGGCTGCATTATAAGGTTTATCGGTTCAATTAAGCCAAATTTAGATCATTTGAAGATCATGGAGATAATCTGTTCAGCTTAACTAGTGAAATCATTATGTCTAAAAAGTTAAGAAAATCGTAAATTACACGGAAGTGAACAACAGTAAAATTAAAAAAAAATTTTTAATTTGTTTTAAATAAAATCGTTATTATTAACAAAAAAAAAATTTTGTTTATTACCCCTCCATTAATAAAAATTTTGGAAAAAAAGCCAAAGGAAGGAGCAAGACAAACATAACCCCCCCTCCCCCAGTATTTTCAAGCGGCATGTTTTTATAATGCTCGCCATTTACATAGCATGTAAAATTTATGATTTTTTGTTATTTATTTATTTATTTATTTATTATGTCATCTTCGATGTAAACATCGTACAAACTACTCTAATTTCTAATATTCTTAATACTATTTCTAAATGTGCTTCTGCTGGTCATGAAATCGAAATGTTCATTAACGTTATTAAATGCTCGCAGGCAAGCGTCGAGTGGGTTGTTGAAACCATAACTAGTCCGATGTGCAGGTACGGCGACGAGTTGAGAGCTCCTCAATTGCCTCGGAGGAACATACAGGGGAACGTCTTGGAGAAGTTCGGGACAATCGATATTGCCACGTAGTAAGTCGAATACAACAAGATCCTGAATGTGAGTGCGCCTAGCAGATAAGGTTTCCAGTCCTATCAGCATGCACCGTGCGGTGTAGTCGGGTAAAGCTAAAGGGTCATTCCAAGGGAGATTGCGGAGTGCAAAGCGTATGAATGACTTTTGAATTCTCTCCACTCTGTTGATCATTGATGCATGATGAGGTGTCCAGACGGCGGCTGCATACTCAAGGATGCTACGGACCAAGGTGCAGAACAATGTTTTTTGTGCGTATATATCTGTGAACTGCCAGGTATGACGTCGAATGAGTCCGAGAACCGCGGAGGCTTTTGCCGTGACAAGTGCGACATGTTCGCTGAATTTCAACTTGGCGTCGATTGTAACACCGAGGTCGCAGATGGAGGATACACGCTCTAGTGAGGCAGAGCCAACTGTGTATTGATGCGTGATGGTGACACTCCTGTGGGAAAACGTTATCGCCTTACATTTTCCTGTATTTAAACTCATCCCGTTATCACTGCATTACTTCATTGATGTCGTTTTGCAAGACGAGGCAGTCTAGTGGAGTCGTTATGACTCTAAATATCTTCAGGTCGTCGGCAAACATTTGCTTGAATGATGAAATACGCGGGCACAGATCGTTGACGAAAAGAACGAATAGCATTGGCCCAAGCACGCTCCCTTGTGGTACTCCAGAGGTAATTACGAATGCATTCGATCGGGCAGAGTTTATAGAAACAAAGGACTGGCGGTTGGTCAAATACAAAAGAATCCATTCAACTAACCAAGTTGGAAATCCAATGGCTTTTAGCTTTTCGGTTGCGTAAAGATGAGGGACTTTGTCGAAGGCTTTAGAGGAATCTATATAGATAGAATCGACTTGCCTTCGTGATTCGACCTCTCGAAACAGCGTGTTTGTGTAGCATAATAAATTTGTGGTGGTAGAGCGGTGCTGGATGAACCCATGCTGGTACTCTGATATAAGGGGATGAATGACATTATAGAGAGCGTTGTGAACCATGGTTTCGAATACTTTGCTAATGCAACAGAGAAGCGATATCCCACGATAGTTGTCGACCCTGTTTCGATTACCTGCTTTGTAGATAGGCACAATCGAAGCAATCTTCCAAATGCTGGGAAAAACTCTTTCGTTCATCGAACGGTTGAATACGCAGCAGACTGGAAAAGCGAGCGAACGAGCACAATATTGAAGTAACGATGGGGGAATGCCATCTACTCCAGAGCCTTTCGTTACATCCAAGTCGTTTAGTGCTTTCATGACGTCGTCCGGCGAGAAACGCAGATTGGAAAGTTTATGTTAAATTCCTGGATGCGATCAAAACTAGCAGGGTAGAGCGGTGTTAGGTTTGAGCCGTAAACTGATTGAAAAAAACGAGCGAATAAGTTAGCAGCGTCAGCAGGTGTGTTAGCGGTAATTCCGTTGAACTCAACTGTGTCCGGGATACGATTGTGGGTTCGTTGCGATTTCACGAACTTCCAAAATGCCGATGGGTTTTGCTTCAGGTTTGCTTGCACTCGTTGGACGTATTCTTCGTAACTCGACTTCAAAAGTTCGTTGTATCTGGTCTCGATTAATCGAAGATTATTTCTACTATCTAGTGATCTAGTGCTGAGATAACGTTTGCGTGATTTACGTAAAACGTTCCGTAAATTTCGTAACGCTGGGTTCCACCATGGTTGCGCTGAAGTCGGTCTCCTAACACGTCGTAGTAGTGGAACTCGTGCATATAAAGTTTCATACAGCTTGTCATAGAAGTAGTCAGCTGCAGCGTCGACGGAATCGCCCTCCAGAATATGATGCCAATTGATGGTAGACAGTACGTTATTCAACGAGACGAAGTCGCAAAGCCTGAAATTCAAATCAGATGGATTTGAATCGCACTCGAAATTCATTGGTGAACTACCGTAGGCGTCTAGTTTTAAAATGAATGGTCTGTGATGGTGATCGATGCCCAGTAGTGGAATCGGAGGCTCAAGTAGAGTAACAGCGTCTGGTTTAGTAATAAAGGCCAGGTCTAAAAGTCTTCCATTCTGATTACAGAGTGTATTGATTTGGACAATTCCTTTAGTGAGCATCGGTTCCGTGAGAGCCATTTCCTGTTCGGTGGATGCGTTTGATGGTAAATATCCGTTCACATCCTCGTCAAATCTCCAATTCAGATATGGGAGGTTGTAATCGCCCAGTGACAGTATTATATCATTACACGAGGACCTATCAATGATAGTCTGTAGCGCGTTAGTGTGAGATGTGTATAAATCAGCGCTGGAGAGAGGACGGAGGTAGATTCCAGTGATGAATAGCGATCGGTGAAGCAGATTTAAGCGCACAGCTACTTGCTCCAGATGATCGCAATTTTCAAACGAGACCGATGTGCATGAATGCTTTGAATTGACCGCAATTAGAACACCACCACCTCTGGACAGTACACTAGTAGATTGACTACGGTCACCACGAAATATTCGGTAATCCGACGATAGCTCGCAGTCCTGAATATCCGCACGAAGCCAAGTTTCACTGAAAACCAGGACATCATAATCGCACGATGAAAGCTTTAAGCGAAGTTCAGTAGTCTTCGTGCGTAGATCTCTCACGTTTTGATAGTAGATGGAAAATATTGAATCCGTTTCACTACGTCGGTGTGAACATGCGTTGTTGCTGATGCCACTCAAATTAGCGCTGCTTGATGATGGAAGTGCGGATGTAGACGATGTAGGCACGACTGGGTCGGAGAGCTTCTATGATGCTTAGTGGTGAGCGTAACGGTGAGATGGGTCCCGTGTCAGCTGGTGGCAACGGAAATAATTCGGAAGCCGTGGTATGAAGAGCAGCAAATGGGTTGACATTTAGGTGGCTGAAACCCAGGGAAACATCAGGTACGGTATAATTCATATCGTATGTGTACTTTCCTGGAGTAGCGTGTTGGAAGACCCCATCACCAATGTCAAAAGCAGGTCCGGAACGACTAGGTGAGAAGCTGCAACTAGATATCACGACTGCTTTGACTGGCTCCGGGGCTTCCGTAAGGCTATGTTCTGTGCGTTCCGGTAGCTGCAGGTTGGCAATCGTATCGTAGGGGTTTATTGCTGTGTAAACGTGGGTGTTTGGTGCACTGCAATTTCCATCGGTGTGATGTTTGTTGGCGATAGGTTTGCAATGTAGGGTTTCCGAAAATTTTGAGTGGTGCAGTCCTCAAACTCCCGAAACAAGATACCTTCTGGCCAAGTCGAAGGATCTAATGCGTTTGCCCTCAAATCTAGATCCAAACCAACTTTGAAGGAGATGAAGGTCATGTTGCTAGTATCAGCTCCTTTCGCTACCAGTTTGACGACCTCGGGGTGCTGGGCCAGATCAAGATTTGCTCGTACCATTGCTGCGATATCATCATTACTCACATCAGGTCGTATGCGTGATAAGTAGAGCCAAAATTTATGCGCTGGCTTTTGGATTACTGGAACCGAAACCACGTTTTGCCCTACATGCTTAGAACCCGACTTGCACTCGGATGCGTTTTGTGGAAGTTCAGGTCCACGAAGTCGTTTGGCAGATCTAACAGGTTCGATTGAGGGCCAGCGCTTGACCGTTGGAGACAATATAGAAGGTACGGGCTTGGACAGCTGCTTAATTTCCGTCTGCAGATTTTTTATTGCTTCCGTCAGAGTCGCTAGCGGAGATATTTCATCGGCTTCTTCCGTGATGGAACGGAGATGAGAATTTTCGAAAAGATCGGCACAGTCATCGCACATCCAGAAGAGGTTTTTGCGATGTGTTGTGAAATAACTCATAAGAGCACGCGATACTCCCGACCGTCCTGAACATGCTAGATGAAACAAGCATCCACAGTATCCCCGACAAGCAATAAAATCTATGCCTGTGATGGCCTGGCTGCACTTGACGCAATTTTTTTCACCACTCATTCTGACAATAAATCGCCTTTAAATAGGCTCACACCAGTTGCGTAAACGACCGCACAACGGGAACGAAAAGTTAATCGAGTTTGTGGCTTGATTGTCTCGATGAGATGGACAATATGCTCGAAATGCAAGCTCAACGGTCACTTGTAAAACAAAACAATATCGAATTTAATCGCGAATTACAACTAAACAATCATAACAACACTATTTTCACACACAGTCAACGGGATGTCGATGGATGGACAGTTTACTGGTATTAAATATAATTGGAAACACTCAGAAAAAT
This sequence comes from Aedes koreicus, assembly GCA_024533555.2. Classification (NCBI taxonomy): domain Eukaryota; kingdom Metazoa; phylum Arthropoda; class Insecta; order Diptera; family Culicidae; genus Aedes; species Aedes koreicus. The sequence continues at coordinate 342,377 of JAHHFK020002972.1, read as the reverse complement.
AACAATAGAGACAGAGGCTGCACAATCAAGACGCACAATTCGACGCGATACAATTTCACCCCCCAAAAAAAAAAAAAAAAAACCAACTTTTAAAAAAAACCCAAAACCCCCCAAAAAAAAAAGCCACCCCAAACCCAAAAAAAAAAAAAAAAACAAACTCCAAAAACAAAATTCTTATAATTTAATATAATAATATAAAATGCTTCAATTTCATCAGTAGAATCTTACTTCCGAGTATGTGCCTCTTCCGGGGCGTAACATCCAAGCTTTCATCAAGTTGACGTCATAATTATTTAAATCTTACCAGATATATTCCACGGATATCCTCTCTAGATGATAACGATGTGATGACCGCTTCAATGGACCACTTGAACGTCGCCGGAATATTTGCCGGTGTGAAAACTCCCGAACGAAACTTAACAAACCTGATAGGTAAAAGGCCTGAAGCTAAAGGGTTGTCAAAATACAAATACACATTCAATTATCTTTTATGTTTATTCTATTATCATTATTCAATATCACAACTAAAAACGAATCACGAAAAATGGGCATTTCATACCCATTTCGCAAATAACATACATTTCGAAAAATGGGTATTTCATACTCATTTTCTAAATAACAAACGTATTGAAAAATGGGTATTTCATACCCATTTACCAAATAACAGATATTTTGGAAAATGGGTAAAAAATACCCGATAGCCTGACGTACAGGCTCTTTACTCATTAATGGGTAAACTCGTTTTACCCATTAAAGGAGTTAACCCACTTAAGTTCGAAATGGGTGATATTTTACCCATTAATGGGTACTGGCTGGTTTCAGTGCATTCAAAAATTTGAAAAAGGTTGGAAGAAAGTGTCCAAAATTGTCGCTAAGAAGTCTGTGCTGAACCTTATGAAGAACTATCGCAAGAAGATGCGCCAGCTAGGATACAACCGCTAGATTGCAAATATTGAGAATACTTACCTGATGTGCTACTCTAACGTTAACAGTATTCCTAATAAAAAATTTATTTCCAACACTTGTGTAGTATTTTTATTGAAAGCTGGGTGCGTCCATACTTTTTGGGGCAGTCTTTATTTAACCTGCATTGGATTCTGGAGTTATTAACCTTAATTGCTAACTGTGACACTCGCGTTTTTCATCAATAATACCGTGCTTGACAGTCAATATTCTTATTTTTGTTTTATATTAATTAGTAGGTCATTTTTGCATTATTTAATACATGTGAAGGTTAACGGTAATATTCAGTTAAAATTTATTTGCTGATTATTGCATGGCAGACTACGATAATCAACCTTCGGATTCACAGACAAAGTGCTCGGATATTGATGCAGCACGATATAATTTTAGAAATAATATTGTTTACCTATTGGTAAAGATTCACCCAAATATCTCAGACCAAAACTGGCTGAGGCAAATCATATAGACATACGAAGCAAGCAAAAGTGAGTAAAATGATGGAAGAGCAGTGGAGCAATGTTCTTCAACATGTTAACCAATTTGTTTGAACCACGGCGAGCCAAAAAATGAAATAAAGACCGCCAAGAAAGCAAGAGTGGCAAACCCAGTGACGATGGTCAGACGGGAGATGTTCAGTGCGAGTGGTAGCAGTACATTAATTATTCATACATTAATTAAATTTTTATTTCGCCACTAATTTTTCCTAATTTGTCGAGCCGAAAGTTAGTCGTACCTACGCATCGTTGGCCTCAAGGCCGGTCGAATGGAATGAAGCGTCTACGCTGTTCTGGGAGGATACAGGTGTGAAGATTAATTATTTTATAATCTTAGAAATGGAAAAAGTGCGAAAGAACGAGTTTATTTTACCAAATTTACTCTTTCATCAATTTACTAGTTAGTTTTCACAGTTTCATAATATCATCTTTAAGCTGAATGATTTTTGTCAAAAATCATTTAGTAAGATAGAGATAATTCCAATCAATATTTATTGATTCTAATTTACGTGCGAATTGAAGCACCTCATGATTGTTTGTCATCAAATCACATCAATCTTTATACATTATATCAAGCATATGACATATGTTTATGCATCACACTTGTGGTCAAAAAATAATTCCTCTCGTTTTTTCTATATCCATCGAAAGGTTCATATATATACATGTTGTTCTTATTTAACAAAAATAATAATGGCTAAATCACTCTCATTGGCTACATTTCGAATATAATATTACGTGAATATGTGTATAAGTTTTGAGTGTAGCTTACTGTTTGTTTGTAGCCCAGTATGATTGTAGCTTGTTCATTTGCATTAGCTTTACAGCTCATTTACGTAGTTGTATTATTTTCAAATAAAATAACCTGGAATACAAAACGAAGGCTCGTTTTTGAATCAGGGGATATATCTTCTCACTTGAATAAAAAAAAACTAATCTACATATATAAAAATGGATTTCTGTCTGTCTGTCTGTCTGTCTGTCTGTCTGTCTGTCTGACCCTAATAGGCTCGGAGACTACTGAACCGATCGGCGTGAAAATTTGTATGCAGGGGTTTTTTGGGGCCGGGGAAGGTTCTTAAGATAGTAAGAGACCCCTCCCTCATCTGAAAGGGGGGGCTCCCATACAAATGAAACACATATTTCTGCATAACTCGAGAACTGATCATGCAAAGGAACCCAAATTTAGCATGCGGAAGTTTTTGGAGGCAAGAAATGTTTCTATGGCAGTTTGAGACCCCTCCTCTCTCTAGAAAGGGAGGCTCCCATACAAATGAAACAGAAGTTTCTGCATATCTCAAGAACTTATCAAGCAAATGGAGCCATATTTGGCAAGTGGGGTTTTCTGGTGGCGGAAAATGTTTCTATGGTGGTTTGAGACCCCTTCCCTCTCCTAGAAGGGGTGCTGTCATACAAATGAAACTGAAATTTCTTCATAACTCTAGATCTAATAAAGCAAATGGAACCAAATTTGGGTTGCGGGGATTTTAAAGGCAATGAATGTTTCAACGGTGGTTCGAGACCCCTCCTCTCTCTCTGGTAGGGGGGGGGGGGGAAGGGCGGTGCTCCCATTCAAATGAAACACAAGTTTCTGCATAACTCGAGAACTAATCAAGTAAATGGAACCAAATTTGGCAGGTAGAGGTTTTTGAAGCCAAAAAATGTTTCTATGGTAACTCAAGACTCCCCCATCCTCTGTAAGAGGGGGGCTCTCATACTAATGAAACACAAATTTGTGCATAACTCGAGAACTAATCAAGCATATGGAACCAAATTCGGCATGTGGAGGTTTTTGGAAGAGAGAAATGTTTCTATGGAAGTTTTAGACTCCTCCGCCATCTGGAAGGGGGAGGGAGGGGAGTTTCCAAACTAATGCAACACAAATTTCTGTATAACTCGAGAACTAATCAAGTAAATGGAACCACATTTGGCAGGTGGAGATTTTTGAAGGCAAGAAATGTTTCTAAGTTGACTCGAGCCCCTGCCTTCTCTGAAAGGAGGGCTCATATACAAACGAAACACAAATTTCTGAATAACTCGAGAACTTATCAAGTTAATGGAACCCAATTTGGCATGTGGAGGTTTTCGAAGGCAAAAAATGATTCTATTGTGGGTTGAGACTCCTCCGCTCACTGAAAGAGGTTTCATACAAATGAAACACGAATTTCTGCATAACTCGATAAAAATTAAAGCAAATGGAACCAAATTTGGCATGTGGAGGTTTTTGAGAGAAATAAATGTTTCTAATGTGGTTTGAGACCCCTCCGCCTCCGCCTTTTCTGGAAGGGGAGACTCCCATAAAAATGAAACATAATTTTTAGCATAACTTGAGAGCCAATGAAGCAAATGAAACCAAATTTGGCATTTGGCATGTTGAGGTTTTTGGAGGCAAGAAATGTTTCTATGGCAGTTCAATACCCCTCCCCATTTTGAAGGGGGATACAAATAAAAAGCAAATTTCTGCATAACTCGAGAACTAATCAAGAAAATGAAACCACTTTTAGCATATGGGGGTTTTTGGAGGCTAGATTTCTATATACATAACAATGAATTTCTGTCTGTCTGTCAGACCCTTATAGACTCGGAAAGTTCTGAACCGACCAACGTGAAAATGTATATGAAGGGGTTTTTGGGGCTGTAAAAGGTTCTTATGATTGTTTGAGACCCCTTCTCTCTCTCAGGAAGGGGTGCTTTCATAAAAATGAGACAAAAATTTCATCATAACCCGAGAACTAATCAAACAAATTGAAACAAATTTGTCATGTGGGGGGTTTTGAAGGCAAGAATGTTTCTATGGTAGTTCAAGACTCTTCCCCTCTCTGAAGAAGGGGGGGAGGGGCTGCAAACAAATGAAACTAGGTAAGAAGCATGTTTTGATAGAAGTTTGAACCCCTGCGTATTCAAGAAAAAAAAACTCATTTCGAAAACAAAACCATAAACGTGCCAGTTATATTAAATTTTCCTTCATTTAGTTGCAAGCTTAGCAGCGCACGGTCAGCTAGTAAACTATAAATTTGAATTACCACTTAATAAACGACAAATATATATTGAGAAATAGGGTAATCCTCTCATCTGTGATTTCCCGAAGTTAAATTTGTGTATGATATGTTAGGAATGAATAAGAGCGTGGGTAGAATTTTTATCAACCATGTACTATCATTGCTTATGATGCGTGTTTCCCAGTAAGGAATTTTGCGCCAACTCGTTCGGAACTACACTATCTCAAAACCGTACACAGCAAAAAAAAAATGTAACATACTTCAACGTAATTGACGGTAACGTATTAAAAACTGATGCAATCAAGGAAATACGACGCACAATGACATCCACTTGATGGAATATTACATCGCTCTTCAAATTACATCAGAACAACATTTTTAGTTTCATGAATGTAATAATCACATATCAAAAACATAAACATTACACGAAAACCAATGCACATAAAGGACTCCGCAAAAGATGTTAAATATTACACGATTTTGATGCTTTATCGCATTTTGTTGTTATGTAAAATTAAATCTCGCAACACTGCCAGATTTGTTCTTGTTTTTTCTTTCACTTTCGGCAACACAGTTTTCTTGTCAAAACAAATAGCGAATTCATTTTCGATTCATTTCCAAACTGGATCATGTATCGAAATTGGGTCGGCTTGTTGTGTGTTAAACGTCAGTGTGTATGATTTTATTTGTAACTGGTATCGGATTGAGGTTTGCACTGACAATAAATTCGGGTATCGCAAGTTGGAACTGATTCCAATCTAGGTTCAAAGACGAATTCAATAAAAGTCAACCGTCACGATCACGATACCGTTGCATCCGAAAGCTGAACCTTTTGAACCGTGCGAAATTATTGTGCAGCCGTATACAGATGATGACAAAATGGAGGAAGTGAAAATGGTAAACCCCCTGCCATCAATCCCTCTGAGACGAACAGATATTCGGCTGCAATCGGTAAGTTTAGGATCCGCAGGTGTATCTGGAGATTTTATTCATCAGCCTCCAAGGTAGCCACATTTCGTCGAGTGGTAAATCGCCTGTGTCATCTGAACCGATGCCCTCTACTGAAGAGCCGATGTTATGCTCGGAAACGGATGCAATCGTACCGACACTGCAGAATCAAGGCGGTTTTGATTTGTACAAGGTGCTGGTGAAACGAGAAACATCTCAGGCTGAGTATGATTTGGATGCGAGTGACAAGAATGAAGACTTCAACATGTCCAACAGTGCGGAATATGGACCAGATGGATAAATTGCGATAATTCCAGCAACGGAGGAAGTAAAGGAAATTATAGTGGAAGTAAACAAGGTGAAAGCAAAGCAAACTTACCAGAATCATCTAGGGGAAAGTAGTGGTGGATCATCTTCGCTAGCTAGTGGAGCAGTGGAGCGATATCAAGGTCGAGAATGAAAAAAATAAGAAGGATGAATCGGCGACTTTGGACGAAGAAACGAAAGATCCGTCACTGGATGAAACACATCTCGATTTTGTTGGACAGCACTTGTATAGAACATGTTGCTTACATAGAACCGAGCATAGAACATCAATCGGATATCTTGTTCTTCTGTCTTTTTCCCGCATGTCAGTACCATTCCAAGAAATCGCAAGATTTCATCACTCATATTTCTAGAAAGCATAGCCAAATGTTTAATTCCAATTTTAAAAATAAAACCATCTTTGTGTTTTGATTTACGCTGTAAACCTTTTTTTTTCATTCAAAAATATCAGAAAATAATATTTACAAGTTTTACATTACTCCCTTTACGTCGCGACTTTGCAGTACGTCGTGATGATTCACGTTGTCTCGATGAGTTACGTTGTCTCGTTTACATCGACCTAATTACATCGATAAGCAGTGCATCATTTTATTGTGTACATCGAGACAACCTAACATTACACAACCGATGAAATGACCTATGTGCATCTGATTCTGTGTAATATTCAACAACTGTTTTTGCTGTGTATGAAAGACTTTGACATTGACTGAAGGGGTAAAGCTTTACGCCGTCTCTTCTACTAATAGATATAACTCAGAAATGAGAATATCTTCAGAAATGTGACCAAAGGGTAAATGAAAATTGTTTGAATTTTCATTAAAGATATAAAAAAATACCAACGTAAACAAAAATTTAGGTTGATCTGTAAAAAAATTATGCCTTCTCTGAATTGCGTGTGTTTTATTTTTTTTTAGACAATTGAGATGTCTACAACTCTCCTGAAAAAATTACGATGGCATATTGAAGAAAATAAATCTAACAACAACTGTTCATGTTTTCAATTTCGCTTATAAGGCGCCATGCGTCTGCATTGAAAGTTATTGCTTATTTTTGTTCAACTATATCTCTGAATTTATACATACTGCAAAGTTAGGCCAAATTGATTCCACTAAATCGTTCTTCACTGACGGATCATTGATAGAGGAGTCAGCAGGCTCTGGTGTGTACAACGAACTTCATAGCACCAATAGTAAACTTCAAGCTCCTTGTTCCGTATATGCCGCTGAATTAGCGGCAATACACTTTACGCTAGAAATTATTACCTCACTAACACCGGATCAGTATTTCATTTTCACGGATAGTCGCAGTTCTATAGAGGCTATTCACTCCTTGAGGCCGGTAAAGCAGTCCTCGTATTTTCTCATGAAAATACAGGAGCTTCTAAGTGCTTTATCTTCGCGTTATTTTATCATCGCCGTTGTATGGGTCCCTTCTCATTGTTCGATTCTAGGCAATGAGAGAGCGGACTCGCTTGCAAAGGTGGACGCTTTGGAAGGCGATATTTATGATCGACAAATTGCCTTCAATGATTTTTTTTCATATTTTTCGTAAACAGTCACTCGTCATCTAGCAGTATAAATGGATTAAAGGAGATTTGTGGCGATGACAACATTCTATCATCCCAAAGGTGTCGAAGAAATCTTGGTTTGCGGGTATGGATATGGGTCGAGAATTCATTCGTGTGATGTCTCGTCTCATGTCAAATCATTATTCTTTGAACGCTCATTTATACCGTGTTGGGCTGAGTGACAGCAATCTCTGTGAATGTGGACAAGGTTACCAGGGCGCATATCACATTATTTGGTCATGTGCTGAGCATCGTGGAGTCAGATCTGAGCTTTCTGATTCCCTTCGGGCTCGAGGTAGACAACCCAATGTACCAGTTCGAGATATTTGGCAATGCGTGATCTGGAGTTTATGAAACTCATATATGTGTTCTTGACTAGCATTAGCCTTAGATTGTAGTTTGCTTAATCTGTATGTTTACCATTAGTTTTTTTGTACTTGTGTTTGTATTTGTATGTTTTTTTTCTTTCTCAAAAATGTTCAAGTCAAAAAAAACCTAAAAGTTGTATAGTTATAAGATTTTAGACAGTTAAGAATTTCAAATAAATGTGTTAGGTAAACCATATTGCAAATTCCCGCCCATCTTCCCATCCGTTAAATTTTTATTCCAATTAGTAATCGGTTCGATCACCCTAATCTTAGTTATAAGATAATTGATGCATACACACGAAAAAATTATGAATTTTACACGAGACGTATTTCATGTTCGTAGTCGGGGAACGTAAAGAAAGATTTCGTGTAATAGTATCCGGAAACTGACCCAACGCAATTCGACAAAAGATGTGTAGATTGAATTTATTTTCTCATCTCTTTCAACTCATTCACCTTACAAATAATGATAAAATATATATATATATTATATATATATATATATATATATATATATATATATAATAATAAAAAAAAAAATATATATATATATATATATATATATATATATATATTATATATATATATATATATATATATATATATATATATATATATATATATATATATATATATATATATATATATATATATATATATATATATATATATATATATATATATATATATATATATATATATCTGAGTTTCAAATCTGCTGTACCGTATGCGTGATTATGTTTGCATTATCTTACAAATAAGGTTCCTGTTTCAAACATACCAAGTGCATACAATGGTTCGGTTTTTTTTGCATGCACGTAAGCTATAATTCCTATCGTAGAATGCTGTGAGTAAAAGAAGCGTGCAAGGAGGAATTTATAGAGAAAGTTCAAGATTTTCTTACATCCCTCGACTCGTAGCTCCCGGTTGCGGTTGGTAATCAGGTGAGTTTTTTGTCGCCCTCGATCTCAACACACAAAAATTCAATCCAGTTAAAAATTACATGAAATGCCTTCAATTCGTGCAAAATTTAAGTCACACGTAATTTTTCATTCCTAAAATTTTATTTTCGAGTGTAGTTTTAAATCTTTCTACATTGGGACTTTAAGTCAGTATGTTCTTCCGTGGATTAAAGAGCAGTACGGCCAGAAGCCAAGTGTTGTATTCCAACAAGATGGAGCACCGTGATACACCTCGAACCGCACTCAGAAGTCGTTGCAGAAACTCTGCCGTTCTGGGTGAAGGATATGTGGCCGCCATCCAGCCCCGATCTTAATCCGCTTGATTACTCAGTATGGCGGGTCATGAAGGCTAAAGCGTGTTCTAAATGCCACCCGAGTACAGCAAGCCACAGACAAACACTGACCAGTAACTGGAGAGAAATGGATCCAGGCTACATTCTAGGACCTGCCGTGCGTTCCGGAAGCGTGTGGAGGCTGTAATTGCAAGCAAGTGGAAACTCGATCGTTGATTAACATAGTTTAAGTCTCTTAGAAACATCATCCTTTTGAATACATAAAAAAATCATAACCAAAATTTTGGAGATTTTTTTTAAATTTTGCATTGCTCAATGGTGCAAACATTATCACGCATACGGTACAATATCATGAACTTAAATACAACAGCAGAATAAACTTAATTAATGCAAAACGTACGTTCAAACTAGAAAATAAGAAGAATGATTGGTAATTTCCATTTAATTCCAACTACTTTTATTGCTTATCTTGACAGATACGCGTATTTCGTCTACAATTTGCAGCCGTCTTCAGTGTCGTGTACTAATACTCGACTAGGACTACGTTCAAAGTTTCGCTTTCGTCGTCGCTCGTATTCAAAAGATGAATTCAAGTTGAAACTTTGTGGGTGTAAAAACATGGCCTGGCATGGCAAAGATTGCAAAAGTAATGCAAGGTAAAACAAGACTAAAGTGCAGAGTTCAGAAAATGTAAAGAAACTTTTTTTAAATCAGTGCGAAAAACTGTATCTCAGCATTTTTCGTTTCATGATTGTTTCATGTTGTAGTTATATATATGACAAAAGTCAAACATGTTAATGATCGTATTCCCTTCCGCTTTCGATTATTCCGATGATTTAGCATCTATGTCTTATATGTTGTGTCAATAAAATTAAGTTTTCTAACATTTCATTGGGACTGCGTAAAAATCTCAACCCAGATAAGTCACAAAGAAAACCGAAACAGTGTTTGGAATCATGATAACGAAGAAATAAAAATCAATCACTGGTTCGTGATTGAACGAATACTTTTCCATAACACTTGTTAAAAATATTTCAGATTTATGAAATATTTAGTTATCCTTGCAAACTGCGCTGTATTAAACTCATTAAACAGAAATTCATCTTTTTATCAACGAAAAACACATGTATCGATAACCATGTATAATAAAAACCACTTGAAATACTGCTTTTTAAAATGACGCTGCAACAGACTGACTCCACGAGCGAAAACTATGTTTGCTACATATTAAAATCATTTTTACAGACCAGTTCCCGCAATCAAACTGAAGAATTGGTAACTAGGATCTAGTTCAGAATATGACCTCACTTTCAAATGAAAGCGAAGTTCATCCTTAACATGTTGGAGTAACTTTTCATCCGTTGGGTAAAATTAATTGAAATTTTGCGTAGATATAGTTGAATGTGTATTGTTTACACTCTGTGAGTTGATTTCATCAGGTGCGCAAAAGTTTTAAAAATGACGACGAAAGAACAGTGCGTGCGCGAAAAACTTTTGCACGAGTACTTTGAGAATAAGGATCTGTCGCATCGTGCCATCGGGAAAAAGTTGGGAATCGCGATTCCACGGTGTCTGGTATCATAAAACGGTTCGAAGAACGTCTGATTGTTGATCGTAAGTGAAGATCCGAAAAAAAAGCCGTCAGGTCAACGAGAACGATCCCAAACGCATAATTGGGGCCTTTAAACGGAAACCGAACGCCTCAGTTCGAGATGTGGCTAAAAAGTTGCATGTGAGCTAGACTTTCGTACAGAATACCAAAACTCAAGCTGGACTACGTACGTTTTAGGTTCAGAAGTCCTCAAACCGTGACGAGAAACAGAAAACAGTCGCAAAAAGCCGTGCCCGGAAGTTGCACGACCAGAAGTTAACGAAACCACACTACTGCGTAATGGATGACGAGACATATATGAAGGCGGACTTCAACCAGATTCCAGGAAACCTGTATCTGACTGCCAAGGATAAGTGTGATGTACCCGACAACCTCCGGGCACAGAAGATGTCAAAGTTCGCCAAGAAGCTCTTAATTTGGCAAGCGATTTGTACTTGCGGAAACGGAGTACACCTTTCGTTACCGCAAGCACCATGAATGGACAGGTGTTTTGAAAGAGTGTCTCCAAAAGCGGTTTCTCCCTCTCTTGATCTTCTGGCTGGATTTGGCATCATGCCACTACACAAAGGACGTGCTAGAGTGGTATAAGACGAATGATGTCGATTTCGTGCCGAAAGATCTGAACCCCCCAAACACTCCCGAACTGCACCCAATAGAAAAATACTTTATGTATTTTGAAAAATACATTATGAAGGAGCACCTTCTAAACCGACCTAAAGTGGTGAAGAATGTAGAAGAAATGAAGAAAGCATGGAATAATATGAAAAAAACTGTCGATTCTGAGGTCGTGCAGAACCTTATGGCTGGGGTTATGGCCAAGGTTCGCACATTCGGATATAAAGGCGAAATAAATTAAAATAATGATGCCAAAATTTTATGAACTTTGTGTGTGCGGATTTTAAACGGTACACCCCTTATAGGACTACAAAGCTCCGTAGATAGCAGCAACATCAACACCATGCTGGAGGTGGCTAAGTTCGACTCTGGGTCTAGTTTAGGAATTTTCGGTATAAAAGATTATTACAATGTAACGATAATACAAATTATTCATTCATATAAAGTTTCTTTAAATTCTCTGAATCCTTTCCTTAATTTTATTTGTTAATATATGTAAATAATGATTAACAGATATGTTAATCATTATCAGACATGAAAACATGCTGTTAAAATCTTGTTTCCTATATTATTCTCTTAGCGACTTGTAGAGAAGAGTTGAAGAAAATTAATTTTTAGATAATTAATAACATACCTGTAGAAAAAAAACACAAATTGCTATAACATTTTTTTTTTTCATTGCAAAATCTATTTCAGTTTATTCAAATTATTTTTTTGCGTTTATTTTTCAAATAATTAATATGTTTTTAATGAAAATTTACCACATGTTCTAAATAACATTACAAATAGCATATCGTTAGATCTTCTCATTTTTATGTTACATCTAGTAGTTTTTAGTTCCTTGGTTATCGAGATTTTCTGCCCTGGGCTGGTTCATTTCCCCGATGTTACATCTATTTAAGTTGTTCATCGTCTTAAATAGATGCAACATCGGGGAAATGAACCAGCCCATTTTTACATTTTGGTCTAATTTTTTTTTTAAATACAAACTATGCTTAATAGCAAAGAATTACATCGGGAATCGGAAATTATTATTATTAGTATTATTATCACTATTACTTTATTTAAATTTTTGTTGTTATTATTTAATGCAATATTATGACCTTGCTATTTGAAAATATAGTATTATTATAATTCATTTTTTAAATAATTTAATGATAGTTAATATAATACATATTATTATTTTAATTGTTATTAATTCTTTTATTATTATTTTTATTATTTTGAATAATTTGCTACATAACATCCAGCTCTAGACACACAACAGCTGATATTGTTGTCCGAGTCAGAAAACTTCAAAATTTAATTTAACCCGATATTCTGCTGTCGTGGCCTTAAGCTATGCTAATGTCAGATCCAAGCATCGTGATTCCAATCAATCAACAGGTGTTTTTATAATCCAAAAAAGGGAAATAGGGGTGGGTGATTTTTATCGATTCGTACAGAAAAATAAAACACCACACCCAATTTTGAGGATGATATACGGGAAGTCGTTCATAATCTCACCACGAGGTCCATGAAATGCAGCATTGGGCAACTACTAATGTAGCCTTGATCGGTCTGTCTCATGAAACTAGATGTGAATGACTTCATGTGTCGCTTGACAATTTAGGCCCTCTAACTAATCCGCCAAATGATGTCATAAAGTAGCGCTAGCAGATTAGTACTATACTGTCACTAACAACACACACATACCCGAACCTGAATCAATACTTGTTTCTCTTGGTGCCCGAGCGCAGAAAGTCGCGTTGTTGATCCAGCACGCGGGCGGTAATCGTTTTCATTATTAGTAGTCGTCGTCACCATCGGCGCTGTACATAGGCATGGTTTAGTGCTTTTGTATGTTGATGATCTACGCCGGCCGCATGATGGCATTTGACTTGGTCGCGCAGAACAAAAGTAACACAAATGAAGAAACGTGTTAAAAATAAACCATTAGCCTGCATGTTTGGAAGCGCAGGGAGAGGAAAGTGAAAATGTAGCCAGAAGGAAGCACACAAAGTACAACAAACAGCAAAGTTTGGAAAACTCGGTGAATCAACATCAGAACAGAAGAAAGAGGAAAGGGCAGTCAGAAAGGCGAACATATTTAAAAACAACAAAACTACATGAAACGGAGTTCATGGTTTATTACAGCTTTTGCATACGATCGCGCACATACTCGAACACACGGACACACATTTAGATATGCATGGAAACGTTTCGCGAGGCCAAGAATTTCCCACATGTGTGATGATGCTGCAGATGGATACGCAGTTCCATGTTGAATTTGGTTTCGAAACGCCAATGATGTCTGGACTTGGCTGGGCTAATGGAGCGAATTGTGAATAAGCCGAGGCAAGAATGAAAAATTCTTCACGAACAAATGGGCAGCAGCAGACATAAATCGTGCCAGTTATTCAGACTTGTTGAGTCAACCCGGCGAGACAACAAATTGATGGCTGACTCAGGATGCCGACAAGCCTGCGTAATCGTCGATGAGCTCTTAAGAAAGGGTGACGGTTACTTGTTTGTTTATTTGGCAATTCCTTAACCATGTAAATGTTGATGGAATATTGTTGGGTTGTTATTTTTGTGAGTTAAAAGAATATATTCTGCTACAAAAATGACGCAGAGGTTATTTCAAATACTGAAATACTATCTCATGTTTTTTTCTATGATAATCTTTCATAATTAACTTTTTTTTTGTCTTAGTTTTCTCGAAAACAGGTGAATTCTACAAATTTTAACGCCGCATGGTTTTGTGGTAATTTGAAAAGGCTAGCTGTTATTTAAAGAAGCCTTTGAAAACAGACATTATGTCATATTTGAATATTTAGCAACAGCTGTGATTTCTAAGTCGCATTAACTGACCCTCAATACTAATTATGTTTTGATCGGATAAACAACCACGCTATGTGTATTGCCAAGATACAAAAAGCGGATATTAAACACAAAGAATAAAATCACTTATGAGGATGTTGAAGTCTCTGGTTAGAATTTTTACATCAGAAACTTAAGAAAAACTAATTCCACTGCTATCAGAATATATTATGTTGAATAGCTCATAGAACAAGATCTTCTGCAGGCAGGAATCGGTAGCAATGATTGTCTCAACTAGGTTGGAATAAACATCTTAAAAACAAAAATCATGCATTAGACTTATTATTTTTCTGCAGGTCAGTCCAAATGTTATTTATTAACTGTAATCTCATCTGCAGTAATACGTTCTACAATATTTGCTAGTAGTCTTGCTACAATATTATTCGATCATGTTTAACATAGAGTTGCTCAACCGTTGATCCAAGCTAAGTTTAAACAACGGATAGTAAAATAAAATTCAATTCTACACGGATACGAACACCAAAAACTCTTCACAAACATAAAAAAAAAAAAAAAAAATCAATAAAAATCAATATGCAAAATACCAGCACTGAAAAAAAAATCACTGACAAAAAACTTCGCTCAAGTGCTGGGTGGAGCACCTGACAAAACAAACAACCCGAGTGATAAACGAAACGCATTATTCACATAGCAAGGGAGGAATTTGATTCTGTGCACTTTCACTGCCATGCAGTATTTCGTAATTTCAATTATTCATTAATATTTCAGTATTTTTTGGATTGTTTTCGAGAAAAAGTACTTATAAAAATATTAACATATCATTTAACCATAAGGAAGGTTTCAACTATAGTTTCAACCATACCAACCTCATACATCAACGATTATTTTGTGTATATATAAATGTTAGTTTTTTGAAAAAAATGATTAATTTAGGCATGCATTATTCGTAGCTTTTTATTTTATGAAACATGGTATCATGAAACTTGTAACTCTGTTACCATTTGGTATCTGTCTCTCTTTTTCTTTGATATCTGATTAATTTCCCATAAAATTCTGCAAATTTTGAAACGTCGCACGACTAGGATTCTGGTGAAATTATAATTTGACAATTTAAGTTTTTAGCAGTTAAGAAGTCAAATTAGTTCAATTTAGCGACGATTTTCGTACATGGCACACTCATTAATAAATGGTCAACATGCGATTCTCCAGCACAGATTCTAAACGGCTTATTCGGTATAATCTAAGATTGTTAGCCGTAGTCATTAAATTCATACATCAACGATAATAAGCTCATAAGATTTAAATTTAGTTTAAAAAAATCGTTGGATCAATCCGGGTCAATATGACCCATATGCATTATTCGTAACCTTTTTTTGTCGAGCCCTTCAGAAACGTACGAAAAAAATAAAACTTTAACTTGAAATAATCAACTCTCCAAAACCGGAAAAGTCATAAAATTTCAGACATGTAGGTTATTATTTTCAAAAATTATCGCATTTCAAAGGGCGCTTCGGGTGAAATTTACCCTAAGTAGGGTCCCAAAGTAGGTTAGTACTACATTAGTAAGGATAAAAAAAAACACCGTCATTTCAACCCAAACAAATCTATATTTGCAATCTGCATTTAAAATGCAACTGAAATCCAGACCAGCATCGATTGTTGTGCTCTCAACTCCATAAACAAAAAATGTGATTTCTGTAACTTTTCAATTTCGAACAAATGAGAGCCACAAAGTTGCTTAAGTGTCAAAATGTTGTACAGTTAATTCGCTTAAAAGCTTCATTTTAATCTCATAACAACATAACAACATAATGACTGAAACGCTTGAGAATATTTTTGAAATCGGTCAATCGGTTCCGAAAATATTTCATACACGTTTGTATTATAATCCTATTGGCCATATAATTCTTTAAATTATAAAAGAGTTCAACAACGTTTGTGGACCAATTTAGAGAAGAAAAATAGACCAAATAGAAATTACACCCGTTGAAATTAAAGCGTGTCAGGAAATATTTTTTGTAACTTTGTCGCGTCAGTGGTCTGAGTCAACGTAAGAACTTCTTTCAATGTATAGTTTAGCTGTCAGTGAATTCTTTCACCTTTGCGTCAACGTGTATATTGTTTACTTTTGAATTGAAGTTTTGAAAATGTCGTCTCTACAACAATAAGTTGGTACAAGTGGTTAGAAAATCCTAACCGTTCACAAAAAACAATTGCGGATTCGGTCGGGGTGACGCAACAAACGGGGTCGAATGGCATCAGTAAGTTTCTACAAACCAGTAAACCGGTTGAGATGAAGCCAACTAAGGAGTCGAAAAGGGAAACACACAACAAACAAGATGAGAAACAAGTGGTGAAAAAATATAAAAGGAAGCCCAACATGTCGGACAGAGATTTTGCCAAAAAACTAGATGTAGCTAAGTCAACTGTGCAGGACATTAAAGTGAGATGTGAGATGAGCTCAGAAGAAACCTCACCAAGATGATAGAGGGCTTGAAAAAGCAAGAGTTGGGCCCGAAAGCTATAGGATTTGTTGTTAACTAAACATACAGGTTGCATCGTACAGGACGATGAAACATACGTGAAAACTGACTTTTCACAAATCCCTGGCAATAAATTCTACACTATGAAGGACAGGACGAATTCATGACATGTTTAATGAAACTTGCCTAGAGTGTAATATTTATGGCGGTAAAATTTCACCACAACTGTGAGGTGTTTATTGAGATGGCATCGGCATAAGATGAGCGCGAAAGTCGTGGGAGATCCAACTGCGTTCCACAGATGGAACGAAAAACGCCTGGTATTCTATCATTCCACGATGTCCCGGGTGGTGAAGTCATTCAAGGAGATCCAGACGACCCAGCGGCGGTCACACAGCGGCAAAACACTGAAGACATCTGATCTGGTAACGGCAAGAAAGGTGTTGAATCTGTTTAAGTTTTGACCGAAACTTTCGATCCGCAATGTGACGAAGAAGGTGGAGTTTTTCATCTGGTTGGTGAAACGGGTCGTTCTTCACGTCTACAAGGTCAGGAAGTCATCAAATCGGGACGACAAACAAAACACGGTAGCCAAAACTTAAATCGAGACTTAAATCACGGTGGACACAAAGCAATTGTCGGGGCAGGAGATTTACGTTGCTACGCCATGGTTAGCTGTTCCTAAGGAGGTAAGCAAAAAGAAGGGGACAAATTCACAAAAAAGTTCCTGGTTTGGAAGTGAGTGTGGAGAGATGAATCAGCCATACATTACGACGGGTACCATGAACGGAAAAAATTAGCGAGTGCTTCTAGAAGCGCCTGCTGCCCTTCCTGGAATCTCACGGAGGCGAAACGTATTTTTGACCGGATTTGGCATCCTGACACTACACGCGGTCGGTGATAGATTGGTTCAGAGATAACAATGTTGTTTTTGTACCAAAAGATATCATCCCACCGAACTCGCTGGAACTTTGTCCGACTTTTTCAGTCGGGCTATCATTAAGGCTAAATTTCGTATTACACTTAAGGTTTTGGAGAACGAGCTGGGTTTGAAGAAACAGTGGGTAAAAGTATTAAAAGTCGGCCCCACTATTGTCCAAAACCTTATGAGTGGTGTCAAGAGCAAAGTGAGGGCATTCGATCATAGAAAGGAGATCCAATCAACAAATAAAGTAGAAACCTAACCATAATGTTGTTGTTTGTTATGAGAAAGTTTGATGAAAATTCGATTAAAAATGAATGTTTGGCGACCATTTTTGTGTCTCTCATTTTTGTCGAATACAGTCTTTAGTTTGAAAATTCAAAAATTGGTTGACTCTGAATAATTACCTGCGTAATTGCCTCGATAAATCGTGTAAAAAACATGAAACATGACGCATTTAGAGAAACTGCTTTTTGCTAGGGGCTTCGTAGTTTTCTGATTATATTTAATTGGATGATTTTTAAAGTTTGACATTTCAGGAATATAAGGAAGGTGTTGCCATGGTAACGTTCGACTTTTTTCCCCTTTGAAACGAAATAATATTTTTTATTCAGGTTCATTTGTTTGAATTAGGTTAAGTTAAGGTTGATACGATTTGAATTTTATAGCCAATGTAAATATTGACATAAACGTTAGGTTAGATATACATTTCTAGGGTTTTTTTTCATTTGGGCGAATCTACAATTGAGAGATTCTCTCCGGGCTCGCTCTCTTTCATTCATTACAGCGCCATTATAAAACTTTCGAGGGATTCTTTAGTACAGATCGAAACACAACAGTGCTGGCTAGCATATTCTACAAATAGTAGAATGAAAAACGTAAAGGTGATTGGTTTATGAATGAAAGAGAGCGAGCCTGGAGAGAATCTCTCAATTGTAGATTCGCCCTAATGAAAAAAAAAAAAACCCTAGATTTATTCTGCTTGTCAACTGGTTTGTGTCTCGGCTAAATTAAATGCTATAAAAAGTAATAAATGCAACAAAAACTCCAACCTATGTAAAAACCATCTTTGCAAACCTAGAGAAGCACCAAAAAAAATCTTCATTCGCCATGCGGATTTTTTGCTGGTGATTTTGATTAGTAATAGTAGATGATTGTATGATCAAGTTTTTTTGGTCGTGCTAAGATTTAAGCTCGGTCATTTTGCAACTTGAGAAAAGAAGTGATCGCGTAGTTTCGGAAGTTTTGGTCTAAAGAAGTAAAACGTTGTTTCTTCGAGACACGTTCCAAAGGTAGTTAAAAGGAAAAGTGCATATTTGGAAATTAAACGTGTTTTTGCCATCTTTTCTTTAATTGATTTAAGTTTTACGTAGTCTCTGGTCTGGGAGACCGGCAAGGCAGTATCTACTCAAGATTCGCAAAACGTTTAGTGCAAAAAAGGTAATTGTTTTGATAAGCCATATTAAGTTTTAAACTAAAACATATCATTCGCGTTGGACATTCCAGCGCTCAGGCGCTTTTTGTGTACGGGCTGGAAGACATCAATCAATCGAAAACGTATTGGGGGTTTCTGTAGCAACGATCACCGCCATTTGTCCGTGGAGCACAGGTCGAACAGTTTGAGCTCGGGAGTCCGCTAAGGCCTGCCTTTCGAGGTAGTCAAACGGAGGGGAGTGAAGATCGCAAGACTACTGTGCGAAGTTTTACCCGAGGGTCGCCAATGATCCGTCGTAATTCCATAATTTGTTACAACCCCTGTGGAAAGGTTACGGCGAGCACGGTTTCAGTGATCCGTAGCCAAATGTCAAACAATATACCGGACCTTACCTAAAATATAGGAGTCTCCCTTAACCACGCTCGGTCATAGCGGAAAGGTATGTGAAGCTGGGTCACTTGGAAAACCGGGCTTCTATATTGGAAGAGACGGTAAAATCCGGACGCTCTCGACGAAATTGAAATCGGAAGCTTTCCATACAGCTGCCACTCTCTCAGTATCTGTAATTCGGCCATCGCTGGACGCCATTTCGGCAGTGACAGCGGTCAAGTTTTGACGCCACCATAGACATCGAGATAGGAGACTAATAGCCATCTGCATCGTTGTCGTCGTAATCTACGTCGCAGGTACCCCGGCGGTATTGTATCCGCAAGTCATCGAGTGAACTCACCAAAAAACCTGCGCAGATTTTTCATGGCCATGATTGTTTCCCAGTAAATATAACCCGTAACCATATGTTCCGTAAAACCCGAATGAGAAGTAAATTACCAGGAAATAAACTAATTAGATGATGTTATGATTTGAAGTACTGAGTTGAAACATATTTCGTTTTGGGCAGTTCTGATAGAATTGACTCTTCTTAAAATCAGTTTTCCGGTTTTCGTTCCGTTGAGTTTTTCAATATCAGACTTCTCATCTTCCGTTTCGGTTAAACTTATTCAAATTGAACGAATTTAAATTGGGGTTTTTACTTTGGTATGGTTTGGGGAAATCAAACAAGATCAATTGATATCTTTCTTTTTCGTCTGAGTCCCCTGAGGTGACTGTCTCTGAAAAGTCGGGCAATTCCAAACGACGGGTGGCTTCCTGCTTGCAGGAGTGGCACTAAAGCCATTTTGTTTCAAAAACCTTGTGAGAATTCTCCAAACAGTGACTCTATATCAATCTCATCACTTCATAATTCTTGGTTTGTTATTTTTTGTTTTGTTTCTTATAAAACAAAAGCAACCATTATTACAAAAAGAACAAATATATTAACTCTCCAATCGCTTGATTGAGCATACGATAAATAAAGGAACACCAAGATTAAAGTAGAATTGTTATTCTTCCTATGTTTGAGCCCGCATATCGAAAAATCGACAAGAACCAATTCTATGTACAGAAAAACATGAGGCACTGCTTTCTCGAAACAAAATAAGCAACGCCTAAATTTCAACAAATAATCTCTTCAAAATCTTAACCAATTGCAATCATGTGTACTAACTCAAAGAAATAACTCAAAGTTTTATAATGATACCAAATGTATGGCCTAAATCAAAATTACCATTAGTTTCTTAACAAAACGTCAAAAAATTCATTTCTCGTAAAGCAATCAACAACGCTGTTTTATTGGATTTGAGGATGGATAACTTTGAATGCTTGAAAGAAAAAAAGAATACATGTGTCCCTTAGCTCAGTTTATTAAGACGCAGCTACAAAGCAATGTCATGCAAGAAGTCTGGGTTTGATTTCCTATCTGGTCTAGGCATTCCTCAAATATAGGAAAATGTATCGTCTCCCTAAGCAATTGCTATAAAGTCATATTAATGCAAAAGGGGAACTAGAAACAAAAACTACTAATTAACAACTGTATACGTGCATATTGAACACAGAGTGTGAGAGTTATCAATAAGCAAGTAATGATGAACAATAAACTTGAAATGCCATGATATAAAACGAACAGTTTTAATTTTTTCAACAATATTCTTAACAAAATACCAATTTTGGTGTACGCGTTGTTGTTTTCTAAAAATAATGCTTATCATAGTAAAATTTTCTACATCAACGAAACATTTGAAAATAAAAACTGTGTCTCAAAATGAACTCCTACTTCCATTGGCGTTTATCTATAACAGTGTTTTGTACTGGCGCTCCGGTTAGTGATCCAGATACACTTTCACTGTTATTGATTAATTATCGTTCAAAGATGTTCGGCAAGTATAATAATACTCTTTGCGCAAGGAAATTTATGCATCTGTCATTATCATCACTTTAACGCACATCAGTTCTTTGTAGTTTCAAAACAGAAAGCGATTTAGCGTTAAAAATATGACTTTTATTCACCATTTTTTATAATCGATTCTATAAATGACATCATGACAGCTGGTGTTGAA
Organism: Aedes koreicus; assembly: GCA_024533555.2. NCBI lineage: Eukaryota > Metazoa > Arthropoda > Insecta > Diptera > Culicidae > Aedes > Aedes koreicus. The sequence goes on along the minus strand of JAHHFK020002972.1, from coordinate 321,134 downwards.
CACATAATTAATCAAAATACTCGTAGGAATCACTCCAACTAACATCAACCATTAGCAACTCGAACGCGCCGTTTATACAACCGAATTCACCCGATTAATCTGTGCAATTCAATACGTCTAAGTCTTTGGAACGGCCATTCTCTTATCGAGATAATCGCTTAAACCCTATGATGAAAACTATTAATTTCTGCTAAATTAATTTGTAATAAAAGCTAAACTATCCATAATTTTAAACATGATTGGTATTCAAGACCGCCGATTGCATGCCAATTGGATTACTTTCAAGTAGTTTCCAGTTGAGGCCGGTGCCGCAAATTTTGTCTCCACGCTGTTGTTCCACAGGGTCTTCTCCATGTATGGGAAGACATGCGTAGGCAAGAGAGCTGATATTTGCTTACACAGCTAGCAAGTCGAAAGATGTCCATGACACGCTCTGCGTAATAAACCGAATTTTCTTGCTTGCGACAGATCATCAGGTTCACCACAGGCCGACTGGTGGCTGTTTTGACTCATCTTCCAAAATTCCACTATATTCTTTGATATATATGTTTGTGGGAAGCTTGTTTTTTTTTACTGAACTTCAAATAATTAAAAGCAAATATTTAACACACATTTTTTTTTGTTTTTTCGTTTTGCAGCTATAAAATCGGTAGGTGTTGTGTGTTGTGGCGTTCCACTTTTCCTGCGCTTTAGTTTCCGCCCGAAAAACTCATAAAGAACACATTTTTCCATTCTCTGATGATCACTCTTGCCAGTGACATGAGGTAGAACATGTGCTCGTGAAATATGTTGAGCGATATTGTAAATGTACGAATTTTAGGATTTGATTAGTTTCCCCATGTGAGCTGAGTAAAAGTTCTTCTTCGTCTTTCTCATCGTCAATTTCTATGCCTTTGAGCTGCTCAACGTTTTGCTGCCTGTTAACATAAATTTCTATGCTTACATTGAATAAACGTGAATTCTGATCGTCTGGGAACCCTAATGCATGAGTTTATATTTTCTTCTGTCCTCCAATAATTTAAAAACAAAAATCACAAAATGAATCGAACCCGCTATCTTTAGATTGAACTACTTCACCTATACCGACTAAGCTATCTGAGACCCTTATAGCATACACTTAGTCCTATGTTCAACTTGTAACAGTAGTTCACTATGGCAACCTGATGGAAATTAATGACTTATTTCATTTGTCAAAACTCTTTCGTAATACAAATTGTTTGGAATGCTTCATAGATGTTATTATTCCCTAACTTTGGTATTTGTTATAGTTTATCTGGTTTAGATAGTCTGTTTTGACTAACGGTATGCTTTAAGCGAGGATATTTGGAGCAAATCATGCAGAGCTCGAAAATATAACTTCTTGTGCCCGTCGGTTCGTTTTCGAGAATCATTTTAACTGGACTGTCGTTGACCTTTCTTTGATATGCCCAGCCCATCGTAGTCGACCAACTTTAACGATGTGTTCTCCTAGCAACTGATTCAATGCGTGGTTCATTCACCTCCCTAATAAACATGTACCATACAGGAACGATATTAGAGATGGTATGACCATACCATCTACAGTTGGTATGATACCCCGAATTGGTGGTTAGGCACTTCTTATGGTTATTGTTTATGCGGGCTTCTCCAAGTTCCTTCTTCCATTTGCTATACACCGTACGCAACACTTTCCGTTCAAATACGTTGGTCCTCCACGAGCAATGTCCATATTTTGTGGCCGTAGAGGACTACCGGTCTAATCACTGTCTTGTAGATGGTCGACTTTGTAGTTCGGCGAACTTTTTTCGATCTTAGCGTCCTTTGGAGTCCGATGTAGGCACGATTGCCATTTAAAATTGTTGTTAACCTTCTGCTGATGTCATTATCGGCGGTCACCAATGAGCCTAGATACACGAGTTCGTCCTCTGGCATTAATCACAAGCCCAAGCCTCCTAGCCTCAGCCTTAAGTCTGATATACATTTTCGTCAAAGCTACGTGCTACGATATCAACGTCGTCGGCGAAGCCAAAAAGTTGGACAGACGTCCTGAAGATCGTGCCACTCGTTTTTATCCCCGCTCTTCGAATCACACCCTCCAATACAATGTTAAATATCAAACACGACAATCCATCACCTTGCCGTAAACCTCTCCAAGATTTGAAGAGATTCGAGAGTGTCCCTGAGACTCGGACGACACACATCATTCGATCCATCGTTGCCTAGACCAACCGAACCATTTTTTCAGGAAATCCATATTCGTGCATGATCTACCATAGCGGGCCTCGATCGATTGTGCCCTAAGCTGATTTAAATCGATGAAAAGATTATGTGCGGGCACGATATTTTCGCATTTCAGCAGCACTTGTTTGTGTGTGTGTGTGTGTGTGTGTGTGTGTGTGTGTGTGTGTGTGTGTGTGTGTGTGTGTGTGTGTGTGTGTGTGTGTGTGTGTGTGTGTGTGTGTGTGTGTGTGTGTGTGTGTGTGTGTGTGTGTGTGTGTGTGTTTATAATCCAACTCCCACTGGCCGGCAGTGCTTTTATGGAAGAAAAATGTCTGCAGTTATCATTAATATTGTTCTTATTCTAATCACAAACTGTAAACATTTTTAGCCCGGGAGTTGAAAGGTGATAGCTCTATTGGGATCCAGTGACCCATTTCAGAATGCCTGGTCATTCACGTCCATTCCGAGGTCACCTTCACGTACAACAAGCCCCACATAAACATAATACTAACATCAATTGGATATTTGTATTATGTTTACACTTCCATTATCGAAGCATGTTTTGTTTTGATAATGGCTCGTATTTAGTAGTATGAGTTTAATATTTGTTTCTAATTGCTTAGATTTCACCACTAATTTATGTTGTTTCCTTGCTGGTCATGCTCCGTTAGATCCATTTTTAGGTTTTTTTCCGTTGCTTCTCTCAATCGGCATCATTTTTCGAGATGGCATTTCAATTCGTGCAGCTGGGTCCAAAATGCGTTGCAGTGGGTCCTACTTATGGGAATATGATTCCGTGCTTTAAATAGGGTCCGGGGGAGCTGAAGCCGTTCCCTATCCTATCCGGTTTCCGAAAACTACACTAACAAGCAGATTTCTCCCTTGATTGCTTCTTCTTATGATGGCTACATCAAGCATGATGGGGTGATAGTGATTAGTTTAACACTTTGCACGGATACACAAACACGTTATTTTTTCTGATTTCTCATTACTCTTCAGTTTATTTTTACAAGCGAATAGAAAAACTGTGACAGCTTGTCGCATTTCAGCAGCACTTGTTTGATCGCGAAAATCTGGTCCGTAGTGCCCGGGCACCCATGATTCCCGCTTGGTATACCCACGAACACCTTGTAATTGGTGACAGAAGGTGGCATAAAATATGGGAGAGAATCATTTAAGCGCCGCTCAGTAGCGTGGTTGCACGATAGTTGCAGCAATCCAGTTTGTCACGCTGTTTATAGTCCCATCTACACGATACCTTCCATCCAATTCTTCGATAAATGCTCTTCCTTTCATATCTTGGTAATAACCCAATGCAGCGCCCTTGAAAGTGCTACGCCACCGTATTTTATAGCTCGCTTGAGAGTTGGTCAACACCAGCAGCTTTGATGTAATTCTGTGGGGTTATCTGGACGATAAAGTGGACAAGATTAACAACATTAAAAAATATTTTGAAGTTTTCAAAGCAGCCTGGGAACATATTGATCCGGCATATCTTAAAAATCTTGTCGAAAGTATGCCACGTCGACTGGAAACCGTGTTGAAGGCTCAGGGGGGTCACACTAAGTATTGAAAGTTGAAGAATAAAGTGAAAAGCATACCCGTTTTATAAAAAAAAAAAACAGGTGTATGATTTATTTTGTCCATTTTGAAATACCGCCTTAAAAATAAATTATTTTATATTGAGTAAATCATGCACAGTCCTATATTTTTCATGCTGTCACAATTTTGTCGCATCAAAATACTTTCTATGCCCAGAAAAATCTTACCCTCTACAATTAAAATCAGCTGAGATATCGAAGGAAATAACCAAATTATATATATATATATATATATAGCGATTCCACGGGAAGAGAATACAGTTGAAAAAAAAAGTTGGCCGATTTTACTCAAAATCGCTGGGTATGTTCTTCATTGAAAATAGTTAGACCCGTTTTTTTTTATTTTTTTATTACGGTTAACCATGTTCGATATAGGGTTACCAGAAAAATCGACATTTTTCGAAATTTTTTATTTAAAAAAAATCATAACTTCTGAACCACTGGATCGATTTGCAATGTTTTTTTTATGAATAGAAAGCTTATTACTTCTTATTTTTACTAAAAATATTGGTTAAAATAATTAATGTACTCAAATTTGCTAAAATGGTCAAAATATTCGTTTTTTATGATTTTTGAAATGTTGGACCACAACGACTATTTATTTTTATATTTTTTTATGAAAATTCAAACATTTTTACATAACATATCAAAAAATTAGAAATGTTCATCGAGCCGTTTTTGAGTTACATTTTTTTGAAAATTTCAAGTTTTTTGCCCATACACACATGGAATGAACGTTATTCTCCATTATTTCAATTAGCTCAAATTAAATCAAAAGTATGAAAATGTTATTCAAGAGTGTTTGTTTGGTCCCGTTTATTATAAGAATTTACAAATCGCAAAAGCTGAAAATAATTCAGTCGGAATAGTCTGGTGTTGTTATTGATGATTTTATTTTTCAAAATCGGCAAAGCAGTATGTCGTTTTTCAAAAAAGTTGGTTTCCAGCGATCCATACAATAGGTTACCTGCTTTGTTTATATGTTTTCAATATTTTTGATGCAGGTAATTCATTGTATTTTTTTGTTTGATTATGATTCATCTGTCTCCTTTTCCTTGTTCACTCTACCTAAATGATACCCAAAGGGACTATTTAAAGTGGTCTATAAGATAAAGCATATGTTAGTCAAGAAAATCAGTGAAATTGTCCAGTTACCTTACTGAAGAAACGTTTAATACAATGAAGCACGAATGCTCAAATTGCCATGTTTGGAGTAATAGTTACAGGAAACTTACTCCTAAACTATATGGTTATGCAGCGGAAAGGAGAATAAAGTTGGATAAAAGCTGTTCCTACATTTGTAATACCTGCTATTGCAGACTTTATCGCTTTATCAAGAAAGAAAACGAGCCAGCAACTCCAAGTGCAGTTAATCTAGAATGTGAAAATCAAGAACTCACCGTTTCTGAACCATCGAAACTTGATGATCTCGCCGTTGCCGGACCATCAGGCACCAATAATTTCGCCGTGGCCGGACCATCTAGAGTGAACAATTTCGCCGCACCAGCAAACATCAATAATGGTGGTTTCGAAATAATCGATCCCAATGCCGCTGGATCATCGGAAATTGACGCTGTTCCTAGTGTTGGTAAGTAGAATAATCTCTTCTTTTTGTTCATTCAGACGTCATGATTTGCTACGTTATACAAGTTGTACTCGATTATTCAGAAAATTGAAAAAAATATCAGTTCCGTATAATCTTACCTAATCCGACCTGGTAGCTCAATTTGTAGAGCAGTTGCCTATCATACAAGAAAATAGATACTTCAAATAATCGAATACAATCTGTATTACATTATATAAATAAAAATGTTCCTAACTAATTGTGATATTTTTCCATCTTGTTTTCAGAATCTTTGTTTTCTTTGGAATCAACGAGTGCTGAATCAATTGGTAGCGCTGCTGCCCAGAAACCCGGAGACGGTCAGGAAATTCTTCAACAGATGAAGGCAAAATTTGATGAAACATCTGACAGAAACGATCGATATAGGATTCTAACTTCCCTCCCCAAATCCTGGACTGCATACAAAATGATGCAAGAATTCGGTGTTTCGCAACGAACTGCTCAACGTGCAAAGGAATTACAGATTGAAAAAGGTTTTATGAGCACACCGGAGACCAGAGTAAATATGTTATCTTTGAGCGATGATACTCTAACTGTAGTTAGGGACTTTTATAATAGTGACGAGATAAGCAGAGCATGTCCTGGGAAAAGGGATTTCGTTATTGAAAATATGGCAGAAGAAAAAGTGCATGTTCAGCGCAGGTTACTTTTATGTAACCTTCGTGAAATTTATTTAATTTTCAAAGAGCAATATCCTACTTTTAAAATTGGATTTTCAATGTTTTCCAGCAGCCGCCCAAAAAATTGTATTCTGGCTGGTTCAAGTGGAACGCATACTGTCTGCGTATGCATTTATCATCAGAATGTTAAATTAATATTTAAAACCCTTAAGGATAAGAAACTTATTCCTAACCATTTAAAAACGTATCATGACTTGTTTTTTAAAATACTCTGTGAAAATCCTACAGAGAAATGTTGGTTGAAAACCTGTGATCATTGCCCGGGTACGCAGACACTGGAGAATGACCTGATGAATTTTCTTGAAAATATCGATTCCTTAGAATTTAAACAATGGAAGCAAACAGATCGTTGTCATCTAAATTCAATGCGAATGGATGCAGAAGAGTTTGTGGAAACATTTTTAGAAAAATTAAGCGAATTATCTCCGCATAATTTTATTGCAGAGCAACAAGGTAACTACTTAAAACAACTTAAAATTAATTTGGAAGCAACTGACTGCATTATAATTGCTGACTTCTCTGAAAATTACTCTTTTGTTATTCAGGACGCTATACAAGGTTTTCATTGGGCAAACGCTCAATGCACAATCCATCCTTTTGCCATATATTATAAGGATGAAGCACAAAATTTAAAGTTTACAAGCTTCATAGCAATCGCAGAATTTACTAAACATAACCATGTTGCCGTTCGGCTGTTTATAACAAATTGTGTGAATTTCATTAAAAAAAAGCTACCTTACCTGAAAAATATCCATTTTTTTCTGATGGATCAGGCAGTCAATACAAAAATAAGATGACTGCTTTCAATTTGTGCCACATGTACAAGGACTTCGGTCTTAATGCAGAGTGGAACTTTTTTGCCACTTGCCATGGAAAAGGGCCTTGTGACGCTTTAGGAGGTGTTCTAAAGCGAAACGCTTCAAAAGCAAGTTTACAAGGCCATCATATTACAACTGCATACGAACTTTACTCTTGGGCTGTTTCTAAAGTAGATTCCAAAATATATTACGAGTTTTTCTCGGAAAAAGATTACAATGCAATGGAAAAGAAAATAAAGAACCGTTATACTCGTGTAAAACAAATCTCTGGGACACAATCGTTTCATTACTTTAAGCCACAAAATGAAAATTACATTATCGTGAAACGGTTTTCGTTTTCAGATGAAGAAAAGTGCGTTAAATTGTAAGAATTTTGCTATGTAATATTTTTTTTGATGAATTATGAAAAATAAAAATAATTAAATAATCAAATTAAATGCTGAGTTTTAATTGAAGGTAATCTGAGAAAACCCTTGCTTGTAGTCTAAAGCTTTGAGATTTGAGCTCCAATTCCTCAATATAGCGGAGCCTGGTCCAATCCCGACCCTGTGGCCAATTCCGACCTCCCAAGATTCTCTCAGACAGCGCTGGTTGCCAAATTTTTAATAATACCAATGGAAAGCTTTCATTACACAAAGAATTTCAACGTAGATTGCATTGGTCGGAGAAATTGTGTTTTTTGGACTTCAAAATTGATTTTTTAACTTGACTAAATTTGAGAAAAAATGTTCTACACGCTAAAAAAAATTTGTATTCTAGTTTCAGTTCGGTTCACTCAAAATGACCCTAATGTGGAATAATTCAAAATATGAGTTAAGTTTACTCAGTCGTGGTTTACGCTACAACTCAAATTCGGCATGAGTGCCTCTGCAATCCTTATGAGCACTCATGCTGAATTTGGACGCTAACGGACCATTGTGGTTCCAGTTATAGCGTAAACCATGGCTGAGTAAACCCTAGCAATGTTGGTCTCTGCTTTTAAACAATTTGAGGCTGATTTATAGTTCTTACATTTAATGGGGTCAGAATTGGACCAGCCTCCCCTACTTTTGATGGGTACATTACTTCACAAATAAAACTAGATTTGTAAACATGGTTATCATGAATTTATTAGGAATAAGTTTGATAACTTCAATGAAATGATTCCCGCAGTTATTTTGAAGTGATGGAAAATGATGCTCATTCCATGTGTGTATGGGCAAAAAACTTGAAATTTTCAAAAAAATGTAACTCAAAAACGGCTCGATGAACATTTCTAATTTTTTGATATGTTATGTAAAAATGTTTGAATTTTCATAAAAAAATATAAAAATAAATAGTCGTTGTGGTCCAACATTTCAAAAATCATAAAAAACGAATATTTTGACCATTTTAGCAAATTTGAGTACATTAATTATTTTAACCAATATTTTTAGTAAAAACTAAAAGTAATAAGCTTTCTATTCATAAAAAAAACATTGCAAATCGATCCAGTGGTTCAGAAGTTATGATTTTTTTTAAATAAAAAAATTCGAAAAATGTCGATTTTTCTGGTAACCCTATATCGAACATGGTCACCCTAATAAAAAAATAAAAAAATACGGGTCTAATTATTTTCGATGAAGAACATACCAAGCGATTTTGAGCAAAATCGGACAACTTTTTTTTTCAACTCTATTCTTTTCCCGTGGAATCGCTGTATATATATATATATATATATATATATATATATATATATATATATATATATATATATATATATATATATATATATATATATATATATATATATATATATATATATATATATATATATATATATATATATATATATATATATATATATATATATATATATATATATATATATATATATATATATATATATATATATATATATATATATATATATATATATATATATATATATATATATATATATATATATATATATATATATATATATATATATATATATATATATATATATATATATATATATATATATATATATATTTTTTTTTTTTTTTTTTTTTTTTTTTTTTTTTTTTTTTTTTTTTTATTTTTTTTTTTATTTTTTTTTTTATTTTTTTTTTTTTTTTTTTTTTTTTTTATTTATATTTATATATATATATATATATATATATATATATATATATATATATATATATATATAAAAAAAGAACAAAGAAAGTGTTTTTTTTTTTTTTTTTTTTTTTTTTTTATTTTTTTTTTTTTTTTTTTTTTTTTTTTTTTTTTTTTTTGTTTTGTTTTGTATATATTTTCTGCCCCGTCCCCTTTTTTTTTTTTTTTGTTTCTCCCCTCTTTTTTATTTTTTTATTTTTTTATTTTTTTTTTTAAAAAAATCAGAAGGTTTTCTTTTTTTTTTTTTTTTTTGGTTTTTTGTTTTGGTTGATCCCCCCTTTTGTGAATATTTTTTTTTTGAAAAAAAACCCCCCCTTTTTCACATACACCTTTTTCAAAAAAAAACAAAAAAATTTTAAAATTATTCAGTTGCGCTTTTTTTCGGTTATAAAATTGACAAAAATATTCATATGCTGAGATATTTACAAAGTTTCTATTGTGAAGTGCATTTTGAGATTATTCCAGTTTTTAATTAATTAGAAAATTGTCAGCGAGACCACATTGAGGTCAATTGAATGAAAGTATTAAAAAATGTTAAAAAATATTTGTCCTAATTTATTGATACTCAAGGTTGGAATTCTGCGCGCACTCTTTTATTCCCTCTCAGTCATCTCATTTCATTCTGCGGAGACCAGAGAGAATGATTTTATTGCCACAGGCCCAGTATAGCCAACTTAGTAACGTTTAGCCGGTCCGTTGATCCAAGGCATGAAAGAGCCAAAGAACTTCTCGAAAGATGGCAATTTTTTCGTTCACCTTTGTGCTACATTTAATCTTGCTTTCGTTCGACCGGCAAGATTGAAGCTAGAGGGATCTAACCGAGAGGCAGAAGCGGAGGACTTTTCTGAAGCATTATACGAAGCTCTTTCACTCGTGGAGCAGCTTCGCATGTGTTAATTGAAAACTGGTTTCCAAAGCACGAGTTCAACAGAGAACTAAAACCTCTGTCTGGCCGACTCCGGGAGCATTCGAAGGTGATGTTAAAATAATAAAACCACGGCAATCTTCATGCACCTCTCAATATGTGCATGATGATGGTGAGTTTGAATAAACTTGAAAATCTTCATCATTTCGATTAATCATTGGGTAGCGTTTTAATGTCACGTGGAACGCACCCCGGCTGCGAGCGTTGGAATTTGTTTGCTTATAAAACAGTTCCTTATCTTAGAATGCGGATACAGTTGAAGTCTTTTCGCTAATCGACGACCAACGACACCGAGACCGATAACAAGAAAAATAACTGTCGTTCCAAAATGTTAATCAGAGATAGAGAAAAAAAACACCTGACGAAAGGTTTCCATTTGGGCAGGGTTCAACACTATGCAATGTAACAACGTACCTTTGTGAAATATTTACATTTTTTCGATAACTCTTGCCATCGCAGCACAGACTGCATAGCGTAAATGAATGACATCCAAGTTGGAGTATCTGAAAAAAGCTGCTTTAACATTTTTAAGGGATTAAATAACACCTACACGTACAAAGAGATTTAATGTAGGCAAAATTAAAATAAGACCAAACTGGTTCTTTTGCAACAAGTTTGCAAATTCGTGAAAGATTTTTTCAGTACAAGTCGATCATTTATCAAACAACGCAAAATCGAGGTGTAAGGCACATTCTTTGCAATTGAGAAATATAGGGTGAAATTTTGTTATTTCCTTCCTGGAAAAAATAAATCACGCTGATCAACAGAGCTATCATGTATGAAAATATAAACAAAAATGGATAGTATGGATGTCAATATAAACGTATCCTTCAATACATTGCTTCGATGATAATTTCCATAATGTATGAATGTGTTTCTCAAAATGTTCAAAATAATTCGAAAGACAGATAACCCCTGCCTATTTAGCTGAACAGAAAAAAAAAACAACTGATAGAGTACCGGACCCACCCATATTTATCGTATGAACTCCGGCTTTTAGGATATTTAAGTAGGTTTGTAATATGAAGTATCGATGGTTACGAACATTGTTAGATGGATCCCCTATAGTCTAATTATAGTCTATAACGTGATATAGCGTCGCATAGTTATTCGTAAGTAAATCTCAAGATTGAAAAGTTGTAAATTCATTCCACCGATTGAGGAAATTTTAATATGGCAATGAACACTATTTTGAGTATAAGATAAAACAGCTTAAAGTCTAAGATAAGGGAAAATCTATTAAGTACGCCACGCCTTTAGGAAGTTGAGAGGGTTCTAGAAACTGTGACGAACCGTGCAAAAAATTATTGTTTACCATAAAAATAAACGTGGACGGGGTAAAGGGGTTCGAAATGGGCGTGTTTACTTCTGTTCATTTAGATAATTTTAAAGTAATGTTATAGTGAAATTTTCATGAATTCGTGAACGAAACAAGTGAGTCACAAAAAAGTCACTGTTGCTCAGCATTGGGTTCTTGCACGCTACATACAAAATTAATACCATCAATTTGTCGTTTCTTATCAAATTTGTCGTTTCTTATAACATGTTTTGAATTTGATGTCCTTGAAGAATATACATAATTGTGATGAAAGGGAAGAAACTCGATTGAACGCACAACACCATACAGCCACAATGAGCCTACCTAAGTTGTTGTTATCTTGTGGAACTATGATTTTCGGAAAAGGAAGCTCATTGAGTGCTATAAACACGGGTTCACATTTGAGTTACGTTATATTGGTTGCATCGTTTAGCAACATTGCCAAAGGAACTTATTTGAGTAAGTCGGCGTAAGCAGTGATTCGAAAACTCAAGAATCTCGGTAAAACAATCTGAAATAGCTTGAAAAATTCACTGATCGGCAGAAGTTATTGAAAACATAATGAAGAAAAGAAAAAAGTTTGCTTTCTTAAAAGTAATGAATATTACGAGTGATGTAATCCTTGTTGCACGTACATACTTTTGATACACAAAGATAATAAATACTGACACATTCAAATTAAAGTTCCGAAAGTAATATTTACAATAGCTTCTAAATATATATTTGGTAATCTCAAATATAAATCCACAGAGCGTTAAAAATAGTCCCTTCAGACTGAACACTGAAATTTGAATGCCGTAAATTTACACGATCGTGTTCTTTGGTGTTAACAACATCAGAACTATTTTAAACGCAGTCAGTTCCATGCGCTCCGACCAGTTACAAGTTCAAATTCGCTATCTGCTCTAACAGATTACAAAAAGATTGCAAATGTTTCATAATATGCATAACGGATTTCATTTCATTGCTCGTATATATAAATTATTTATAATAATTTATATATATAAATTATTATAAAAAAAATCGCAAATTAAAGGTGAAGTTTTGAAATCACACAGATCAAACAAAACCTTTAAAATTGTGACGATTTGGATGTAACAAATTTACCTCTATTATATTCAATATAAATTTACGTGTGGCCTTAAATTTACAGCACTGAATAACGATAGCTGTAAATTTAATCGTGCTCTTTAGAAAGGAGCTGTATATTTAAAATATACTATAATCTATGGCTCAGATTTCTCGAGGTTAGAACGAGTATAGATTTATTTTATTGTATTTCTTCAAAAATAAATAAAACAACTACTGTAAGATTATTTTTTACACGGGTTTTTACACGTTTTTTTTTTTTGCACGGATTCCGGAATGAGCGCGGTTTTTTTGCATGGTTTTTTTTTTCTAATCCGTGTAAAAGAAACCGTGCTTATTCTGAAATCCGTTTAAAAAAACTGCGTTGATGCAGGAATCCGTGTAAAATAATGGGGTAATTCCGAAATCCGTGTAAAAAACCGTGCTAATTCCAAAATCCGTGTAAAAAAAAAAAAACAAATTGAAAATTTTCAATTTTGCATGCCCACTAGCACAACGTAGCGGGGGAAAAGGTCCATTTTTTGAATGCCCTTGACATTCTGAACAACTTTGCCGAAAACTAGAACTTTGTATCTTATCAGAATCACGAAATAGAACAAGTGGAAAATGCTCAATTTTGCAAGCTCACTTGCGCCACGTAGCGGGAAAATCCCGAATAAAATGGTCCATCTCTTGAATGTTCTTGACTTTCTGAACAACTTTGCTAAAGACCGCACCTTTGCTGATATTAAGGGTCTCGAGATATACCATCATGAATGTACCTGTATTATCCCCACACACATTCACTTCGGGCCTATTTTGTGTTCTGGCCCTGGGGCCCTCGCTTGCCTCTTGGACCTTTTTGGGCTATCCATTCCACTGTTCACAAAATTTTCTAAGTGTTTTTCATTGCAAAAGACATCGCTTGTTATCGCGGTTTTTTTCCAAACGATTTCGGAATATGCCCGGTTTTTTTTAAACACGGATTCCGGAATTAACGCAGTTTTTTTTTTTGCACGGATTTTGGAATTAGCACGGTTTTTTTTACACGATACGTATCCTCCGTGTAAAATAAAAACCTTAGTGTATTTGATTTCAAAAATCTTCATTTTATTTGCGTGTTCAAACAGTATGAAGTTGATTCCACTTGTGTGCAGCAGTTAAACTTCTATTTTTCAGATTTGATATTTGCAGACGAGTTCATATGTGTCACTTGAAATCTTGCCGGCTTCTTGAATTTGGTTGTGATTCATAAAACCCATTTAGCATTTCCGCTGCAATTTCCAAAGTCACACATAATTTTTTCGTACTTTTTTAAAATGTTCTTCACAATTGTTCATGCTTAACTCCCGTACGTGCATTTATACAATATGGCGGTGAAAACATTTTAATTTTGACTTGACAAACTTAGCGGTGGAAATGAATTGTGTTGAGATCATGTAAATTTCAAGCGTCCAAGACGCAAAAATAAGAGCGTGTCGTATAATTATATGCCATCGGTTGCTAATATGCATTCATGCTGAAAAATTAAAATAAATATGATATGACTTTTCATGAAGGCTGCTATTTTTGGTATTTCAAAATAAAAATTGCATTCAACCATTTATTAAGTCGACTTATTTTCAGTGAAGGTTCAAATTACATCGTAACCAATATTCATATATATTTTCTGTGATAGTAATTAGTTAAATTTAATTTATTTTTCCCGGTCCCCCCCGCCACGCCACAAATACATAGATTATTAATATAATAACCCCCCCACCCCCCACCCCCCCCCCCCACATATAAATATATAAAATCAACGACCAGGTCTGCACTATTTTATTTTAAATTTTCACAAGCATTAGGAAATGAGGAAACAAAAAACCCCCACCACAAAAGACAGATTAATCCCACCCCAACACAAAACATCCTTGGTTGTTGTTTTTAATTTTATTTTATTACCGAATCTTGATTTTTTTTTTGCGCTAACAAAAAGATGATGGAGATAAAAAAAAACTTCCCAAGAAATTTTTTTTTTTTTAAAAATACCAGCAGCAATTAAAAAATGTCATTTTGTGTTCTTCAATTTATGTTTACGTCTTGTCATGTAAGTAATTATTTCGAGTTTTTATGATCTTGTAAATTTAAGACCAGACGCAAATTTCTGTATAACGGGTCGCTACTTTTATGTGCATCCGAGTAGACTTAAATTTACATATTTTTTGTAAGAGTGTGGCATTAAAATGAAAACAAGCTGAAATTCGAAGAAAACCAACCGTGACCTTCACCGTATTGTACAAATGGGTAAGTCTGGATAGTTTTCTGCGGCGGAGATCAAGCAAAAACTGAGTCTACGCACTACCAAAATGTCATGTAAAATTCTGTCCCTTGAGACCGACACATGCAAGCGTCCTTTAGCACGTAAGAATGAGTTCAAAGAGATTAGAAAATAAATTCAATCAAACACATCTTTCGTCGATTTGCGTAGTTTTCAGTTTCAGGAGACATAATTTACACGTAATCTTTCTTTACGTTCCCCGACGTTTTACAAACATGAATTAAGTCTCGTGTAAAATTCATAATTTCTAAGTGTGTAACCAATTACCCACAAGCGTGTAGCGTAGATTTCCGCGTCACTTGAAGTACACCAAAAAGGCCTAGAAACCAAATCTCACACCACCTCAGGTTGAAAATTACAAAATAAAATCAACTGTGTTGTTTTTTTTATTGCAAAATTCAACCTATTTTCATGTACATAAAAAGTGCATACATATAACTTCAAAATCACATGAAGCTTTAAACTTACATGAATTGAAAATCACATGTTGTATTATTTGCTCAGTTGAATTTTAAATTACCTACTTCAGATGCTCGCATCGTTGATCATTACATTATTATATTGTTTCACGTGAGAAGAGAAGAGATAATGATCGATAATAATTCATTATTGTCTTATTGATTACCACAACCAATAACTTTATAATCCAAACATGCTAGGAGGGAGAATTGAAAAAAAAAATCAAATTCAGCATTATACGACATTCATTTCTTTAAAAAACACAAACATTCAGACTGTGGCTGCAACATGACGAAAGGTTATTCAAATACGTTTAAAAAAACTGGTAAGTTTCATCCAACATGACATTGAAGACTGTTCATTTTATAAAGAGGACACTTTTGAAATGCTATAAACAGTACACAGAAAAAAAATATGAAATATACGTATGATGGAATCTAAACCATCTCTGAAAACTCGTCGACATAATTAATCGTTGAACATATTTTTCAATTCCAAATAATGTAAATAGCAAGTTCATGTAAAACTGTACCACATGTAAAATAATATGCTAGCTTGAATTTATATTTGCAATCGATGACATATAATTAACCGACAATTTTTTATTTTTCTAACTCAAACGCTTGAAATTTACATGAGCTCGACGCAATTCAGCGTCACCGCTCAGCTTGTCATGGCAGAATCAAAAAGCACAGATATTTTAGAAACCATCTAAAAAAGAGCCATTTGACTGCTCTTTGTGGTCCTTTACGGAATTGTGCTCTGTCTATATGTAAATTCTATATTATATCTATATTATTCTATATTACATCTATATTTCCACAAATTCGACCTCACACAGATAAAAAAAAAACCCAAGTGCTAATGTGGATGCAATGGATCACACATCGAATTTAATCGAGGAAACGCTTACCGGAAACATACCCATCAAGGAGAGAAACCGAGAGCTAAGAGACATTGGGGATGCTGAAGACGATGATTCGGTTTACGTTTTGGAGTTCGCAGTAGAAAGTAGAAAACTATAACGCAGTAGAAAACTATTGAACACAAATTCTTGTAGAAAACTTCGCATTAGGCCAATAAATTGTTTTACTATCAATAACTTGTTCATTTTATTTCGAAGCAAAAAACAAACAAATAAGTAATCTGCTTTTTCGAATCCCAACAAATTAGACCGGTATATTAAAGAAGATTTTAAGTTAACAGCGCTTATTTATAAAGTACGAGTAAATTTACAGCTCACATTTCTCTGTGCTGTAAATTTAAAATCACACTTAAATTTCTATTGGATATGACGGAGGTAAATTTGTTACATCTAAGTCGTCATAAATTTAGATGTTTCGTTCGAACTGTGTACACATATCGAACTTAACCTGTAAAATTATGACGACCTGGATGTAACAATTTAACTTCCATTATATTCGATAGAAATATGCGCGTTGTATTAAATTTATAGCACTGAAAAAAGTTAGCTGTAAATTTATT
The DNA here is from genome assembly GCA_024533555.2 of Aedes koreicus. Lineage (NCBI taxonomy): Eukaryota > Metazoa > Arthropoda > Insecta > Diptera > Culicidae > Aedes > Aedes koreicus. The sequence continues at coordinate 304,513 of JAHHFK020002972.1, read as the reverse complement.
CATGCTCTCTTCATAGGAGCTGTAAATTTAAAATATGCTGTAATCTACGGTTCAGATTTTTCAAGGTTAGAACGAGGTTAAATTTATTTTATTGCATTTCTTCAAAAATAAATGAATAAGTAATTAATTTTAAAAATCTTCTCATTATTTGCTTTCTTAAACAATTTATAAGATTTATTCCACTTCTACTTTTTCAGGTTTGATATTGTCGACTGGGCCCTTCTAATTATGCTGGCTTCGGTGAATTTGCCTATGATTCATAAAACCCATAAAACACTTTCGCTGTGATTTACACAGCCACAAAACCCTTTTTTTGCCCTTTTTGAAAATGTTCTTCACTATTTGTTCCTGCTCAACTTCCGTACGGGCACTTACACAATATGGCGCTGACAACTTTCTTATTCTGACTTGACAAACTGAGCGGTGGTACTGAGTTGTGTCGAGATCATGTAAATTTCAAGCGTTTAAGACGTGTTACATAAGAGCGTGTCACATAATCATATGCTATCGATTGCAAATATTTTAATATATGTTGTAATATTGTTATGAATGTGATATAACTTTCAATGAAGACAGTGCTTTTTTCTGTTTACAGTATTTAAAATTGAACATTGCATTCAATCATTTATTAAGTCAACATATTTTCAGTGAAGATTCAGATTGCATTGTTGATAATATTCATATTTTGTATTCTGTGTAGAAGCTTTACTCAATTTTTCAATTTGCTTCATCGTGTAATTCAGTACACTAACAGACGACTGTCAGTTTTTTCTGAGTCAAAACAGTTTGAATTTACCAAAATGGAGCAAATTGATAAGGACACTAGAGTTTTGATTATTCAAAAGTACTACGAGGGACTGTCTTGTAGACATATTTCTAAAATTGTGAAAAAATCGAAGACTGGTGTGCACAAAATCATCAAAAATTTTGGAGAAGAAATGTGATGAGCTTCTGTTATCCGAAAAATTGAACTCAGTCCGACAGGTTGCCAAGAAACTGGAATTGTTGGATTTGTCCAAAGCGTCAAGAAGAGAAATGACATCAAGACATACAAGAAGCAAAAAACGCCAAAACGGAGCGCGGAATAGCTGGAACGAACCAAAGAGCAATGCCGGAAGCTTAATAAAATGTTAAGAAAGCATCCCAATCGTTGCATTTTGATGGATGACGAAACATATTGAAAACTGGACACAACTACGCTACCGGGGCCGCAGTTTTATAATGCGGTTATTGAGGAAAACGTACCTTAGGACAGAAGAACGATCGGACTAGAGAAGCTCGGCAAAACAGGCAGGCGGGCTATTTGCTCATGTGCCAAAATGGCAAACTTATTTTTCACCGGTGAAGTTTATCGCAAGGAATACATAGAAAAGCGTCTTATTCCTCTGTATCATACACACAACGTCCCTCGACTGTTCTGGCCAGATCTATCATTCGGCCCCCTTCCCCTTGCCTACCATGCATTGTGGTAGCTAGGCAATAGATTGTCTGCTCGCCTTTCAAACATGCCCTACGCTCAATTTCAACTACTTCTATTCAATTTCACAACCAACCGTCTTCACATCTTTGGTTCTAGCAGAAATTGTTGTCCACTCCTAGGGTTGCAGGTTGATAAGAAGGATATTTCCAATGTTCAAACATTATAATTGATTACGTGCTTCATACAACAACGAAAAACATGATTAGTGAAATGTATATTATTTATTCAACCTGAAATTATAAAATCTCCGTTTGCTTTGTGTGAGACTAACTGAACGTTATCGATTCCCTATCAAAGTAAGTTATGGTCATGTTTTTTTTTCAGAATTGTACGTCAGTAGTTTTTTCCCGATTTTTTATTTTACTGCTTCGACCCTGTACCATGAAGAGCTTTTCTGTGATACAGGAACAGGTAATAAGGAACGTTGGTGAGGTCGTTTTATATTATCGAAAATATACCTTAACTATATACACGTCAGGATCAAGAATGTCCATTTTTTGGTCTGAAAGTGTGAAAATTCTTCACATATCCATTTTATATGTGAATATTTTCATGCGAGGCTTATTGTATATGCAGATACCTCAGAACAGACATGTATGAATAGGTATTCTTGAAATGGGTCGTTAGATTTTCAATAGAGCTGCCGCCTTCAGTCTCCAAGGCTAAAAATGTTTGCACATAGTGATAACATATAAATTTTCGAGGAAATGCAGACAAATTTCACCAATAAGAGCACTGTTGGTCACTGGAAGATTGATTGTATATGCCGAAATTTCAGAGGTTCGGCACTTATGGGCCGCTATTTTGAGACACTGCATGATTCCTATCTGCACCATTTGAAAAGCTACATAGAGTTTCTAGATGCTGTAGTGATTCCCTTCACTCAAGCCATAATGCTAGAAAACGTTGTGTTTCAGCGGGATAATGCGGCGATTCATGTCAGAAAGAGATCTTTGCAAGGTTTTCAGATCAAGGCATAGAGATTTTGAATTGTTCAACCCGTAGTTCGGATCTAAATTCCATTGAAAACATGTGGGACATCTTGGCATGGTTTGTTTAAAAGGTGGAAAACAACATGGAATAGTTTGCGAGCTAATCAGAAGCTGCTGTTAGCGAAGCCTGGAACTCAAACCCGTCTGAAACGCTACACAACCTCGTGGACTCCATGCCAAACAGAATTTTTGGAACTATTAAGAAAAACTGATAGCTAACCCATTTTTTTTTATTGTTGATTTATTGGCAAAGTGATTGATTCACATAATAAGGTCACAGTGCGTTTAAACGAAATTCCATCATCAAACATTATTGTTATTCTCAATCCAGCAAAGAAAGAATTGACATTTGCATGAACTGTTATTCAAAGAATGTATAATATGAAACTAATTGGAGCAATTTGTGAATCGCTCGTAATAAATATTATTTAAAAGCGTCTGCGTGTTTGAACAAATTTTTTCTCACTGTACATAAAAGTTGATACCAACATAGAGAATGTATTAGAGTAGGGCTTATTGTACACGAAAGTAACTTTGGATTGCTTACGCTCTTGAAATGGGCCATTGGAGTTGCCATAGAGCTGTCTTCCTCTAACTTCCGGATCGAAGTTGTTTACAATTATTCTTAATATAAATAATGCTGAACGGAAAATTTTGTCCGTAAACCCAGTGGGATTTCAATTCAAAAACACACACACAGAACCTGTCTTGGACTAGAATATTTCTGACAGTTATACTGGAAAACTAACTTATATACAAAACAGTTTTTCCAGAACACATGGTCGTAATATGCAATCTTCATAAAAGGATGAAGATATACATAACCCGTTTGAATCTGGCAACAAGTCCAAAAGAAATCATGTTGCCTTAATCGGGACGTCACATAAGCGAACGAGTATTTTTAAGAGAGTACACGGATTTTTACTGGAGAGGGCTATTCTTTTGAACAAAGAAAACGATTTCTTTCTCCGCCATAGCTGATTTTTTTGAAAATTTTAGAAATTATCGTATTTTCGACGGAAATTGATATTAAAACTGTACAAAAATGCTTCTGAACGAGTTCTGAGCAACTCATGTGACAAAATCTGTGCATCTATGTCGCGAATAAATTGATGTTCATTTTTTCCGTTTTACTTACAAGAGAAAATAGTTTTGAATTTCGATTAAGAATCACCCCTTAGCGGGGAACTATGATTAATAGAAGAGTGCGGAATGAAAAAAAAATGTTCCTGAAGTAAACCAGTGCAATACAAAAAACAGTCATTTGCTGGCCAGAAGAAAGCTACAAAGCCAACGCGCGCATACACGCATGCGAGGCTTGCACATCATTTCAGGTGCACACTCACCATGTGGTGAGGTGCGATAAGATTGGATATGATGATTGCTTATCTAAAGCCCTGTTTAGCAACGTTAACTTTATTTCAAGATTGCATATATTTTGTAGCGAGTTTATGAAATTGATTACAATGATTTTCATCTTTAACTACTAAACATACTAGTGTTTTTTTAATGCCTTTGGGGAGATTTATCTGATCAAAATATATAACAAAAACCTATTTTCAAATAATACTAAAATGTGCCTGGTTTGGAAATTTTCAAGCCTGGATGTGTACCGTTATGCAACTGATATCGGTTATGTTAATACGCCAGGATTATTTGTTTTTGAAAGTAACCTCTGAATGGGAGTGACTTTCCACAGATTCCAAAATGTGTTACTGGATCTGCATAGGAGCTATCACTTTCATGAACTTTTGGTCATGAACAATGGTCACTCAAAGGATTGTTGCACAAAGATTTCTGCCATAATACCATTGGTGACCAATATACACATACACATTTATAATGTACGGAATTGTTTAACCTGGAAAAAATTTCTCATCCGAAATGTGTCAAATCGAACTGGAACTGTAGAGAGCATAAATCTCAATGTTTTTCTTCGTTCTAAAAAATATTGTTTGCAACTCGTTGCAAAACTTGAACTTATTCAGTACTAATAGTACAAGTACTATCGACTCGTACTGAGAAAACTTCTGTTTGTCACTAGTTGCACATCAAATAAGTACAACTCTGTTTACTGGTTCGTTACATAAACAAGATCCTTGATCAATTCAACCAAATAAAACCCCTTATTTCTCTCGAATCAATAAATTTGTTGAAAACCCCAAAAAATAGTCAACCAAAGTATTTATGCATTCTTTACGTCTAAGTGATAGTCTACAAAACATCACGAACATTTGTTAAGAAAATCAACAGCTTTTTTTCAAATTCATTATTATTTATATTTTCTATGAAAGTTATCAGATCGTTTTCGATTATTCTTCCGCCAGCGAACGGTACTTCACGGTCGGAGAATAGGCGGGTGACGTTAGGATGTGTGCGTATCGCAAGATCGTCGTTAGTGATGTGCGTTAACCGGTTCAACACTAGATTTTGATAGGTAGTGAGATGGGACAAATTCCTTTATCTATTCGTCGAAGTTAGTGGGCAGTTGAATCTTGAACGGACATAAAACGAGCAAACGGGACAGTAGTGCGACGGATTGCACGTTTTTCGGGTTTAATTTGGTCGACGTGGTCGTTTAATTTCGCATAAAGTTCGCGGAAAGTTTCACTCGGTGCTCATGATATACGTTTTTCTATGAAACTAGCTTTATTAGAATACCGCAATTGTATAGACCATAGTAATAATTTGATCGCATTTCCTTTTTGTTTAGTGCTTCCAAAATTGTGATATTTTAGTTTTTATTTGAGTCAAGTTTATTTTTGTATTGAATACAGAAGCAAAAGAGCAGGGGGTTTGCTCATTTACCGCTGCTCATGCCTAACTATTACCTACACAGGTAGAAAAGGCGATCACCATTATCTACGAGTTTATGGAGATTAGGTCATACCGGACTATTCGAGGTGCAGTGTAACTGGCGTTCGATGTTCTGTTGCTTGAAGGAGCGGTCCCAGCGAATAGTGCCTGTTACATACTTTCAGCGTATCGTTAACCAAAACGAACCCTGCTGCTGACCCAACTATCCAACATCCCAGTGATTTCTCGTGGAAGTGCAGAGGATTTTTCCGTGTCCTTCAAAGGACCAGGATTCGGGCACAGCCGGCACCGGTATTGCTTCATAAGGGCCTGTCCATAAACCACGTAGACTCATTTTTGAAAATCTCAGAGCCCATCCCCGCCCCACCCCCACGTCCCCCCTCGTAGACTTTTCTCCATACATTTTTTTAATTTTGTATGGAGCGTAGACTTTGGTCAGCCCCCACCTTCCCTCACAAAGGTCTACGTGGTTTATGAATAGCCCCTAATGGAACACCAGTTTTTACACATTGAGGATGTATGTTAGTCCCAAACATCATCTATTGGTTCTTTATGTAAATACAGCTGATCTAGCAACAACGGATTAGCATCCGTGGACGGTCAATCATGCTCATGCTCATGCTCATGAAAGTTATCAGATCGTTTTCGTTGTTGTTTACAAATCAGATTGAATTGGTGTTCAGTATTAAATTATCCTAGAGATAAATCGTCCAGCTCAAACCTTGGGGTATGTTGCTGGATCTTCATCAATAAAAAAAAACCCAAATGGTTACTCAAGTAAAGAGAAAAAATAAAACATTTCCAACGACTGTCGTTTCATACTCCTGAAACAAAAAGGGTTTTTATTTCAAACAATAATTTCGTTGGAATGCTAATTTAAAATTTTATGCGTTATTCAATTGAAACCAATCATCTCTACAATTTAAGTAGTTACGATTTAGATTCTTCACATTCACGTAATACACCACACCTTTTTACAAAAGTATTTGCAACAAGTCCGAAAGTTTCTTGTGGCCAAACTCAAAGGGATATTTTTACTTTAATTTTCGGATTTCGGAAAATTATTGATTCTTTGCTTCCAATGAATGGTGTTGCACTATTTTAAAAAAAAAATGTCATCCGGTACCGCAGATAGGGTCGGAATAGGTTCCGAAAATTACAAAATGCGAGAGCAACCAGAAAACCAAATTGGACACAGTAACCGTCTTATGACATAGTCATAGTCACCTAGATCTTTTATGAATTGTTTTCTTATCGGTCAGCTGGCTTTGGTGATGTTTGGGCGGAGCAAGTATGTCTAGAGAACCATTTAAGGGAATTGCACACAATAACCACAAAATGAAATGTATTTTGATTCCAAAGGTCTTATATATATACTAGCTGAACCCGGTGCGTGCGCTGCTACGCTTGCAACTAAATGAAGGAAAATTTAATATAACTGGCCCGTTTATGGTTTTTTTTCGAAATGAGTTTTTTTTCTTGATCAAGCAGGGGTTCAAACTTCTATCAAAACATGCTTCTTTCCCGAGAAATACACGTTTTGTGTTTAAGTAACCTGGATAATTCTCAATTTTGGTAGAAATTTGTGTTTCATGTGTATGGGAGCCGTCCCTTCTAGAGGGGGTGGTTTTTCAAACCACCATACAATCATTACCTTCAAAACCCCCCACATTAGTTCTCGAACCATCACATTGGTCTCATCGATTATAATAAAAATTTGGGTTTCATTTGTTTGGAGCCCCCCCCCCCCCCTTCTTCAGAAAGGAGAGTGGTCTTAAACTACCATAGAAACATTCTTGCCTTCAAAACCCCCCACATGCCAAATTTGATTCAATTTGCTTGATTAGTTCTCGGGTTATGATGAAATTTTTGTCTCATTTGTATGAGAGCGCCCCTTCCTGAGAGAGAAGGGGTCTCAAACAATCATAAGAACCTTTCCCAGCCCCAAAAAACCCTTAATATAAATGTTCACGTTGGTCGGTCCAGAACTTTCCGAGTCTATAAGGGTCTTACAGACAGACAGACAGAAATTCATTTTTATGTATATAGAAATCTAGCCTCCAAAAACCCCCATATGCTAAAAGTGGTTTCATTTAATTGATTGATTCTCGAGTTATGCATAAATTTGCTTTTTATTTGTATGGGAGCACCACTCCCCCGTCCCCCCCTTCAAAATGGGGAGAGGTATTGAACTGCCATAGAAACATTTATTGCCTCCAAAAACCTCTACATGCCAAATGCCAAATTTGGTTCCATTTACTTGATTAGTTCTCGAGTTATGCAGAAACTTGTGTTTCATTTGCATGGGAGCCCCCGCCCCCTCTCCCAGAGAGAGAGGAGGGGTCTCGAACCACCGTTGAAACATTTATTGCCTTTAAAATCCCCGCAAGCCAAATTTGGTTCCATTTGCTTTATTAGATCTAGAGTTATGAAGAAATTTCAGTTTCATTTGTATGACAGCACCCCTTCTAGGAGAGGGGAGGGGTTTCAAACCACCATAGAAACATTTTTCGCCACCAGAAAACCCCACTTGCCAAATTTGCTTGATTAGTTCTTGAGATATGCAGAGCCTTCTGTTTCATGTGTATGGGAGCCTCCCTTTCTAAAGATGGGAGGGGTCTCAAACTACCGTAAAAACATTTTTTGCCTCCAAAATCTTCAGCATGCTAAATTTGGATTCCTTTGCTTGATCAGTTCTCGAGTTATGCAGAAATATGTGTTTTATTTGTATGGGAGCGCCCCCTTTCAGAGGAGGGAGGGGTCTCTTACTATCTTAAAAACCTTTCCCGGCCTCAAAAACCCCTGCATACAAATTTTCACGCCGATCGGTTCAGTAGTCTCCGAGCCTATTAAGGTCAGACAGACAGACAGACAGACAGAAATCCATTTTTATATAAATAGATAGATATATGCTTTGGAATCAGTAAATTCGTTCAATAGATATGGCTGAAACATGTCTCGAAGAAACACAGATTTCAAGAATAAGCCAATGCTGAACCCCCCCAAAAAACACCCCCACAAACGAAAAATCCCACAAAAAAAAAAAAACTACACAAAAAAAAAAAAAAAAATTTAAAAAAAAGTTCCAGTATAAACAAAAAAATATTTATATTTTTATCACAAATTATCTTACTATATATAAAAAAAAAAAAAAATAAAAAAAAAAATTCAAGTAAAAATAAAAATAAAAAAAAAAAAAAAACAAAACCTTCAAACAAGAGTGCCAATACTTCATATTTAATTGATAAAATTGATTTCAGTAAAGACTGTATTCGATGAAATTTGGACACACGCAATTGTTCGTAACTTTTTAGCGTGTGGGTAAAAATTATTGAAATTTTAACTGAATGTATTTCATTGTGTTGTGTCAATTGTGTAATGAGTTTCGTAAAAATCGATCGAGTGATTTCAGTGATGGCTTCGAATGAATAAATAGTGCGCCAACAAATTTCGGGCACTCACTTCGAAAACCCAAACGCTTCTCATCGATGGATCGGAAAACAGCTCGGAATCGCACATTCAACCGTATCTCATGTGATCAAAACGTTCAAGGACCGTCAGACAACCAAGCGGAAAAATGGTAGTGGCAAAAAACGTGGCACATCAAATCCGGAGAAGGCCAGGATGGTATTGAACCAATTTAAGCGTTATCCCAACATTTCGATCGAAAGCTTCAGTTTGTTTTGTGCAGAAAACAATGAAACGTTTTGGATTACATGTGTACAAGGTCCAGAAGGCACCAAACCGGAGCGATAAACAGAACTCGGTGGCCAAAACTCGTGCAAGAAAACTGTACAGGGAGTGGCTCACAAAACCGTTCTGCATTGTGATGGACGATGAGACCTACAAACAAATGCCACCAAACAAATGCCAGGACAGGAACACTACGTCGCCACCTCTAAGTTGGCCGTACCGGAGAGTGTACGGAAGAAGAAACTGTCGAAATTTGCCAAAAAATTCCTTGTCTGGCAAGCGATCTGCGGATGTGGCAAATGAGTCAGCCCTTCATCACCTCTGGGACCGTCAACGGACAAATCTACAAGGACGAATGCCTCCAAAAACTACTTCTGCCCTTCTTGAGATCTCACGATGGCCCGACACAGTTTTGGCCGGATTTGGCATCTTGCCACTATGCCCGGCCCGTCTTGGACTGGTACAAAGATAATAATGTAGTTTTTGTACCAAAAGACGTCAACCCTCCAAACACTCCGGAACTTCGCCCAATTGAAAAATTTTGGGCAATCATGAAGGCAAAGCTCATTAAAACTCCAAAACTGATAGAAAATGAACTTGAACTAAAGAAAGTGTGGTTAAAAGTAAGTAAGCAAGTCATTGCCCAAAATTTGATGAAAGGGGTCAAGGCAAAGGAGCGGGCATTTGGGTTGGGAGAAGAGGTTCAATAAACCAATGATGTCAAAACTTAACCATTTAGTAGTAATTTGGGAGGGTGGAGGTTGTTAGGGGGATACCTGTAACTAGAAAAAAAAAAAAAAGATTAATAATTTCCATTTAATTTCCAGCTACCTTTATTGCTTATCTTGACAGAAACGCGTATTTCGTCTACAATGTGCAGACTTCTTCAGTGTCGTGTACTAATACTATTAGTACACGACACTGAAGAAGTCTGCACATTGTAGACGAAATACGCGTATCTGTCAAGATAAGCAATAAAGGTAGTTGGAATTAAATGGAAATTACTAATCATTCTTCTTATTTTCCATTTAGTAGTACTTTATTTCCAGAAAGTTTGAAAAGAATCGGGCCCAAGGAAAATTTTTGGTGACCTATTTTGTGTGTCCAAATTTCATCGAATACAGTCTTTAATCGAATTGATCCTTACGTTAACTGGAGCAATACTTGCAGATGCTAACAAACTTCATTCTCAGTTGTCCATGCAGAATTAGCTTTTCTAACAAACAAAAAAATGATGAGTTGATTAATACTGAATATACATTTAATGACTGTATGTCTATTATATTGGTGAATCAAATTCCACGTTTTCTTTTTTTGGGTTGATGAAATTCAAACAACAAAAATTCAATGCAATTGAAAAATTCTCAAACATTTATTTTTTCTTTTTGCTAAGCCCACTGTGTAGAGCATTGAACGTTATTTCCCTAGCACTTATCATTTCATGATACAATTACATCACAGACGAATATTCGGTACATTAAGTTGACCGAATGTGGGTCTTATCTTACGCTTCACCTTTTGTTTCTATCGAAAATGTATTGGTGAGGTAAAAAATGATGATGCTATCATAAAGGCACACTTTATTTTATTTGACTAGACACTTTTCAGTCGCACGATGCACACAATGTTCAAGCCGCGCATATTTCACTTGGAAATACTTATGAATGAAAAAAAAAAAAAGAAAATTCCTCAGAACTTTTCAACTAACCATGTGGTTCATAATGCTCGGTAGAGCTGCAATTATTGATTTCGTTTTGTTTGATTACCTGTGATCGAGAAGATTGTATTCCAATGATGAGTGTTGATAGTACAGCGACTACGAGGAGACTTCCGCCGAGAATTCGGGTCTCGGACCCCATTGCTGAAGCACTTGGTCGAGCACTTGATGCCAATCGAACCAGAATCTAGGTTTTCTTCTGACAATGTATCTAATCCAATAATTCCTATCACTTGTTAAACACTACTTATCAGCTCTCTGTTCTGATCACCAAAGCAACCTGGGTAACAAAAAATTAAAATAATCGATTACTAAACCCTCCCAAAAATTCGAAAAAGACCTTGCACTGAACACTACAATATATTGATTTAAGTTTCAGAACACGGAAATATCGCATAAAACAACAAAAAAGAAGCCTATACACATCAACAGATTGCTCAACATCACGAAATCACATGCTGTTAAATATAGATCGCTTATATGTTCCACCTAATTCTTCACCAATTTCAGCAAACCGTGTACGCGACTTGTTTTTTGATATTAAAATAAACCAACTCCAAATCAGCCAGCACTGCTAAAATCAAAGCGAAAGAGTTTTTTTCTTGGGCAGAACCTGCCTGCGCTAGTGATCAACCAAGACTGGTTGATGAACAGCAAAATACTAACTCACAACTCACTAGTCTCAGCCGCGACCAAGATATCAAGAAGGCAAGCGACCCACCCAAACGACCGTACAAATAAGATACGAAAATAGCGTCTGCACAAGCCAACGGCGCAACACCAAATGAATGAAAATTTTATTATAAAGAAATATTTTTAATCTTGTGGATATTCCTTCAACATTATTCTTTCTGCCCAACACACGCTCGGACGTCTTCTCTCATAACGGCTAACGCAGACTTCCAATGCTACAGCTGTTTTCTTTTTTTCTGTTATTTTATCGCGGCTCATGTGGTAGTGCATGCGATGCTACCAAAATATCGGAATGTCGCACGGCGCGTACACTAGGAACTCCCCACGCGTCCCTACAAACGCCGACGACATAAACATATCTCTACCCCAACCCAAGCAGATCAGCCGGCAGCACTTGATTTGTTTTCACGCACCCGTTGCACTCATTCTCGCCTCTCTGCCAATCGTTCGTTTCTACACTCTACTCGCCGGAGACGGAACGAGAGAATGCCGGCCGATCAACATCATGTGCTTATTTTGTGCACTCATTTTGCCCGAACGGGAACCGGTGTGTGGAATGTATTGTTGTATTATGCTTTCCCCCCACGCGGTACCTCCCATTGACCGATGATTCTCACTCGTGTCAGAGCTTTTCGGCTTTCTGAACTGTGATGCTATGTGCATTTCAAAGCAACGATGGATTGCATTGTTATGGCTGGACTGGTCAACTGCTATTTGCTATTCATTTCCTTTTTATTTTATACTGCAAATGCTCTCTACTTCTTTCTTGGCATTTTAAGCTTATCACAATGTTCTAGATGCACTTTCTCTATCATCAATTGGCAGCTTTCGATGCTTGTACATACAACCTTTGTTTCAATTAGTATGACATTGGGTCTAAATCAATGCATTACTGTGGTGCAAAATTGATCGGACACATCTAATAGCTTCGTGGATTCACACATAAAACTAGAATCATTATTTTTTCCTGCCATATTATTGCATTTCAATATTCGTTTTCCATCGATACATTCATTTTTACGATTAAAAGTAAACTGTAACGTGTTATTGTATATCAAAAAATAGTTTGAACAATATCTGGAAAAACAGGGTGCATAAGACACCGGACACCTATTGAAATTATTACAAAAGGAAAATATAATAATTATCAAACCAGTTTGAGTGTATAATTTAATGCAGAGACGAATTTTGATTTCGGGGGCGACCCCGGCGTAGTGGTCAACATTCATACCTCTCACGCCAAAGTCACGAGTTCGAATCTCACCCCCGGAAAAGTTACGAAAAATACCCAAAGCGGTATTTGAGTGACAACGGCGGGAGATGAACCAGCCCGAGGCTGAAGATCTCGATAATCAAGGAAAAAAAATTTGATTCCACTAATACTACTGCAGAACGCTTATTCGCAATTTTACCAGAAGTTGATAGTTCACAATGGCGGGCAGGAATGAAACATCGGAGGTCAACGAAGTACGTTATAGTACGATCGGAAGATTGCTGAATCCATTGGTATTCCGAAGTCAACGGTATCGGACATCATCTCCCGACAAAAAATCACCGGCGACATCTAAAAACATCTCAGATGTGGGCGTGCACTTGTTCTTTCACAGATAAACAAACGGTGTTTCTCACAAGCTGTCAAAAAGATCCATTCATCAGTGGCGGTAAGTTGGCAGCCGATCTGGGACCCATCGTCAGGAAACATGTAAGTCGGTTCACCATCAGCAGAGCCTTGAACGAAATAGGAATCAAGAGTCGTACGCCTAGGGAAAAGCCATTCACCAGTGAGTTAAACAGACTGCCGCGTGTGGCATACGCCAAGACGCACATAAACAAGCCGATGTCGTTCTGGAAAAAGGTACTATGGACGGATGAAAGTATGTTTAACGTCAGAGCTTCAAATGGGCGTGTTAAAGTTTGGAGAACTGATGGTACCACTCTAGAAAGAAAGAATATGCCTGGAACTGTGATACATAGCGGCAGATCAATTATGTTATGGGGTGGTATTTTCTATGCTGGAGTGGCCACAATGGAGTTCATCGAAAGGATAATATTCAAGGAAGACTGCAGGGATAATCAGGAACGTAATATCTCAAATCAACCAGGAAATATTGGTGGGGCAGTAACTTTGTGTTTATGCACGACAATGACCCCAAGCTCAAGTCGAAGCTTGTTATAGAGTACTTTGCCATGCAAAACATAACTATGCTGGATCACCCTCCTCAAAGCCCGGATTTAAACCCAATCGAGCATCTATGAGATGAATTCGGGCGAAAACTGCAAAAGAAGCATATTCCCAACAGAAAGCAGTTAATGCTTGAGATTGAAGATGTATGGAACACTCTTCGTCCAGAAGCCCTAAACTTGATAGAATCTATGCCAACACACTTGGCGGAAGTGATTAAGTTCAAAGGAGGACATACACATTACTAAAACAGTCAAATTAATGAACTATGAAATAGAAAAATGTAATTTCTACATCTTGTCCAATCATTTTTGCACCTTGAATTGGAACTAATTTTTTTTTATTTTAATTTTTTTTTATGTTACAATGTTTTTTTTAGTTTTTCAAAATCAAAATTACTGAAACCCAATCTAAAGAAAGAAAAATGAACTAAAAAGCTACTGGAAATATTTTATTATTGCATTTTATTACCTACTTTACTAAAAATATGGTCTTGTCCGACCAATTTTGCACCACAGTGTACTTGCATTAATAATCTCACAATATTCGTTATAGATGGTCATCATTGTATTGATTGGCCTATTCTTTGCATAAGTTGTTCTCTGAGGCATAACATGAAATAAATTCCTAGTTCCTAAAATCCGTAGTGGTGCATAAAAGTTCAAACTTGCTAAAAGGTTTGCCGAATTTATTCACGGAGAGATTACATTGTTAACAAAAGAGATCATGGCAATTTTTTGTCTTTTCTTCAGTGTTTCAATGTTAGTTAATATGCAACGAGACACATATAAAGGAAATCAGGAAATGAATTCCAGCCTAGTTTTCAAGGAGCAAATAACAAAAAAAATGTTTTTGTGCGGGAGGCAACCCCGGCGTACAGGTTAACATCCATACCTCTCACGCCAACGTCACGAGTTTGAATCTCACCCTTGAACAAGTTACAAAAATACCCAAAAGATATTTGAGTGACTAATACGAGAGATGAACCAGCCCAGGGCTGAAAATCTTAATAATCAAAAGAAAATGTTTTTGTACATATTCTATACGACTAATGTATGTTTCTTGGTATGGAGCCGAAACAACAGAGCAATATTCGAGAATAGATCATACTTACACTACATAAAATGTTTTGATGGTGTATGGATCCTTAAAATGATAAGTAAATCTTTTGATGAATCCTAACATATTATTTGTTTTGAGAATTGTTATATTAAAATGATCTACAGAGGTCAATTTAGGATCAAGAATCACTCCTAAGTCGCTAATTTTGTAGAATCTTTCAATTAAGTGATTTCTAGAGTACACGTCAAATCATGATGAGTAAATTTAACGAATATGATATGATGTTACACTTTTTAATATTAATACCAAGCAGACTTTTAACTCGCCATTCGTAGAAGACATCAATTTCACTCTGAAAATGTTGCAAATCTAAACTACTACAGATTTTCATGTACAATTTCATAACATCAGCATTAAGACGTTAAGACCATTTAACACAAAATTGAAATCATCAATAAAAATAATTTAAAAAAATAGGACCTAAATGAAATCCCTGTGGAACTTCTGAGGTGAAATTAACTGCTCTAGATATCTTTCCTGTGAAACGTAACACCTGTGTTCTATCTGTCAAATAAGATTCGATCCATTTTAATAGCGTGCTTGTTAAACCCACACGCTTAAGTTTGAAAAGTAGCAATGGAATGTCTACTCTATCAAACGTTTTGCTGAAGTCAGTAAATAAAGCTTCCACAAAATTTCCTCTGTCCGTTGCACCTAGAGAAAATTCTACAAATACCAATAGATTAGTAGATAATGATCTACCTTTGAAAAACCATGATGATTATTTGAAATCCGAGTTTTTACCTGGTTGACAATTTTTTGAACAACAATCGCTTCAAACATTTTAAGAATAGGTACTTGAAATGGCTGCGATTCCTCTATAATTTTCAAAGTCAGATCGTTTGCCAGAATTAAATGTTGGTATTAAAAATGATTTTTTTCCAGAAAAGTGGATAGTCTCCTAATTTTAGTGATAAATTATAGAGCCAAAACAGTGGTTTTAGAAAAGAAGTTGCTTGTCCTTTCAGTAGTACTGAAGGTATTCCATGAGGAATAGGTTCTTTTTCCTCATCAAGACCATTTACCGTCACTAAATTTTTTTTGAACAGTGATATTTTCAATTGATACGTCATATTTATGTTCAGGTAGATAGGAAAAATAGTGTAGGTCGAGAATATCAATGGATTTCTTCTGATATGTTGGAAAAAGCGTGCAAACGGTGATTACAAATGTCTCCGCTATCAGAACCATCAAAATTGCATGCGCGACGAAAAGTTACACGGTTTCATTGTATCATTCGTGAATTAACATTTTAAAGCGTAAGAAAATTGTGCGAAGTGAATTTAGTGCATCAAGAAATGAGCACAGCTCGAAAAAGTAGTGTGAATTTCTGTTCAATGTCATGCACATAAATGGAGCGTCACAAAACTTACAAATTAACAATATAAAACATGTAAAGTTTTAGGACATTCGATTCATTGCGGATAATGTTGTATACAAAAACTCGTCTTTATAACAACTGTTTTATGCAAGTTGCTGCTTCGTGAGGATACAATGTTACATGCTCTGATGTTTACATCACAACGAAAATTAAGATTTTTTTCTGTGTACTTAATTGCTTCCAACTGCAACAGTGACAATGACAACGGCGGAAACAACAACAGCCAAGACCCCGCAGCAAACGAGAACCTCCTCTTTGGGGTTACAGTCACAGGGTTATGAGTTATACTAAAAAATGTAATCGATCGTTGCATGTTATGCCGAGCCAAGGGACATATAGCCTACATATTGAATTCATCTTACTAAATACGTGCCATTATCAAGCAGAACATGTTGCGATAATGGAAGTGTAAACGTAATACAAACATCCAATTGATGTTAGTGTTGAATTTATGCGGGGCTCGTTGTACGTGAGTAACCAGGCATTCTGAAATAGGTCACTGGATCCCAATAGAGCTATCACCTTCTAAATCCCGTGCTAAAAATTTTTACAGTATGTGATAAGAATAAGAACAATATTAATGTCAGCTGCAGATATTTTTCATTCATTAAAGCACTGCCGGACAATGGGAGTTGGATTGTACACACACACAAACATTCAATTCCTATTTTAACTTGAACATTCGGTGTGCTTCGTATTCTGCTGTAGTTTCAATAGACTTTTACAGCACCATGCATAGAAAATTTAAATCTCATCGAGAAATACATTAATATCATTTTCGTTCTTCATGTTTAGGTACAGCATGTCATCCGCATATATAAGAACATTAAGAGATATTTCATTAACCTATAGAATGAAAATAAGAGGTCCTAATAGTGAGCTTTAAGAAACCCGCGATGTGACTAGATTCGGATGAGACTTTATATTATTGAACTTTGCTACAATTTGCTGACGGCTAGTTTAATACGACTCAATCCAATAGAGCAGTCTCATCTCAATTTCATTTCCTTTTTTTTTTTCAAGCTTGAAAATCAACATTGGAATGTTTATTCTATCAAACGCTTAGCTGAAGTCGATGTAAAGAACCTCTACGTGATTATCTTTATCAATTTAATTTAATGAGTAAATGACGAATTCCAGTATGTTCGTAGCAGTCGAACGGCCTTTGAAACAGCGTTGTTTGCATACATAAGTTATTCTGTTTTTAATTTGGCAAAAAAAAACATGTTTGTTTATCATTGATTCGAAAAGTTTTGGAATGTAAGATATTATGGCAATGCCACGATGATTTCTAATATTGGATTTACCATTTTCCAATTTATAATGGAATTAAAAAAGACTTTTCCATTCTTTTAAAAATTTAAACCTTTCCAGTGAAAAAGGAGTTGTGAGTTGAGTTGCTAAATTTTCCAGGAAATACTGGTGGAATTCCCGCATGATGTGAGCCTTTATTAGCGTCTAATTGTTTTAGAACTGTGAGAATGTCTTGTATATGTAAGTTACTGACTCCAATTACTTGGATTATCAGGAAAGAATGTGAAATATTCTAAGTCACGACCAAATTACAAGACAACACAAGACCAAATTACGGTCTGCGTCCTGGTAACCTTGGCCACATTCACAAAGATTGATGTCGTGCAGCCCAACACGGTATAAATGCCGGTATAAAGTCTCAATTAACATCCAACCTATTTAACCAACTTTTCTTCGACAATCTGGGGGTGATAGAGTGTAGCCAAGACCTCGAATTCTACTTTACTTTGGTGATTTGTCGATCATAAATATCGCCTTCCATAGCGCCCACCTTTGCTAGTAAATCTGCCTTCTCATTGCCAGAATCGAACAATGAGATAAGACACATGCAAAGATTATATTAATAGAACATGAAAGTAATGCACTTAAAAATTGTATTTCCATGAGACACCACGAGGAATGCTGTACTACCCTGACAGAGCGAATAGCTTGTTTAGAACTGAGACCATCCATGAAAATTAAATATTAATCCGGAGAAGTAAGGGAATAGTTTCTAACATATAATTATTTGCCGCCAATTTGACTACGGAGACAGAACAAGGAGCTTGAAGTTTATGAATTACATTGTATGCACCAAAGCTAGAGTCTGCAGAGAATCAAAGACCCGTCCACTCTATCAAAGACTCGTCTGCGGAGAACATTTCAGTGGAATAAACTTGGTCATTCTTTGCAGCATATATCGTCGGAACAATCATAGGAAAATGATGCGCTGGTATTTCATGAACCTCCTGTTTCATGGATAAATCAATATAAATAAAATTTCTGAAGTCGGAGAAGCAAACACGATTGGAAATATTCGATGAATGTCGGATGCCAGTGTACAAGTAAATACGTTCGAGTTTTAAGATATACAATAGAGAACAGACGTTCATCTTCGGTCTGCTACTTGTGTAAAACTTTAAACCGACATTTCAAATGTATGTCGTTATGCTCTTGGTAGGTGGCGCTGCAGTTGTGTGATAACTATCATGTAAATGTTTTTCAATAAAAACCCTAACACATAGCCTGACAAATATTGTTTGTTTTTCTCTGCACTTGCTTCTTATACCGGCTGCCCATATTACCTTTTACACACGTTTTTCAAGAAAAGGTATATCGACATCAATGTCTGTTCTCTGTGGATATACTAACGAGTCACCGATTGAAAACAAAAATTACAGTACCCTAAACCGAAATCATTGTTACAACGTTTGAAGATCTTGCGGTTGTCTTGAGAAAGTTGATCCTTTATTTGCATTTTGCATTCATATACTCAGTGAGGGATCTCCAGGTGCACTTAGAATCGAATTAGACCCCAAGATATATAAAAGAATGGAATGAGTACCCCCAATTTAGAGCTTCGGTTGTGCCGGGCACTGCTTCCTAGAAAAAAAAAGACCATCTAGCCCAAGTAGGCAAATTGTCCAAGCTATCCTTTAAAGGTTCTTGCAGGTCTACTACATTGGGCCCCTAGACAGACACTTTGTCGTCATCTGCAAGCTGTCTCAACGTACAGTTGTCCTGGGGAATTTGAGCTTTTTTAGTGGAATACCTGTAACTAGCAGATGAGAAGAAAAATTAGTAATTTCCAGAATTCCAACTACCTTTATTGCTTATCTTGACCGATACGCGTATTTCATCTACAATATGCAGACGTCTTCAGTCTCGTGTACTATGCCAGTCGAGTATTAGTACATGACACTGAAGAAGTCTGCACATTGTAGACGAAATACGCGTATCTGTCAAAATTAGCAATAAATGTAGTTGGAATTAAATGGAAATAACTAATCTTTCTTCTCATTTTCTAGGTACAGTTGTCACTAAGACAAACATGAATGGCTTTGACATAAAAATCATAAAAAGGGGTGTCTAAAAATGATTCCTGAAGCAACTCCCTGTAACTAAATCGAGAAACTGTAGAGTTTTCATGAGATAAGCTCATATGTTTCTCAGATACCAAATTGTAAAAAAAAATTCATTAAAAAACCGTAAGCATGAAGTTTATCTAAAAGAACTTCAAAAGATACTGAATCAAAAGACCCTTTGATGTCCAAGAGACAGAAAGCCATATGCCTTGTTGTTAGGAAAAGCTAACTGAACCTCTGTGGAAAGCAACGCGAGACAACTATTCTTCTATTTACCAATTTGAGTATCTGACAGTAGGTTGTTCGTCTTAATCAGGTATGGTGATTGTTGCGTCAGTCATTGACTAACGACATGAACCACACTCATCATGTCTTCTTGAAAAAGTTGCGTCAAGATCGGCACGACCAGACATAGAAGCACTCTAGTAAAAGTTCTGCACGTTAAAATGGAAATTTTAAGAATATCAAATGAAATCACCCATCATCTAAGTTTTACCATGTTTAATTTATTCAATGTTCAACTTAAGAGATTTTGTCAACATTAGCCGACAAGTTTTTGTTCATTGACCCATGGTTTCTTCAATTCTTTTCGGTGTTGACTTGTTACCAACAATAAAGGAGTAGTATTTTGGCTCATAGAGAATACTCAAGATTGAAAAATAAGGCTAGAGTTAGCTTTTTGTTGTGTAGGTATGATTTGTAAATAATATTTAAAAAAAAATCTTTTGCACTCATTTTTATTTTTCTAAGGCACTCATGACTAGAAGTGGTTGGATATAAATCAAAACTAACATAATTAAACCTCTTGTATAATTACCAAGTCTACTTTATTAGTATGTATGATGTATGATATGGTGTATGATATGTACTACCACCCATTGTAGCACGGAAACTAAGTCCGACAGCAATGGGCTTTCCTCTCTGTTAAACTTGATCAAGCTTTAATAGCCACTGATTATCCTAATCATGCCATTGTATGAAGGGCCAAAAAGGGGTTGGGTGGATCGATATGCAACATCACTTATAGGTATCCACAGGGATATAAAGAATCTCCTTCCAATAACAAGATTGAACAATTAGTCAAAAGATCAAGCTATCTAACATGAGGATGCCCCAATGGGCGGGGAGAAGAGCCCGCCCTCTATTCACAAACTGTTAGCAATGGGGAGTTGGCATTCCCGCTCTCCCAATCCAGAGTGCTTCAATCGGGTGCCCTGATGGTCCCTCCCATTCCCATGAAATATTTATATAATGGTGTATATATTTATGTAAATGAAAAATACTACAAGCATTCGTATCTATAATATATGATCTTCATTCGGTTGATCCTGAAATGCAAGAAATGTTGTAAAATGTTAAAGTGTAGAGTTCTGTGGTTCGTGCTTAGGCACGTTTTCGTTCGTTTTCAGGGATAGCAGCATTTCACCAAAATCTTGATTTGAGGTATCCTGAAAAAGTTTGTTAAATCTATTGAAATTTTACAAAACTAACATTTATACATTTTAATTTACTGTTACCATGGTCACTATTTGCTACTTGATGAAGATTTTATAACAGCAATCCGCTTTTATTTTTGCTGACCTAATAGTTATTGCTACCGAGTTAGGAATGGCAAGATTTAACTGGAATGGAGTTAAAGATAAATGAGCAAAAAAAAACAATAAGTAATGTTTAAATCATCTATGAAGTAAAATCAACAAAACAATATTACCAAATATAATGATATTGTAAGTTATCATGAAGTAATGACAAAGATTAAAATGTAAAATCAAACACTAGCCAAATGGCACACAGCGCTGCATGAATCAGATCAGCTCATAATTGGTAAAAAGTCCATTTGCATACCGGAAATGAAAAATATATTCAGCAATAAGTGCAAAAAGCCTAACACAGATTCCGTACTTTTCAAAAGCCTAACACAGCTGTAATATTCTGCGTAATATAGAGAAGATGTACCTATATTAATCTCATCACTTTGCAATTCATCCTACTTGAAATAAAACGATATACACGTGACAGGATTTTAGTAATGTTTGTTGTAGTTATTTAACGTAAGCAAACATTATTAGAAAACGAAACCGATCCTTCAACTGCCCAATTGTTTGATTCATCGTAGGATGAATAAAGGAACAATGAGATTAATATGGGGGCAGTTTCCCTACTGGACATATATGGAATGCTAGATGTCATAAATTGAAGGAAATTCTTCGATACATTTTTCCTCCTACTGGGCCAATAAACGATTCTTTATGTTTGTAAAATAGAAAATGTAGGATCACAAACAATGTTAGTTTTTTAATTAATTATTTCGGACAAAGATTTTTTTTGTAGGATTTGTCGTATATAATCCTCTCTATAA
Organism: Aedes koreicus; assembly: GCA_024533555.2. Lineage (NCBI taxonomy): Eukaryota > Metazoa > Arthropoda > Insecta > Diptera > Culicidae > Aedes > Aedes koreicus. The sequence goes on along the minus strand of JAHHFK020002972.1, from coordinate 282,700 downwards.
AATCTCTTTTCAAATACATAACGTGAGTTAGGTGAGCCAAAACTTACAACGATGTAAATGTGAAGCTGAAAATAGCATTAAAAATATTGTGAAGGGATGTTATAATATAAAATGATAATAACCATTATATTTGTAATGTCTGCATGACTGCTGAGCCTACTGTATTTGTAGACGGACTTGCATTATCATAGCCACGGGGGAAGAAAACAATTCAAAATTACTATACAATACTTGGGAATTCCATGGATTTTGTTTCCTCTGTTCGGGACATAAACCACTGCGACCAGTAATTTGATCTATTGTAGTATATCCCGTATCCTTTGTTAAGTGCATGTTGAGTTACTTCATCACTATTGAGAAATTATGAAGTATTCGGTGTTTTTTACAGTTGTCTTGTTCAGTTGCTGTTTGTTTTGTTGGCAATGAATCGACTTTTACTGAAAGTTTCCGCTATTTAAACCCTTTGTGAGTGACAGCACTCTTCAAAGGCGCGCCCCTTTATCAGTCAAAACCGGATTCATTGCAAACAAAACAAACAATGACTCCGATACTGACCCTGCATCAGAACCCTAGTCATAACTAATTCAAACTATAGAACATTAAATAGAAAATGAGAATTCACATAAATGAAGATTACCCATGTTTTCCTTATTCCAAGCTGATCCTCGGTGGCACCATCCGAGTATTGTCACTTTTCACAAGGCATAAAATGTAATAAGGACTAATATATGTTCCTTTGACTACAAAAACAAATATGTTCCTTAGTTTGAATTAATTCAGACTAGGGCTCGGTGGTAAATCTGATACCCCGTAATGCACCACGAAAAGGTGATCTACCAGCGTTACGGGCCATGGATGATCTGAAATTATGTACCGTACAAAGAATACTTCCATTTTTCGTGGTAGGGTAAGATTTCAGCATGCTACTTCACCGGGGTCACGCTGCCTACATCGCCTTTTTGCGGCTGCCACCTAATGTATAGTTGACGCGATAAAGCGTTTCTTACTCAACCGCTGGATGCCAGGACAGACGCTGTCTTATTTATTAATATGTGTAAATCTGTGCATGAAAATAAATAAATATATACACATAAAAATTAATGAATATATTACACAGCTCGAAAAAGTAGTGTGAATTTCTGTTCATTATCATGCACATAAATGGAGCGTCACAAAACATACACACTTAAATTATAAATCGTGTAATGTTCTGGGACATTCCATACATTATCGATAATGTTGTATGCAAAAGCTCATCTTTGTTAGAACTATTTCATGCAAGTCACTGCTTCGTGTGGAATGAAATACAATTTCACATGCTCTGATATTTACATCACAATGAAAATTAAATTTTTTTTTCTGTGTAAAAAAAAAAAAAAAAAAAAAAAAAAAAACAAAAAAAAAAATATTTTTTTAAATATATACCACCCCCCCCCCCCCCCCCCCCGCCCAAAAAAAAAAAAAATATATTGTTTTTTTTTTTTTTTCCCGCAGCAGAGGGAGAGGGGGGGGGGGGGGAGAAAAAAAAAAAAAAAAAAAAAAAAAAGGGGGGGGGAGAAAAAAAAAAAAAAAAAAAAAAAAAAAAAAAAACAACAAAAAAAAAAAAAAAAGAAGAGAAAAAAACGAAGAGCTAGACGAAGATCAAGTAGATAGTAAGAATCCACGAACGAGGACGGATCAAAAAGAAAAAATGACAAGTATTGATATTGATATTGGCGCGAGATATTTTTGTGAGGAAGCGAACGAGATTCAGATGGTGATCACCTAGCTCCTGGCGAAAATGGTCCTCAGAGGAAGTGATTAGAAAGTGATCAGGCGAGTCCCATTTTTTTTTTTTAATCTTTATTTTACGTCGGCCTATTTCCTCACATGGTGACAATCACCGACGCCAGGAAGACGACTCCACCACCTGGACCCTACCTAACGACTCATGAATATGAACCGGGACCAACGGCTTTACTTCCCTTCCGAAGGAAGACGTGACCAGATTATTTCGCCTCAGAAAAACCACCGTCGTCGACTGGGATTGAACCCAGACCCTACTGGGGTGCCAAGTAGCAGTCACGCTTACCACTACACCACCGACGCCGGCTGGCGAGTCCCATTTAAAATGGACGATCACCAGCACCATCCTTCGCGGTGCATCCAGGTATCCAGCTTGTACTCTCTCTTTTCTCTCTCTCTCTGTCTCTCTCTCTCTCTCTCTCTCTCTCTCTCTCTCTCTCTCTCTCTCTCTCTCTCTTACGTGCAACAAACCTCCCCCCCTTTGTAATGAATGTATTTAAAAAAATATATATAACTAAGCTTATTTCTTGGGTCCTACCAATTTTTTAGGGTAAGACTGCCTGGGTGTCCTTTTCTAGTCAACTATTGATCCTTTGAGGCCACAAAGTTGCGTGTCCTCCTAAAGCAAGCAAGTGCCGAAAGAGCCCTGAGCTAGCGAGCTATAACAGACTGTCTTAGGCTGTTTGTCGTAATTCCTACTACATAATAACCCAAAGACTTTCGGTTGGTACCAACTCTGAGGTGTTTGAAGGATTAAGGTCCTTGGGTATGAAGTTGAACTAATTTTCCTTATACCATTCCAGTACCTGTTTGGAGTAGTGGCAGTAGGCTAAACACTTGGTAGGCCTTGAAGTGGACACGAATGGAGCACTTCGCATCCCACACGTACAAATCGCTTGTCAAACCATGAATTTTTTGATAAATTTCAAGATTTTTAGCTTCTGTTGATGCTCAGGGATATCGAACTTATCTCTTGCAGTGTAGAACTAATGACTTGGAATCTGCTGAACATTTGCCTTTATGTAAGTTTCACAATTTATCACGCAACCGGGTTCTTTCATCAGCATTTGTATATAAATCTTGCGTGGCTGTGATTTTGCTGCCACTTTCTACTGGTCCTTACGATTTGGTATTCCGGCCCGATCGTCAAACTTTTACTCAAAACTTGACCAAGGTTAGCTTTTAGTGGTATCCCGGACAGAAGCGTTCGTTTTGTTCCTGAAAGCTTCAACTCCTGTCGTCTTTAGTGCTCATGTGAGGGTGTTTTTGTCCACTTTCTGTTTTCCGATCGGTGGTTCTCTGTAACGTTTAATGACACGGAAAACAACGTTTCCCCACTTTTTAATGACACTTACAGAATGCAAACAATACATACAGTACCCGAGTTACCCAAAGTTTTAAACGTTTTATCCTAAAGGCAAAAAGGGTATGATTGTACTTGCCAAACAACCATACTAATGCAAAAATAATATCTGGCATCGAAAGCTCCTTATTAATAACTGTGGAAGTGCATTAAGAACACCAAGTTGAGAGCATGCAATAAGCTAATTGTGAAAACAATAAGCTTCACACGCTAAGAAAGAAGATTTTTTTTAATTTAAAGAACGTTACGGCCCATAAGAAAAAGCGACAACAACATAGCAGTTCGTTTTCGTCACTGACCATGACGACACTGTTGCTGATCATGTCTTTGTAGAAGAGTGTCACGCCATGAGCGTCATAAATCGCAGGCATGGTTTCAACCCATTCGTTAAAACGGAACAGTATCATTTTCTTCAACAGTTTTCAAATATAAGATAACATCGCGGTCCATCCTGTAACCGCGTTTCTTGGCCTTGATTAGGCTCTTGAGGTCGCGCACGAGAGCCGTGTATGTTCTGTTGATCCACGTCTACGTGAAAATTATGAACGCGTCGGAATGTTTACCGTAAACCTCGGTACATTGCTGATCCTACTACAGAGATGGAGTTTGCCTACGAAACAACGTTCCTGAAACTGGGCGAAATTGAACTTGAAGTGCGTTGATCAGGTTGGAAAGGAAGTTATATTCCTCCAGCTGTAAAAGCGTTTCTACTGACGACTTTATCTATTGCTGGTCTGAACTTTATCCTATCGATATTACAAGTAAGATCAAACGTTACGTTGGTGGATTCTGACGGATTGAAGCCAGTGGTAATCGAAATGTTAATAGGCATGTGATCACTAATGTGGGGATCTTGTATCACATTCTACAAGCAATCTAACGATAATGAATTTGAAGAAAGTGTGTGGTATAATTTACTGTCAATCGGGGATAGACCAGCCAACCGTAACTTCTCCATTGTTTAGAAATGCCATATCGAAGTTGTCACACAGGTCACACGTCAAAGAAGAACGGTTGTGAACACAGGCCTCTCCAGCCTGCACCGTGGGAGTTAAATTTTCCTTGATCTACTGGATATAGAATATACAGAGCAGCAATGCAAAGGATTTTATTTTGAAGATTAGAACAACTTTAATAACTAGAAGGAATTGAGGAATGGAAACAGTCTCACTTTTTGGTTCCTAAACGTATTCCGTCTCCACGTGAATCCTCACGATCGTGATGATAATATTGAAATCATTAAAAAAAATATCGATAGAAGATACCAATGTTTCACCGATAGCAAATACATCACACCCGTTATCGGTTGCGATTGTTGTTAATTGTTGTTAAAAATTTGAAAGAACACAATTTTGGAATTAGATTACAATAATTCCACTGCAGAATAGTGATACAATTCCCAACTTCATTTAGAAAATTATCCATCGAAGAAAATGATTACTTCCAGGAGGGGCTCCTTCAATGGCAATACACACATAGATTTTTTTACAGAAATCTGTAAAATTTTACCGACTTCTCAACAGCTGAACGTTCGGTAATCCGATTTAACAGATTTCGGTGAAATTTTACAGTTTTCCGTAAATCGGATTACCGAACATTCAGCTGTTGAGAATTCGGTAAAATTTTACAGATTTTTGTAGAAAAATTTAAGTGTGTAGCTTTAAAAACGTATTCACAGTGTAAAAAATGGCTAGAATAATACTTTTAAAGGGGTTAAAAATTTGAAGGTACTAAAATGTACTTTCCCAATTTCACCAAATGAGAAAAACCCAGATGAAGAAGGGGTTTCTCTTCTCAGAAACAGATCATCAGGAGTTTTAGATGTCCCTGGGAGTGTAGAGATGTCCTGTGGTAGTTAGTGCTATGAAAACCAGGAGGATTTTGATTTTCCTTTCTTCCGCCATTCTTTCAATTAAGCAAGCTGTTTTGGGCTCCATTTAAAAGGTGTTTCGATCAAAATTTGGTCGACTTAAACATGACGCATTTCCTTTCATCGTGCATTAAAAAATGTTGCACATCGCTCATTTTGAAGATGTGTGCGTGTGGCATCATGCCTCTATTTTGATTTTGAGATTAGCACTTCAGTTATCAAAATGTCGTCGAAGGAAGAGAAGCAACGCATCAAAATTTTTAAGCGACACAATTGTTCCGTGCTATTTTGGCCGGATTTGGCATCTTGCCATTACGAAAAAAATGCCATGGAGTGGTATGCTGCCAACAACGTTCAAGTGGTGCCCAAAGACAAGAACCCTCCCAAAACGCCAGAGCTCCGCCCAATCGAACCTTAAGAAGACTCAAAAAGCTGATGTGAGCGAGAAACAGTTCAAGGCAAACTGGCGTTCTGCGGCGAATAAAGTGAACAAGGAGACTGTACAAAATTTTATGGCAGGTGTTAAACGAAAAACCCGGCAATTCGCATTTGGTAAAAAGGAAGCTTAGCTGAATATTTCTCCTGTATTCTGTATTAACTGAACTTGAAAAAGAAAACGAATTTGACTTATTAATAAGAACTTTGATCGACTCACACACATTACTGTTTGACCAAATTTTGATCGGAACACCCTTTAATAACTTCCCGTGGACAGATGAGTTTTTGCTGCCGTGAACCACCTTCTGGAAAACTGAGCAATGTTCCCTCAAGTCAAATTTCAGATTCGTTATCTGACAGAAGAGCAAAGGGATTTGCATTCATGGATGAAGGTATGACTTTAGGATTTCTACGAAAGACTGCTTTAAATGTTGTTTCATAGAACGTTCAAAATTTTCTCCCCGTGATGTTTGTACACCGGGCACGATGAGAAAACTAACATAAATAATTAAACCTCTTATATAATTACCTAGTCTACTTTAATAGTATGTGTAAATCTGTGCATGAAAATAAATAAGTATATACACATAAAAACTAATGTAGGGTATGTGTCCCTTAACTCAGCCTATTATGCAATGATCGATTACATTTTTTATGATAACTCATAAAGTTTTTAAGCTGTAAGCAAGATTCAACTAGTTAGACACTTGCTAAGATAAGTTTGATAAGACATTTGGTAGTATGTTTCACGAAAAGTTACACAACTCTTTTTATAAACTCAGAAACATTCGAGCGATATGGATTTAATATCGGTCTATGTGCACCAAATTGGGTCTATTCATAAATGCAACTTCGTCCCATTCGATGGATTTATTACTAAATGCAGTCTTTGTACGGTTTTTTTTTTCAAATTTTATGAATTAAGGCATTGCTAGCTGTATTTGATTTACTAAATACAACATTTCACAAAACAAACTAAAGTAAAACTGCCTCGAAATACTTAAGTGATGTTCATATATGATTTATCAGCTATTCAATAATGAAAACATTATAATTCACTGTACAATGATTTTGTTCCTTCGGTTTGTGTTTAGAAGAGCCACTTGAATATAAACAACCGCAAATTCATGCATTTCCACTTGAAATTTTACCAATAACAACCTTTCTACTATGTTATTGATACAACAAAAAAAAGTCCCACCCCACGTTTTTTCAATTTCTCTCATTAACTCGGTTCAAATTAAAGTAAACACACTGTATTTTTTTTATTATCTTATTTTTTATATTCTTTTTAAATTTCACTTATGGAATACTGAAAAAAAAGGAATTTTACTTAAAGAAAACAAAAATCAATTTGTGTTGAAAAAAAAAACAGTGACAAAATAAAGTGCCCACTTCATTTAGGCTACAGAAAACATAAATTAAAGTAAAATAAAAGCATTTCAATAATTGATGTGTCCTCCTTTGGCCTTCAGGACCTCCTGCAGGCGCCTCGACATGCTCTCGACCAGGTTCTTTAGGTGCTGTGGATCTAGCTCTTCCCAGGCACGCTCCAGGGCTTCAAAATAGTTATTTTTATTGGTAACACCAGTTTTGTCAACCCTGGCATCGAGAATCGCCCACAAATTCTCGATGGGATTGAGGTCCGGGCTTTGTGGAGGCCATTCCAGCGGTTTGATCCGACAAGACCGGAAGAAAGACTTGGTCTTCTTGGCAGTATGCTTCTGGTCGTTGTCCTGCTGGAATACGAACTTCTCTTCAAGGCCCGTCTGGATCAGCGAAACCTCCAGATTTTCTCGCAGGATGTTGATGTAAGAATCTGCCGTCATTATCCCGTCGATTTTCACAAAGCTTCCCACTCCACCCTACGAAAAACACCCCCAGACCATCACATTTCCTCCTCCATGCTTCATCGTGCCTTGGATGTAGCGCTCCTGAAGCTCCTCTCCCGATCTGCACCAAACACGAACGCGCCGCTTTCGGTTAAACAGCTTGAATTTTGATTCGTCCGTCCAGAGAACCGTTTTCCAGAACTCTAGGGGCTTATCAGCATGCTCCTTAGCAAACTTACGCCGTTTGGCTTTGTTTGCCTTGCTGATAAATGGGCGCTTCCGGGCAAGTTTGCTATTCAACCCCTGTGCTACGAGACGGCGACGAACAGTTCGACCGGAAACTGATAACTGAAGGGTTTCCTGGATCTCGCGGACAGTTACCTTTCGGTTCTTCTTGACTTCGCGCATGATCTTGGTGTCCGTTCTCGCATCCGGTTTCCGCTTCCTGCCTCTGCCAGGGCGATCCACCACTGATCCAAACGTTTTAAGCTTCAGAAGAATTTTGCCAACCGCTGCCTTACTGATACTGTACTTCTTAGCGACAGCCCGGTGCGATTCACCGTTTTGCACATCACGAACGACCAATTTTCGGATACACAAGGGAATTGCTTTCGAAAGCACTGCGTTCTCCATTTTTTTTTCAATTGAATCAAATGCGAACACGTATACAAATGCACCAGGTTGAGCCGTTTGCTACAAAACATGTCAAAATATCAAAACATAAACAATCGAGGGGTCTTCCAATGGAAACTTATCGAAAACATATCGATTTTTGAAGTGGGCACTTTATTTTGTCACTGTTTTTTTTTTCAACACAAATTGATTTTTTTTTTTCTTTTAGTAAAACTCCTTTTTTTTTCAGTATTCCATAAGTGAAACTTAAAAAGAATATAAAAAATAAGATAATAAAAAATACAATGTGTTTACTTTAATTTGAACCAAGTAAATGAGAGAAATTGAAAAAACAAAGAGGTGGGCACTTTATTTTGCCTATCAGTGTACAACAGGCCATAGTTGGGAACATACAAAAAAATATGTCCCCAACATTGGGTCTATGATTTTCTTGTAAAATTATTCTTATTTTAGCTATGTGAACAGTAATTTTGTAACGTGTAACTATTTTCTGTACATCCAGACTGCATTACTTGCTTTATCGATTCAATTCAGCCTAATTTAGATCACTTGAAGATCGTGTAGATCATCTGTTCAGCTTAACCAGTGAAATCATGATGCCCCAAAAGTTCATAAATCGACAATTACGTAAGTGAACAACTATAAGTTGACTAATATTGTCTCAATTGCTTCGGATTACATCGGTGATCCTAATAGCAACATGATTTTGTTGATTATCGCTAAATTAATGACATATTTGGTACATAGGCCGAATGAAGGAGCTAGGCTAACATTACATCCCCTTACCCTATCTATTGGTTAAAAAAAAAACAAAAGACAGTAAAATCTGTGAGATGAGAAATGATAAGGAGTTCCCTTGCAAAGGAACGCATTCTAGTGTGTTACCTGCATAGGCATCAGCTTCATGCTTCCTCTCGCTAGTGGTGCAGCGTGGCTTATTGCCGCAGTGGAAGGCCGTTTGTCCCATCAGCTTGCAGTTTTGGCACATCATGACCCGAGGTACGAACAACCACACAGGTAGCCGAACGTTTTCCAACTCGATGTAATGAGAAAGGGCAGGACCAGAAAACGGCACTAGAAACGGGTCTATGGGAATTATTTACTTTTAACCTACGCTGTGTGATACTGAGGGATGTAGCTTATCGAAACTTCCGGTCTACCTCTAAGCATATTGCTATGAGGTACCAGGTGGTTATCCACCGATTGCCTGTCGATCTGCCAATTTTGGAAGACGTCTGCATTGAGTTATCTCAAATTATAATATTCCGCTAACTATATCACAAAACATTGCGATTGGTTGAGCGGATTTTAGATAATGAAATCATTGGGTATAGGACCAAGTATCCCCCGGGTGCCAAGTATCATAATGCTAAAACGATAAGCTTGGAAATCAATAGAAGCATAAAGTTGCCAAAAGGCACGAATGACTTAGAAGGACTCTAATTTCACCAAATCCTTCAATCGTTACTTTAAATGTATGAGCATAGATTGCTCTCTTTAGAGGGTTCAACTTGTTTGATGCAGTTATTGGTTCCAGTAGTTAAATAGTTTGTACAATGTAGTTGAGCAAATTGAAATAAACCACCCACACTTATGAGTGGCCCCAACAGCATCCTTACTGTTGGTTTTAACCGGTCCTCAAACGCGATGTTTTTAAAATATGTTTTGTATTCTGGTGAAATAAACCATCCACACTTGTGAGTGGCCCCAACAGCATCCTTGCTGTTTAAATCGGTCCTCAAACGAGATGTTTTTAACGTATTCTTGTATTCCATTGAAATAAACCAACCACACTTGTGAGTGGCCCCAACAGCATTCCTACTGTTGGTTTAAATCGGTCCTCAAGCTCGATGTTTTTAACGTATTCTTGTATTCTGGTGAAATAAACAACCCACACTTGTGAGTGGCCCCAACAGCATCCTTACTGTTGGTTTAAATCGGTGCCAAAATTTGAAGAACTTTAATGTGCATCTCTGTACAGAGAATAAATCGGGAACATAGTTAAATATCTTATTCGCTGCCGACGTCAGTTGAATTCAGCACACCGTTTACCAAAACGGATCCCACTGCAAACCCAACCATTTTATCCAACATCCCAGTGATTTCTTGTGGGCGTGCAGAGGTGTTCTCGGCTTCCAATAAAGCGAGTATCACGTCAACATATTCCTACCCATTCCCTACTTGACCTGCATTCGGGCGAGGCCGGCGCCGGTGTTGCCTTGGTTTGGGATCACCAGTTTTTACATCTTGAGGATGTATGCTTGTCCCAAGCATCATCTTTTGGTTCTCTGTGTAATAACAGCTGATCTGGCAATAACGGAGTAGCAACCTCGGGCGGTCAATATTGCTCATGCTACTCAAGCTTTAACCTACGCTGTCTGATACTGTTTTCAATGTTTGTACTTCTAGTATCTGAACAAGGGCAAGTAGAGGGTTCTTGAATCGGCCAATCGGCTGCTTCTCCCATATTTCAGGGCTCAGGCTCGCTTCAGTTCCACTTTTTTAATCTTCACATCACGAGCTGGGATGAAAATTAAACATTCCAGTATGAAAAGCTGGAAAAAATTGTGATCTCTATCACGGCTGAGAATCGCTTCGTCAGATCACTTGTAATTTGATTTACATTTAAAGATTTCGTTTTCTTTCGAGATTCTAAACAAAAAGAATACAATAAATGAATTCTTGTATGTTGACCATTCCGGCTAAAACCCATTTGGCCTAATGGCATTCTGCCAAATGGTGCTCGATCTAATGGTTTTCGGTCTAATGACCCATCACCAATGAATACAACACCCAACGGAATTTCTCGGCTATGCTTCAGTTAATAAAGCTATATTACATTTGTGGTTAGGATCTACAATAAACTTGTTGCGTACGTTTTCTGAGGTTGATGAGACCCGGCTGTAAGCAAAACTTTATTCAAATTCGTTCAATATTTGGTCACTTAGTGGTCAAGATAATAAAAATCAAAGTTTATTTCAGCTGTTAAAAATAGGTATTTTTGTATTCTAGTAGACTAAGTTACATTTTGGCAAATTTTACTTCCTTCACACAGATAGCGATTTGAGTAAATAGTTTTAAAATTTGGATTATATTCCTTAGCCGTGTACTAAAAGTCGACTGGGCTTCGTTTGTGACTACCACAGTCGATCGGTTGCAGATGCAGTAACGAGAGCGAAAACATATACGAAAGTACCACAGTTGTCGTAAGATAAACATATCTAAACTTGCGCACAAGCTAGCTGCTATGAGAACCTTTTTCATCACGGCTGATGAGACTAACCCATTTTCTCAAGCAGCGTTACGCTGAATATTAGTTTCTTAGTTTGCTTTAGTATAATACAGGTTTGGGTGACAGGTTTTTAAGAAAATTTGTCCACGAATATAGTTTATGAATTAATGAAAGAAAAATATTTAATAAATCAGGGTGGACAGTTTTCCCACAATACTGAATTTGAAATTTTTCGATATTCCGTTATTTCGATATTCACGTATTTTCAAAATTCGTAACAGCACAAAAGTATTTTTTCAAAAGTTTGAAAAATATATACATTATTATTTAGAAACAATTCACGGTGGAGAAAATCGCAAAGAAACATCGCGAAAACCATGCACTAATTCATATGAATTTTTCTGTTTTGTGTTCACTAATTCCTAAGCTATAAGTCGTGAAAATTTCAGGATGAGTTTAGTTTTGCGTTTTATAGTTTGCTGGAAAATGTTTCAGTTGCTCGTGTGGTATGGTTTCCCGATATTTTAATGGAAGGTAGAATATTGTGTTGATGTTAGTTACTTCAAGAGCCTTGAAGTAAACGCTGGATGTTCCTTGCAGGAAACCAAGGAACCTCCAGCGTGTAATTCAAATAACTAAAATCAACATAAAATTTAGATATCAAAGTCATAAAAGATGTTTCCCTAGTGATAAGAACGTCTAAAAAAGGTGGCGTGAAGTCTTTTTTCTGTTTCAAAGGTGAATATGGCATCCTTGAGAATGCTAATGGCCACTTAGATTTTGGGTGTATCCTTCTCTTGACAATGGTGAAAATTTCATCTATGAACAACAAACTCCTTTCCTGTAGAATCTTTTCTAAGTAGCCATGATTAATTCGCACAAGAGTGGGTTTCTCCGGGTTGAGTCTGTTTATGAAATAAATCAATTTTACTTCATACAAAGACGAGTTGTTAAGATATAATTGATTGTACTTCGTTTTACCATGCCGAATTCTCATTTTGTTTTAAAAGTCTATCTTCCTGCAGGTTGATGGCAGTAGCACTAGAGAATAGGGCCGTGACATCGAATGAAACCATAAACCTTCTCCAATACCTCCTGTTGCCTGGAGTTGTCTAGCAAATTCCAGCGTATTGTTGACTGGTCGACTTGACAAAGCTTTAGGCATGTTTTGAAAATCCTTTGCTTATAACATAGCAAGTTTATGAGAAGTAGAGCCACTTTGTAGATATAATTTCGCGCATTTTAGTTTCCGGTTTATGAATATTTAGTGGACCATTGATCCTTGGTCGAATTGGATTTGAATTGACCTGTTCATTTATCAAAATATGACTCGCATTCCTTTAGCTTCTTATCCAATCCTTAGCTTTCTATATGACCCGTTGGTATTTTTTCCCAAATGTCGTAATCCTTTTTATCCAGAATTCATTGGAGTAGGAATTCGGTTTGGCTTTGAGCTCATTAAGAATGAGAATATGCTTCTTTTCATTTTACGGAAGGAATGTTTCTTTTTATTTTGTAGTACCTCTGATGCAATGTTTCTGGCTATATCTTGTCAATGAGAAGAAAGGTTAGTAATTTCCATTTAATTCCAACGACCTTTATTGCTTATCTTGACTGATACGCGTATTCCGTCTACAATGTTCAGACTTCTTCAGTGTCGTGTACCAATTCTCGACTGAAAGAAAACCTTCGCCACCTGTCGTATATAAACTATTTTCCAAATTCAAACACTTGTACCTACAGCTAACATGTTTTGCCAAACCTATCCTGAGTCAAAAACAAATATACTTAACATCTACCTCGCCTTTTCCTTATAGGGAAACTGCCATCATATTAATCTCATTGTTCCTATATTCATCCTACGATGAATCAAACAATTGGGCAGTTGAAGGATCGATTTCGTTTTCTAATAATGTTTGCTTACGTTAAATAACTACCACAAACATTTCTAACTAATCCTGTCACGTGTATATCGTTTTATTTCAAGTAGGATGAATATAGGAACAATGAGATTAATATAGGTACATCTTCCCTACCTAACAGCATTTCCAGCCAGAAACGCAAAAAAAAATATATATATATTTTGTCTCGACAGTTTCCGATTTTAATGAAATTTTGTCCATATGTAAGTTTCTACCCAAACAAATATTTTTCATTAAAAAATCCGAAAATAACCTGGACTAATTTTCTATAAGGGCTTAAGAAATATATAATTTTTTTTCTAAAAATCATAATATGTAAACGATTATTTTGATCAAAATATCGTCTGGGAAGAAGTTGTAGGTCGTTATGTGTTCTTTAAGAAAAAAATACATTGAAACTAAAAAAATGTAAATTCTTGCTAAAAAACATAAATCATTGATTTTTTTGGAGGCTCCCTCCATTGAATTTTCTAAAAAAAAATTTCTAAAATCTGGTGGAGAGTTAAAGACAGTTACTTCTTTGATTTTTTTAAATTTTGTTTTTAAATTTTTGTAGATTTTATGAATTTTGTAAAATCGCGTATTTTTTAATGCAACTTAACCAAAAATAGACTCTACGTGTTTCTGTTGATTTTTACCTTGTACTTTCGAAAACTTTTTTCGTAAGCCCAGCCTTCAGAACTTATTGCGAATATTATTAAAAGAAAATTTTGTTGTAACAATATTTTCAGCCATTTTCAAATGTTAGTCGCGATGTTCACAAAACAATGTATGATAGATTATTGAATAAGAAACAAATCTTTCTCAGACATTGAGGCTGTCAGCCTTACCCGTTTCTGTTTAGACGCAACGGAAGCGATACAAACTGATGCTATCTGAAGTAAATGATCAAACTCAAAACTTCAAACTTCTTTATTTTTTTGCAAAAACGCTTAATATGTCGGGATTTTTGAAGCCTCTCGTTGAGAAAAAAACAGTCAGGTAAATATTTATTTATACCCGTGTCTAGAACAAATGGCTTATAGGTACATTTCAATACAATGGAGTCTGCCATACATTTGAAATGAAGATAGGTACAAAGTCAACAAAGTGCTATATATTAGGAAGTTCTTCACCTCATCAATTTAGTTTATCTTTCATATCTTTTCAAGTTAAACAAGCAAGTTTATTTTCAAACATGGATAATACTTTCAAGTGTTGGAAACCTCTATCCAAATCGAAGAAGTGTGGTTTAGAGACTAGAAACTTGACAGATGGTGTTATTGAAAAATTAAGATCTTTAGGTTGTAAGATACCATTGGATAATTCGATGCGAATCTGCAATAAGTATCGTCCCCTAGTTTATCGTCCCCAACAAAAACCACCACCTTTGAATGATGAGGAAGTGCCTTCTACCAGTGGTGTGCAATCAACGAGACCTGTAGATATGGAAAGTGAATCCATAGTCAATACCATCCCATCCGTTATGTCTCTAACTTCATCGACTTCAGCGGAGTCTATTGTTAATAAAATAAGTTTGTCATATAACATCGAGACATTCAACAATGGCATCATGGGAATTCATGTATCGCCAATTTCAACAAAGAAAATGAGAAGTGCTTCCTACCCCCAGCAAAAAACCAAGGAAATTGTGGATGGAGTTAAGCGTCATATATTTGTCGTTTTGGAAGATGAGGACCAAACAAATCTTAACGCCAACGGCTAAGGACTACGAGGTAATAATGAACCAGTTAAAGGAAAAATTTGCCGATCCTGAATGTGCTCGCGATCAACAATTTCAAATTTTGTCCATATTGCCAAAGTCTTGGACTACGCAAACAATGAATGCAGAGTCAGCAGATAAACTGCAACACAGGTAAGGTTTATGAACATCTTTGAATATTATTTCATGTCATGTTGGAAAAACTAATAAAAAAACTAATTTGTTATTTCTTTCCTTGCAGGTAAGGGATTTAGTCGCCGAAGATGGAATATTATGTAAGCCCCGTTTCAAATTAGGACATGAACTGAATGCAGATTTAGTACGTGAATTTGTTCAATTCTACGCAAGCATGGGAAAAATCGGTTCACTTTACACTCATTTCTCACTCATTCGCATCAACGTTCAGAAGTGAGCCGTACCACGTGTGAGTTATTCAAATTTTGTTCATTACTATTCTACTTTCATTCTATTCGCAGAAAAAAATAACTGAGCAAAACTGGCAGCTGATTGTATACTGAATGAATCGGACTGTAGCAGTGTGGACGATTTCTCAGTGCCTATTTTTTACCCGCTGAATCATTAACGATTGCATTCAGTTTGATTCAGCTGAGCAAGATTGATTGAATCACACTCATTTCTTCAAACCATACCTTAACCATGATTTAACATTTCAAATAATGATCTAACATGATGTTAAGTTATCAAATGCAACATAAAAACAGTAAGCGTCATATTAAGCCGTATCTCTGCTATGATCATTCCAGCTGATTGCATTCACTGAGTCAAATTAATCTCGATCAGTGTACACAAATTGCTTGCGTTCAGCGGCAACGCATTCATTCAGATATAACGTAGAGATGAAAATTTGTTTCGCATGATTCTGTTTTCCTCGTTTATTCTTTCTACAGTTTTCGTTTTCGAGGATTCGTGTAGAATCGTTTGATAGAAAAAATCACACTCCTTCACTATTCTGTTAGCAAGCGAGAGTTGCTATTTTATATCGGTGGTGCTCATGCGAGTGAAAGAATTTTCCCATGCTTGATTCTACCAAGATGACGAAATCAGCAGAGTTATGCCGGACCAAAGAGATTATGTCTCTGTAGTGACGAGTGGTGTACGCCAGATAACACAAAAACGTCTTTTGAAGATGTCACTCAAAGAGTCATACTTGCATTTTAATGAAACCCATAAAGATGTTGAACTAAGCTGTAGCTCATTTGCAGCCTTACGGCCAAAACATTGTAAACTTCATAGTAAATCAGGATCCCATTACGTTTGTGTTTGAACGGTTCACGAAAAGGTGAATCTTATGCTCAACAGCTTAAAAATAAATCGCATTTTATGTGATCGCACTATCTATATGGAACAAATGCTGTGCGATGCACAATTTAGAACAGACATTTTCCATCTTTGCACGTGCATAACTTATTACAATATGGAAAAAGGCCGAAAAGGAATTCGATCCGATTTTTAACAAAGCAAACCCAATTTCTGGAACTCAAGAGATTAAAAAAAACAAGATTGTATGAATTACTGCGTCTTCTCTCCCTAAACAAAACTATCCAAAAGCATCAACTTGATTCTTTTCCATCGCGTCCAAACAGAAACGGGTAAGTCTGACTGCCACTGTTTCTGAGGAAAAATGGCCTTTTTTTCCAATAATCTATTATGAAAAATATATTTTATTGTGGACATCACGACTAACAATCAAAAAGGGCCAAACAAAATTGAAAAAACATAAATTTCTGTTTTTAAAATTCGCAATAACTTGAGAACGGCTAGGGCTACGAAAAAAGTTTTTAGGTACTATTTAATTAAAAGTAATGCACAAAGTCTATTTTGGGTATGTTTCAATAAAAAAAATATCATTTTCAACATTTTCAAAAAATTGATAAATATTTAAAAACAAAAAATAGAAAAATTAAAAAAACGACCATCTAAAACTCTTCACCAGCTTTAAGGACATAACCACAGCTTTTTTTTAAAAAACAATTATTAGGGTCAAAAGGGAGGGTCCTCCGAGAAAATCAACGATTTACGTTTTTGAGCATGAATTTAAGAATTTTTTAGTTTCAGTGTATTTATTTTTCTTAAAGAACACTTTATTACCAACATCTTTTTACACGACGACATTTTGATCAGATGAGCCGTATACGAAAAAAAATATTCTGAAAAAATAAAATCACACCCCCTTATAGAAAATTAGTCCAGCATAATTTGGATTTTTTATGGAACACGTAATTTTGGGTAAAAACCAACATATGAACAAAATTTCACTCAGATCGGAGAGAGTAGGGTCCAACCGTTTTGCTATTCTGGCTGAAAATGCTCCTAACCTAATTATTCTGTAGCAGCAGTTAAATATGATCCCTGGGGGAGACCCATGTAGCTAAATCGGAAAGCTGTAGGGTTTCCATGAGGAAAGCTAATATGTTTCTCTGACAGCAAATTTTACAAAAAAAAATTATTCATTAATGGTGAAAAGCCACAAGCGTGGAGTTTATCTGAAAGAACTGCAACAGATACTGAATCAAAAGCCCAATATCCAAGAAAACAGAAGCCATTTGCTCTTATTCATCAAAAGCTAACTGAATATCTATGGATTACAACGCGATACAATTGTTCGTTCCCTTATCCATGCGGAAGCCATATTGAGTATCTGTAAGCAGGTTGTTCGTCTCAACCCATTTTTCCAGACGGAAGTAGCTCATTTTCTTCAACAACTTTCGAATACAAGATAGCATCGCGATGGGCCGATAGGATGTGGTCGGACGCGATTTTGCCAGGCTTTTGAATGACAATAACTCTAACCCGCATCCAATTATTACGAACAATCCAGCTTAATCCAGAAACTGATTAAACAGGTGCAATATGCACCTCTTAGCGACGACTTGGAGTTGGTTGAGCAAGTTGAACATGATCAAAATCAGCCTCTGTAGCCATATTGCCACACGAAAGGAGTGCGAAAGAAAACTCTACCATTTAAGAAGGTTGGCTGATCTCATCTATCAAATTCTTGGTTTCACGTGGAATTATCCGCGCCGGCACAGAATTTGGACAAACTTTTCGCGCAAACTTGAGGATCCGTTGGACCGAGTACTCCTCGCTCGCATTGTTCGTAGTTTCGTTACGCAATCTTCGCGCCGTGTTCCAAGGAGTATTCATCGACGTTTCATATGATAGCCCGTCAACAAATCGTCACCAGTATCGGCGTTACTTGGTGTTAATGAGGCTTTGAGTGTCGTGTACTCTTCGAAGTGCTCAGGTGTTCCACGTTTAAAGAATACTTTAAAAGCGTCGGACTTTTAACGGTTTAATCTAGATGCATTGCTGATCCTACCATGTAGAAGGAGGTTTCTTGAGAAATGAATTTGGTCGAGTTTGAGCTTGATCAGGTCTAATATCAGGTGGAAAGGAAGTTATACTCCTCCAGCGGCGGGAGCCCTTCAACCGTCGTTACGGCTTTATCTATTGCTGTCCTGAACTTTGTATAATCGTAATAACGGGTTAGATCATCGTTGATGGATTCCGACGGATTGAACCCGGTGTCATCCGAAATGTTTGTGGACAGGTGACCGTGGGGATCCTGAATCACATTCCATGTGCAATTTCATGTAGAGCAAGAAGGACCAAACAAATATCTGAAAAATGATTTTGGTTTATTGAGGCTCTAGGAGGAATATGCACAGAAGCAATGCAAAGGCTTTTATTTTTAATAACAAATCTCAACTCAAATCTATCCGATCGCGAGAAAAGGGAGATAGTTTGAAAAGCTTTGAACTCGACAATATCGTTGATGCAAATTAAGCAAACTTTGAATTTAAACGTTTGTAGGGAGACAGTTCGTCAGGTGTTGGTGAAAAGCCCCCATAAAGGGCGATACGGTCAAAATTTGGTCAATATCAACTTGACGTATTTCTTTCAATTTTGCATTTAAAAACCTGAACACCCCTCATTTTAAAGGTGTGTGTGTGTAAAATATTGCTCCTATTTTGATTTTGGAATTCACTCTTCAGTTGTCAAAATGCCGTCCAAGCAAGAAGAGCAGCGTATCAAAATTTTGCTCGCGCATCGCGAAAATCCGAGCTACTCGCATGCAAAGTTGGCAAAATCGCTAAAAGTTGCCAAATCAACCGTTACAAATGTAATTAAAGTGTTTGGGGAACGTTTGTCGACAGCCAGGAAGTCTGGATCGGGGGGAAATCGAAAACCGGAAGCCGCTGAGACGACAAAGAGAGTTGCCAGTAGTTTCAAGCGAAACCCTAACCTATCTCTCCGAGATGCCGCAAATAAGCTGGGTGTATCGTCTACAACCGTGCATCGAGCCAAAAAACGAGCCGGACTATCGACTTACAAGAAGGTAGTGACTCCAAATCGCGATGATAAACAAAATACGACGGCCAAAGCGCGATCCCGGAGGCTGTACACGACGATGCTGACGAAGTTTGACTGCGTGGTAATGGACGACGAAACCTACGTCAAAGCCGACTACAAGCAGCTTCCGGGACAGGAGTTTTATACCGCAAAAGGAAGGGGAAAGGTAGCAGATATTTTCAAGCACACGAAACTGTCAAAGTTCGCAAAGAAATATCTGGTTTGGCAAGCCATCTGTACCTGTGGCTTGAAAAGCAGCATTTTCATAGCTTCCGGGACTGTCAACCAAGAAATTTACGTGAAAGAGTGTTTGAATAAACGTCTGCTGCCTTTCCTGAAGAAACACGGTTGTTCCGTACTGTTTTGGCCGGATTTGGCATCTTGCCATTACGGTAAAAAGGCCATGGAGTGGTACGCCGCCAACAACGTGCAGGTGGTTCCCAAGGACAAGAACCCTCCCAACACGCCAGAGCTCCGCCCAATCGAGAAATACTGGGCTATTGTCAAGCGGAACCTAAAGAAGACCAAAAAAACTGCTAAGGACGAGCAGCAGTTCAAGGCAAACTGGCTTTCTGCGGCGAAGAAGGTGGACAAGGTGGCTGTACAAAATCTGATGGCAGGGGTCAAGCGTAAGGCCCGGCAATTCGGATTTGGAAAATCGGAAGCCTAACTGAATATTTTTCCTGAATTTTATACTAATTGAACTTGAAAAAGAAATTTAATTTGATTTTTTAAATAAACGATTTCACCGATTTACACGCGTTTTCCCTTGACCAAATTTTGACCGTATCACCCTTTATTAAAAAGGCTAATAAGGTGAAAGCTCCTAACCTTACTGCTTCTCATATTGAAAAACGATAGAGTTTTGCAAGAACTCACATGAACCAGCAAACCTGGTAAGTTTTGACAATTTTTTATTTTCCGCAACCTTTAAAATTCCACAATGGCTCTACAACCAACAACGTATTCTTGAAATTTTAAACATTTTCAGATAATCTTCAGCAAAGAAAAAAAGTTCAACCTGGATGGTGCGGACGGTTTCAATGGATACTGACGCGATTTAAGGTTTATTGCTACTCAATGTATTTTTCCCTATATTTCTGAATTCCTATATTATCTTTCTCTCGCAAACTTACCTCGCTATTTCAAATTTATATATCTCGATTGTTAGTGAATCAACATCGAATCGAAATCCATCAGATTGCTCACAAAAAGTAAGCATACAAACTGATGTGATGAAATATTCAATATCTAGTACAGATTCTGATTTATATCAATTCTAAATTTTGAGGTATTGGCTGCCTTCGAGAATACTCCAGCGTAAGCCCTTAGGGAAGGATGAATAATATTTTTCAACTGTGGGCTGGCTTTTGCGCAACCGGGAAGATGAAAAAAGCTTCAGGCCCTTCAAAATGAATAGTAAGGACTACACAGAAAAAAAAAATTGAATATTATAATGTAAATATCAGAGCATCTAAAATCGTATTTCGTTACACACGAAACAACAACTTGCATAAAATAGTTGTAATAAAGATGAGCTTTTGTATACAACATTATTCGCAATGAATTAATGGTCCCAGAACTTTACACGAATTATAATGTTAATTTGTAAGTTTTGTCACGCTCCATTAATGTGAATGATATTGAAAAGAAATTCACACAGCTGTGTACATTAGCGTTCAGGAAAGATATTTTCTACACAAATAAAAATAATGAATTTTAACAAGCGCGTAAAATTTCCCCTCGTGTAAGTCCAAGCCAAAGGGGGCGTAAACAACGAAATTGTTTGTAATTTTTCATGCGCCATACAACAATGTTTGCAATCTTTCATACAACATGCTAGACTCAGACGTAATCTGGCTAAACTTTACATGAAATATCCCATTATTTATTGTCAAATCTAGCATTCCCTTTATGTGCATTAGATAACGCAGAAAATTCAATGTTTCTTTCTACCTGTGTATAAAATAATATTACAGAAGATTAAAAAAATAACTTGTTATGCATTTTATAAGTATACGCACTTTGACACGAAATTGTTATTTTTCAAGTTGGTTTGAAACAATTTGAGGGTTATCTTATAAAAGTTGGACAGAGTATATTTGTAACAGAGTAAATCTCTTAAAAAATGATCCTGACCAAATGGATGATTTCAGTCTTCGACAAAGCTGTTCAGCAGATCAAGGTCTTTTGATTGATGAAAAGAATTTCCGAATCGTCTAAATACGTGGCGTAAGCGCTTAAGTAAATCCCTCGAATATGCCATATCTTGGAAACCTGGTCATATAGAACATTCCTGTCTTCGATATAGTTGCACCACCAAATAGAGTTTCATTGGTGATTAATAGTTCCGAATTTTCTCGATACGTTGCGCTAGTGCACAAATGAGTTTCCTGAACATTATGTAATGAAAGGGCCGATTCATAAACCTCGTAGACTCATTTTTGAAAATCTGAACACCCCCATCCACCCCCCTCCACCCTACGT
This sequence comes from Aedes koreicus, assembly GCA_024533555.2. Lineage (NCBI taxonomy): Eukaryota > Metazoa > Arthropoda > Insecta > Diptera > Culicidae > Aedes > Aedes koreicus. The sequence continues at coordinate 261,062 of JAHHFK020002972.1, read as the reverse complement.
TGACTTTTCTCCATACAATTTTTTGAAATTTTGTATGGAGCGTACACTTTGGTCAATCAACCCCCCAGAAAAGTCTACGTGGTTTATGAATAGCCCCAAACTTTCTGAACTGAACAAATCCTAGTATGGAACTGAAAAAAAAACTGAAAATAGAGTTAAGAGTTTACAGCATAAGGAAAGAGAGGAAGATTGTATGCTGATGCAGAATAGATTTAATTTTCTGTACATATATTCAGGATCCCAAGATAAAGCACATTCTGGTAATTTCATCACACACTAGCGCCGCGTAGCGAGAAACATCTGAACTTTCAGTTACCAATCTAAAAGCCGTGGCCCACTGATCAACTATTGAAAAAAGAAACGTTCTATATGGCAAGGACCTCAAGATATAGCATATTAAGATAATTTACTTCAGCGAGAAGGAATCGTTTCCGTGTGAAAACAAAGAATATAGTTAGCCTTATGTATTAGATTGACAAAGGTAATTACACTCAATTCTGTTTTTACGCAATTTTTTTTTGGCCTGTATTTTTGATTGCGTGATCTCAATTTTCAACAAAATTTAGTGCAACATGTTTCAAAAAATCACAAAAATAAAATTCAGCTAATATGCAAAAAATCAAATTCAGCTGCATATGCATATTGTTTCTACCCTGCATGAATCCCTAAATCAAAATGGCGAAGAACAGAATTTAGTGTAAACGTCAAAAAGCCTGAAGCTGGTGCCACAATGGTACGTCACCGTCAGTTTTGATGGAAGGGTTCGGCCGTGTCAAGTTCCTTTTCTACCGACATTTCTACTTGGTGACTTCACATGTCAATGCAGTGCTGTGGCTCTCACTTTATTATCATTGACGGAGGTGTGGGGTTTGTAAGAGGTTTTTCATTAGAAAGTAAAGGAAGAAAATATGTTTGCTTTCCTTTCTCGGACGCATAAATGAAGAACATCGTTGAAGTCAAATAACCCAGCTAATGTCATCAATGCTGGTCATCAACCAATCGGTTTTGTTCTACTGAACAACATTATCCAAGGCAGAAACATTCTATCTGTTCAGGGTACCAAGATAGAGCATATTCCTTTCGAAAGGTTTTGTACAACTGAACTACATTGTTAAGGATAGAAACATTCTACCTGGACAAGATACCAAGATATCCCAAGTAACATTGCCAAAAACCATCCAGCTTTATTAAGTTTTATTAAAGTTTTATGAAAGCCTCTAGAAATCAATTTGGTTTTATTATGGCACCACGAGGTGCCAATAGGTTTTATATTTAAGTCAGGTTTATGAGAACCTACACAGTTTCCTTTTACTCCTGTCAAAGGTTTTATTTCGACTCTATGAGCTCGTAAAATGCTGTTTCGAAATTTCCGTTTTATTATTATTGTTATTTATTTTTTCGTCAACAGATAAAAATGTGTATCCAAATGACAACTAGATAACACTAAATTACAAACAATAACTTACACATACATCTTCGGAAACAACGCTTATTAACATCACGGGAAACATTAAAATTAAACACGTTATAGCAGCTGTTGAAAACGCGACACATGCTTAGCACAGGTCCGTGTTTGCCGTAGTTGGTCCTTGAGTGCCGGTTTATAAAGAAAGATTGTAAACGTAGGTTTCGTCGTCGAGTGTTGATATTCAAGAGACCAAGTTTAGTGGAACAGTCGATGTTTCCCTGAAGAAGGTCACCAACAAAACACGCTTTGGCCACCATACGCCGTCCCCACATCCACACAAATATAACAAAAAAAAACCTTAAAAACCCCAATTTACCCTATTTAAGCGTAAATTCGCGAAGCTGCCTCGAGCCTCCACATCGGAATCCAGAGATCGGATCCAACTCCAATCGCTGTCAAATCGGCCGACTTGCGTCTCAGGAATACGGCGACCAGGCACACTAGGAAAGGAACCATCATCCCAGCCTTTAATAGGACTTCCAGGATCTAAGCGTTGTCTCGCGACCGCATCTCAATGACGTGTCTCCCACAGTTCATTATCGTGTAAGTAAAAACCACCAAGTAAGTAACCATAACCACTGAAAGAAATAGACTATAAGTAAAACGACACCGCCTGCCGATAGTGTCGAATCCGTTAAACCCTACTAATTCTGAGCGTCTAGGCCGGAGCACCAGGGTGCACCGAACTGCTGAATATCACAAAAACAACACAAACTAACATAAAAAAAATTCAAACACTAAAACCCCGCGAGTGCGTGTGAAAGTGCTAGATTTTAAGTTAAGTGAAAAGTGCTAGTGCTTACGGAAACAAATTATCCACTTATTTAATCATTCGAGAACTTTACACTAACGATGGCAAATCCCCAACCAAATCCCATCTTACCTGCACGACTTAATCCCGTGCCAGTTTTAAGCCCAGAACCTGATCATATACCAGCAGCAGCTCCAAACACTCAACCGCGATTCGTAATCGATCGAAACATTGGGTTTGAAGATCGTGTTAAAATTCCACAGATTGTGAGAGACTTACCTGACTTCAATGGTAACCCTCGCGATCTGATTCAGTGGATGTTAGATGTCGAAGACGTATTAGAACTCTTCGATGATCTAAAAAATAGTTTTCAATATCATCTTCTGATCAAAACGATCCGAAGAAAAATTAAGGGCGAAGCCAATGATGCCCTCATAACTAGTAACACCCCAACACAGTGGGAAAACATTAAAGAGGTATTAAAACTCTATTATGCTGATAAAAGGGATCTGATGACCCTTGACAATCAGCTCAAATCATTTATAAGAAATAAATTGGAAAGCATCGAAAGCTATTATAGCAAAGTGAGAGAATTAGTTACTCTCATTAGCTCTGCAATTTCAATGGACGACCAATGGCGTGGCCATGAATTTATTTTAATGAGGCTGTACAACCAGATCGCCTTGGACACATTTATAAGAGGACTTGGTGACCCTCTTTCAAGGTTTTGCACAAATTTTAGACCTCAAAGCTTGGCCCAGGCCTATAGCTACTGTGTAGACTATTTAAACTTGGATGCGCGTAACGCACCAGTAAATGTGCCTTCCTGGCTCCCAGTGCCAACAGCAGCACCTAGACAATCTCTAGCATTCAATAAAAACCCAGCAGAAAAACCAATGATTCCCCCCCCGACAACACACAATTCAAAACACTCCTTCAAGAATGCCGCCAATTCCAGCACCACGGCACATTCCATTCAGAAACTTCACCCCTCAACCACAACCAAACGTGTTCGCTCCCAACAGGACTTTTTTTAAACCACAGCCACGTCCTGAACCAATGGACACAAGTACTATTCGTACCCACCATGTAAACTACGGGAATCTTCCAGTTGCACAACGCAGAGGACCAAGTGAATCCATGAGAGTTCACAATCCAGGTGCTAAAAGCATGGCACATACATTGGAAAATAACTTGGACCCTTCCGAATACGAAAAGTGGTACGAGGAACAATTAGAGATTAGTAGGGAATTTTTTAATGACGGTGAATGTTTAGAACCACTACAAACTTTAGAAGAAGAAACTGCTGATATTCAACCTGAATCACAGGACTCTGAAACAATTTTTTTAGAAAAAACCGAATGGTCGACGAAATGGAGCGAGTGAAAAACATCTCACCACTTCCATTTATTAAAATACCTACTACTAAAGGCGACATTAAAATGTTAATTGCTTGCGGAGCTAACGTGAATATAATTTCCAAAAAAAGGGCACTTAATTCCGGCCAACAAATTTATAACATTCCGCAACAACCCGTCAAAGGTGTTACAGGACAAAATGTTATCTCTGAAGTGACGCATCTTGCGATATTTTCACCTGTAATCGAAACCGCTTACGAATTTTCTATTTTTGACTTCCATTCATTTTTTGATGGAATCATAGGAACCGGAATAATTTTTAATAAAAAATTCAACCTGGTGTCAAATCGAGAAACATTACAAGTATTTGGCAAACATAAAACTATGAACGTTCCCATTCATCTTTATACACCTGCACCTACACCAAAAAAAGTAAATGCTGCGTTAGTAGAAGCGAAAGTGAGGCTTGAACATTTAACAATCCACGAAAGATCAAAGCTGATACCAATCAGATTTCAGAGAGCGATGAATGACGTATTACGCGAACATATTGGAAAACACTGTTACGTCTATATTGATGATGTGGTCGTCTTTGGGAGAAATCTCATGGAACATAACAAAAATTTATAAATTGTTCTTGATACCTTACAAAAAGCAAACCTTAAGGTACAACTAGACAAATCAGAATTTCTTCACAAATCGATTGAATTTCTAGGCTACATAATTTTGGTCCATGGTATCAAACCAAATGAAAAAAAGATTGAGGCAATAAAAAAATTCCCCGAGCCCAAAGATTTAAAACAACTAAGAGGATTTTTAGGACTGATTGGTAACTATAGGCGATTTGTGAAAGATTTTTCCAAAATAACCAAACCTTTAACAAATCATTTGAGAGGGGAGAGAAACCCCGATTCAAAAAAACAAATATCACTAAATCAATCAGAAAAAGAATGTTTTGATAACATGAAAACGATTCTGTCTAGTAACGATTTTCTCACCTATCCCGATTTCTCGAAACCATTCGTCATCAGAACCGATGCGTCAAATTTCGCTATTGGCGCTGTGCTCAGCCAAGGTGAAATTGGTAAAGATAAGCCAATTCATTTGCATCAAGGACTTTGAATAGAGCTGAAGAAAATTATTCAGCCACTGAAAAAGAAATGCTGGCAATTTACTGGGCCCTGGAAGTATTTCGTAATTACATTTATGGCCACAAGTTTATTAGTAACCGATCACCAGCCTCTGACATTTTCTTTATCGCCTAGGTATGTTAATGCTAAATTAATAAATTGGAAGTCTTACCTGGAAGAGCACGATTATGAAATCGTGTACAAACCCGGTAGAAGCAATGTAGTCGCGGATGCCTTGAGCCGCATTCAGATTCACTCTTTAACTCCAACGCAACACTCAGGAGAGGATGACGACTCAAACTATATTTTATCAACAGAGGCTCCTCTCAACGCTTTTCGAAATCAGGTTGTTATTGAAAAAGTTAACGACAATCCCGACACAATTGTCACAAATCCTTTTCCAGGTATAACACGCACGGTTATTAAAAGAACCAGTTTGACAGAACAAATTTTAGCAACTCTGCTCAAAGAATTTTTCGACCCTACAAAGATAAACGGTTTGTACACTTCCGAAGACATTTTGGGAAAATTACAAAAAGTCTACAGACAGTTTTTCAGTCGCGCTGGAATTTTAAAAATCCGGTTTACCCAAATATTATTAAGAGACATCACAGACAAGGAAGAACAAGATAAAATAATTCGTGAAACCCATTTAAGAGCACATCGAGGAATTAATGAAAATAAAGAACAAATTTTGCGAGAGTTTTACTTTCCAAAACTCACGCAAAATATTCGAAAATTTGTCCAAGTCTGTGACGTCTGTAACGAATCAAAATACGATCGACGACCCCTTATACTACCCATTCAAGAGACTCCAATTTCAAGATACCCCTTTCAAATTTTGCATATAGACATTTTTCAAATCCAAAATCATTATTTTCTATCGAGCATTGATAAATTTGGTCCCAATTCAGACACGAAACGCTGCCCATATAGAAAAAGGAATGTGGACAACACTTACTTCTCATGTAATTCCTGAGTCGATCGTAGTTGATAACGAAAAAGGTCTTCAATCCCCAAATATACGCGGAATGATGGCTGACTTAAATATGCAAGTTTATTTAACACCTAACCACAAGTCGGAAGTTAATGGTGCAGTAGAACGATTTCATTCCACCGTTCAAGAGCTGTATCGTATTCAAAAGCAAATCACTCCTGACGCAACTGTTCGAAACCTTATTCAAACAGTCGTCGAAAAATATAACAATACCATCCATACCTCTACATCTATGACTCCTAAAGAAATTGTATTTGGAAAAACAAAAAACCTACAGCAACAGATTGACGTTGACAAATTAGAGGAAATAAGACAAAAACAATATGACGAAGTTTTGGCCAACCTAACGAAGACTCAAGAAAATATGTTATGATGTAACATTTATAAATGAAAATAACTCAAAACTACATAACTCCAATGTAAAAAATATCAATATTCATAATTTTCAAATTGCCTCTGGCTCTCAGCTCGAACATAGAAATTGATAATGTTATCGAAGATCCCGTAGCTATAGCCAAAATAGGAGAAGCAAAAATCCAAGAAGGACATGAAAAAATTGTTCAAGCCATTAACATAACAGCTATTGAAAACACAGTTCTCAATGAAGAAACACATCTTTCAATTATAAATACAACCTACACTGAAACTGTCGAACTACTAAAGAAGAAAACAGACGACATAAAAACAACATACGGCAACTTAGACCAAGGACAAAAATACATAAACGATGGGACGCACTGGGACGAGCCTGGAAATGGATTAGAAATGGAATTAATGATGTAGAAGACAATAGTAACAAATAAATAACAACTAACAAGTAAGTTTATAATAGTTTAGATAACCTAACAGAAACAGTGAATACAGTTGAAAATTGACATATTTAGAGATGAGAAATTCTAAGTTAGCACTAGAAGAAAATCAATTAATGAATATAATTATAAACATGGATATCCTAAATAATGAAAAATCAGCTATCCAGGAATCCATAACCCTTGCAAAACTAGGAATTGTCAATTATAAACTATTAACGATAGAAGAAATAATCCAAATAGACTAATCTCTTCAGAAGGCGGGCATTCAACCAGAATTTCTCGACGAGGCACTGAACTTTGCAAAAGTAAACATCGCCACCAACGGCGAGATTCTACTGTACATAATTAACATCCCTACCTTCTACGAGCAAATCTACGAAACCTTAAGAATTGAAGCAACATTTAGAAACTCAGTACGAATCCAGTTGAAAGGCAACAACTACATACGAGGACCAAACAAACTTTTCTTGCAAAAGACCAACAGTGAACACCTCGGAAATTGGACGTTATGTCATCGTTCAAATTTGGAAAACGTTTCAGACGACAACTGCATTTATCAAATAATCCATGGAACAGACAGCAAATGTACGTACGAAAAAATTCCTCAACATCAAGCAATAACTGAGATGAGCCAGACAATTGTTCTTCTTAACGACATTAATGACACTCTTCACACAACATGTGGAATCGCTGACCGAAATTTGACCGGATCATTCATAATAGTGTATCGCAACTTCATTAAAATGATTCACCATCGCATCTTTACTCCATCAACCAGCTTGATAGTGGCAAAAGAAAAAATAGAACACAAGATCGATATCCATACCCTTCATCGAATACAACGCCAGCATCTAAAACTGGCTGGAACATTTAGAATTAAAGACAGCGTCGCACGATTGGTCTCTTATTGGAGGATTTTCATTTTCCTCAACGATCATCTTTTTCATAGTAGTCTGCGCCCTGATCAAATTCCGAACCCATGGAGCAATAGTTCAAATAGACCAAAAGCAAGAAGTACCACAGGAAAAAATTCAAAATACCTCCAAAGTTCAGTACTATCAACCAGCTTCATCAAATCCAACAGTTTAAACGTTGACCCAGGAGGTTCAACACTTAGAGGGAGAGCAGTTATCACCAAACTGAGCCACGCGTCGCAGCAATCACCGCGACGATGCACCGAGGCACCAAAGCGCATATTTTCTGCTGACGCAGATAGCACATTTGGAGACACCGACTGCAACTTGACGACAACAAAATATTATTATTCGATGCATTATTCGATGCAAAACAAAAGTGGAAATAAATCAGTTAGTCTTTAATCAACCTTCAATCGAGAAGTTAGCTTTTTTAAAAAAAGCCGAACGTACTCCCAAAATCTTAACTTGTACTCGTTGAGATACATCGCACGTTTTCGGCCAAAGGAGATAGCCGAGTATTTGGATACATCTAATGACATTCTGTTGATCCGGCACCAGTCGTCGAACACTTGTAGTTCTTGCTGAAGAAATTCAGCATCTTCTGGACATTTTATGACGTAGTACAGCTTTAGGCCGTCCGCGTAAGATAATTTTAGGCATCTGATGACCAAGTACACGTCGTTCATATATAACAGGAAAAGGAATGGACCAAGGTGGCTGCCTTTCGGAACACCGGATGTTACTGAAAAGCTGGACAAGGCATAATCTGAAATCTTCACAGACATAGTTCTACCAGTCAGGTATGAGCGGAACCAGTTCAACAATTGATCGTGAACCCCCATGTTCTCGTAATTGGAAATTGCAATCTGATGGTTCATTTTATCGAAGGCCGCAGAGAGATCTGTGTATATGGCGTCTACTTGATGACCGCGTTCCATTTTGCGGATGACGAACGATGTAAATACGGCGGGGTTGGAAACCGTTGAGCGCTTGGGCATAAAACCGTGTTGTTCAGGAGAAATAGTATGTGAATAGTCATGGACCAGCCTTTGGAGAACAATTAGTTCGAATAGCTTGGATACAGCACTTAGTGCAGCAATCCCACGATAGTTGGTGACGGATCGTTTGCATCCCTTTTTGTGTATTGGGAAAATAAACGACTCTTTCCAGCATTCAGGAAACACACCGGAAGTTAATGACAAATTAAAGACTGTAGCCAGGGGCACAGCGAGTGTGTTAAGGCAACTCTTAAGGACAATTGAAGGAATACCATCAGGACCGCATTCAGTTGAGCTTTTCATCTGCTTCCCTGCTAAAATCATCATATCACTATGGATAGTGAGTGCAGAGCCAAATACAGACAAGCGGGGAACATTGCTAGTAGCGAAGCAGCAAAATTCACATCCCCATTTGCAAGGGTCGTGTTCCAATTCACGCCGGGGAGAAAGTTGTTCATTTCCTCAAAGTCAGCATGGGTGAAGTCATAATAAACGTTTTCGATGTTGTCATGGAAGCTGTGCTTAGGATTAAACTCCAGTGTCAGTATCAGAGGATAATGATTTCTGCAGCTTTTGACAAGCTTTGTCGGAGCTTGAAGAATGGAACATCTTTGACCCCATTCTTCGCTAATGAAACAAAGATCCAGCAAACGGTTATTCGCGTTTGGAATGCCATTAACTTGCCGAAGTCTGGCAATAAGGAAATGATAATTCTGGTAGAATAAGCATCAAGCAAGGAGAGCGAAGCCGGTCTGAATGACGAATAGAAATTGTCTGGATAGCGGAAGCCGTTAGTATATGCCATGAAATCGTTCTGAGGTTAAAATCTCCCACGATGACGATGTTGTCGCTGGGTCCCATTTGTGACACGATCCAATCCAAAGAAAGAGCGTGCTTTTCGATGAGGCTGCTGTCGCTAATACGATCGGGGGGAATATAGACCACAGATAATCAGAGTCCCGATTTTAGTGGATATCGCCACCCAAAGATGTTGAGTCTTCTGCAGGCTTCAGAAGTCGAGATTTGAATTTTGAGCGCACGGCAAGAAGAACTCCACCACCAGATTTCTTGTTGCTATTGAGCGATGATCGGTCTTGCCGGTAGATACGTGTCGTCGAACAGTTGCTTCGATAATATGTTTATATTAAGCTAGGTTTCCGTGAAGGCGTAAACATCGTAGCATGCGTCACTGCATGCCCACTGGTACTCGGCGAGCAAACTGTTGATACCACCTACGTTCTAGTAGTACAGAAGGGCTTTCAATGAGGGGGCAGAGGATTCGGCAGGCAACGATGTGAAAAATGAGGCAGTATCAGCCGAGCAACGTCATAATATGAAGGATACTTGCCATAGATGGAAGCTTGGAGAGTCCTGTCCCCATAGCTAGACCCAGGGTCGGGACGACTTTGACGGCTGAAACTAACAATTAGAACATTGTTGAGACCGGCAGTGGGTGCAGCTGAGCTATGAGGGTCCAGAGCTTCCAAACTGCTTTGTGACGTGCGTCCCAGACCGATTGAAGTGACGGTCGATGTGTGTTGATGACGAGCATGGGCGAGATGACAGGTATGTAGCAGGCTGGTGGGCGTTGATAACGGTGGTCTCGTGGAAGCATCAGCAGGAGAAAGAATGCTGGAATCGGAAGATTTATCAGGAAGAGCACGCTCTACAAACTGCGGGTACTTGCCTAAATTCGCAGCTTGGAGAACCTTTTCGTTAGAAGCGACATCAGGACCGCAACGACTCCGATGAACGACGACAGCAAACGGCGGGACTGTGTCGAACTGAGAAGAAGTCTCCATGGTACACTTTACTGCGCGTCGCGGTATAGTTATTCCTCCTCCCTGGCGCCATCGCCCGACGCCGACTGAACAGTTCGGAACGTACGGTTTCCAAGTGATGCAAGAGTCGGCGTTTGGGAAGGTTTCCAAAAATTTGCGGCTGAGCTGCTATCCTTAAATTCCCGGAAATATATGCCTTTCGGCCACGTTGATGAAGAAAGGGCTTTTTCCTTCAAATCTGCACTCAGTCCAATTTTGAAGGAGATGAAGGAGACGTTTTAGGACTCATTCATAATATCTCATTATGGTCAGTTGAAAAAGCATTTTAAAACCATTTTGCCTCCAGTAAATGCATGAAACGGCAAATTGGCATTGAGGGAAGTCAAGTGGTTTTAAAACGGCAAAAACATGAACAAATAGTTTAATAGTAGTCATTGCGAAGATAAATTAGCTTTTTGGCAAAACTGTGATTTTTTTCAATCGCCATATTGTAATATAAGAAATAAATGAAATGTAAAAAAATAAATGCACCAAACTTTAAATGTAATGCAAATAAACTGTGGATTGGAGACCAATTTTGGCATTATTTTAGATAACCTTATTGAATTCCATCAATTTTCAGGAACTTTATGATTGATTTTTCGAACATATATGTTTTATTTTGGTTCGGGGGCGCATTAATTTTCGGCTCTTATCGTGCCAATATTCATCATAAAATTTAATGCGCATATGATTTGGAGCATGATACGCTGTAAAAGCTTAATTTCTTGTGGATATTTTGTTATTAAACAAAATTTCCTGGAACATAAAAACTTTTTTCTTAGATATTATTTATTGCTAAACAGATCAAAAGAACAGAGAATCGAACAAAGCACAACAACAAAAACCAACCACAATATCACAGTGATGTTTGACAGCTGAGACCACTTGGCCGTATGCTGGTTTTCATGGCAGCTAATAGGTTTTATGAAGGTTCCCAAGTGGTCATAACATCTTTTACTAGAACATTTTCAAAACTTTATGGAGTTATTAAGGTTTTATTAACTTGTTTTCACGACCTTCTATGGAGTGGGTCTTTTTGTACAAATTTAGGCTTTAAAGAAGCATAGAGGAGGTGTTGGGAGGCAACACAGTTTTGCATGTAGTTTTATCAACAAAGCCGGAAGGAGTGCTATACGGCTGGAATAAAACTAAAATTGTTACTTGGGTATACCATATTCCACGTAGTGAGAGAATTATAAACTGTTCGCCAATGAAAAAGCCTTGACCTACTGAATAACTTTGCTGAAGACAGTAACATTCTATGTGATCCGTATCACGAGATATTCCGGGAAGGAATGTGTTGTACAAAGTATTAGGTGCGCAACTAAGTTCTCGCTGTTCTTTGGTGAAAAAGGAACTTTATTTTGAAAACAAAGGTTACAAACGAATTATTCAAAGTATTGCCCATCACTAGCTACGACTTTTTCCCATCTTTCTGGTAGAACATGAATACCATTTTGATAGAACTGTTCGTCTTTTGATGCTATCCAAGAATCAAGCCATTTTGAGATGTCATCATATGAGTGGAATTGCTGTGGAATTCGTGTCTGTGCTCGTATTGTGGCCGTTTTTCGTGCAGTGCTCGGCTCAATCGCATCAATTGAGTTCGATACCGTTCCCCGGTAATGGTTTCGTTTGGTTTCAACAGCTCATAATAAATAACACCAACTTGGTCCCACCAAATACACAGCATAACCTTCGCAGCGTGAATATTCGGCCTAGGCGACGATGTTGAAGCATGCCCGGGCAGTCCCTATGAATGCTCCGTTTTGGGTTACTGTAATGAATCCATTTTTTGTCACCCGTCACAATGCGATGTAGAAAACTCTTCCTTTTTTGCCGCTGGAGCAGTTGTTCACAGACGAAAAAACGACGCTCAACATCTCTTGGCTTCAAATCGTAAGGAACCCAAGTTCCTTGCTTTTGAATCATTCCCAACGCATGCAATCGCTTAGAAACGGCTTGGCGGGAAACTCCTAATCCTGAACCAAGCTCTTCTTGCGTTTGACACGGATCCTCGTCGAGCAATGCCTCCAATTCAGAGTCTTCGAAGTTTTTTGGCCTTCCTTCACGCGGACGATCATCAACACTGAAATCACCGTTTTTGAAGCGACGAAACCAATCACGACACGTTGTTTCACTCAGAGCAGCATCACCGTAAACTTTTTGGAGCTCTCGATGTGCTTCAGCCGCCGTTTTCTTCGAATGAAAGAAGAAAATCAAAACTTCCCGCTAATGACGATTATTTGGCACGAAATCTTCAAACAACCAAAATATATAACACTAAACCAAAATCACTGATTCGGCAAAGCGGTTTGTTTACCATATGTCTGAGCTTGGTTTATGACGCTTGAGATGTACAACATTCGACCAGCACTTACTACTGGCGCCATCTATTGCTAAACAGCGGGAACTTAGTGGCGCACCTAATACAACGCGCAAGTGCTCGTGTTACAAAACTTGAAGCAGCTGCTGAAAGGTTAGGAGCGCTTACGTTTTAATGTTATTTAATTAATCTGCAACATAGGATCAATAGGTTCATGCAACAGATTCCTTTTTTTTCGATCAAGTAATATTATAAATACATATTAGAAAGCATAGTTAGTTTTGGATATGTACATGTTTTCATGGTGGAATCAGTCTGATGAAATATATCATTGTGATCATCAAAACAACCATTTACTATGTTGATGATCCGCTCTGATATAAGCAAAGCAACCAAATAGCGAACCACGAAGCCTCATCGCAAGCAGTGTTACAGTCATATTCCTGGAAGCCACCAACAATTATTCAGTTTGATTTATGCATATACCAGGAAATTCCATGTCAACTAGGTAAACATTGAATGCTTCAATCTTCCAAATTACAGGAATTAAACTGGAAAGAGGAGCCTGTGGTTTCTATCGCGCTAAAGCGGTATTTTCACAATTACTTCATGTACAATCTTTAATTTAATCTTTTAACATTTAATTGTAGGCATCAAAACGAATTGCAAATCCACCTCTCAGTTCGCAGTAGAAAGTAAATCGAGTAGGTACATCGATTTTCGTGCGACAAATAAATTTATTTGAAATGGAATCCAGGATTCCATAAATATAACACAGCAATTTTCACTTTGCTTGATGAACACAATGAAAAAGCGCATTTGTTCCTAGTTGTTTTCGAAGCCGTGAGTAGGAGTTGAAACAATTGATTCCTGTGGTGTTCCAAAAATTGTTTGCCACGTAGACCTCACCAACCATAGCAATCGTTTTTTCTTATACTTTATTATGATGGCTTTCAACCAGCCTCAGTGTAACCATAGAAATCGATTCAATTGCTGTCAAATACAAGCGCTTTACTAGTCTGTTTTTATTAAATCCCTACAGCCATTATTTAATCAACGTTTATCGCGTACAAAACCTAAGGAAACTTAATCTTTGATTGAGCTTGTTGATTTTAAACATTTCATTTAAAAAAGTGTAGCATGGCAATACCCCGGTCGAGCTAGAATCAAAATCGTAATCAAAACAATTGGTTAACTTTCAATTAAGCAAACGGCAGAGCAAATTTTTGCAGGCATTGTATTGTGTTGAATGAAGCAAAGGTATGGCCCTTTTGAACGATTACAAATAAGGTTGTTATGAGCCTCTCAAAATTTAAACTGTATTAGTTTTAAACAGGAACCTTTTGAACGATTACAAATAATATGGAATTATTATGAAACAAAAAACCTTAGTTATTTTTGCATCGCTACATATACGCATTTTGTTTTTGTTTTTTTGGTTTTTGTTTCCAGTACTGTAATTAGCATTAGGCTTCCAAAAATTTAAAACGCGGATTTAGGCTTTTAAATAATAAGAAGCATCTCAAAAAACAGTATTAGGTATTAAATTTAACCCAGTATGAATCAATTAAAGCTTACTTGAAAATAAGCTCACAATAAGCTTATTGAACTTGAAAATAAGCTCATAATAAGCTTAGTCCATAAGTCCGATAAACAATTTTTGAAAGATTCTGTAGCTCTTACACAGAGCTAATGTATGTACATCGGTACTGAATAGAAAAACTTGCCAAACACTATCTTTCCATACTGCAATATACTGTTTTCCGTACTACGCTATTATGCTGGACATATCATTGTTGTCAGGAGACGGCAATTACGTCACTTGCAACTCAACTCCAGATCAAATGCGAAGAACTCCTTGCACCTACTTATCCCGCCTTTTCCTTGATTGCTACAGGCAACCGCATTCACATTTTCAAAGTTCCCCCAGCTTTTTTCCGTGAGTCACGTGTCGCACAGACAAAATGACCAACGAAACCCTCCTCCACACTCTATACCTACTTTACGCGTGGCCCTATTCTACTAAAGCTGTAGGCAACATTTTCAATCTACCAGATTTTTGCGTTGTCCCGTTTTGTGTTCTAGCCCGTATCGCTATGTGAAAGTTTGAAAAGAACAACAAAACTTTGTGAAAGCTACCGATTTGCCACCAACTTTACGAAGAATGGTTCTTGTTGAAACATTATGACAGGTGCAAGGAAAAATACATCAGAGAAACCATTTCAGTGACGAAAGCAAAACCCTTTGAATTTGACTTTCTAATGAAATAACATTTAACTACGTGCGCAGTTGAATTTATATTTCAGGAAAGTTTTAAAAGTATTTACCAAAGAAAAGGTGTTAAACATCGTCAATAGATTACACAGCCACTGACATGTATTTCAACATCACGTTGCGCTGGTGAACCAAAGCCATTTGACCAGGTTTTGATTGACATCTTAAAGAAGAATATGACAGCCACAAATGTCCTACTGTTTTGCTGGCTGGAGTTTACATTCTGTATCAATCATTCGGTGCTCACATAATAATCGTAATTAATATTAGCTACGCTTCGATAAACAACTGTCCTTTTCTACTTTCTAGGGTAACTGACCGTTTTTGAAACAGGGATCCATAGGAAACATAACAAAAATGTAACACCTCAATTCTTTTTTATTATCATGCTTTTAGTACATGCTCAATCAAATTAACTTTACAGAGGAAATTTTCGAATTTATATACATCAGTTAACTTAACACCCGCATGGAGGCAGGTTAAAGTTATAGCTATTCAAAAACCTGGGAAACCAGCGTCTGATTACAATTCTTACCGTCCGGTCTCTATGCTATCACGTGTGAGGAAATTGTTAGAAAAAATGATCCTATCAAGACTTGACCGTTAGGTTGAATCAAACAACCTGCTATCAAATACGCAATTTTGTTTCAGAAAGAGCAAAAGAACAAACGATTGTTTAGCGTTGCTTTCATCTGATATACAACTGACCTTTGCACACAAGGAGCAATTGGCTTCAGTATTTCTGGATATTAAGGGCGCATTTGATTCAGTTTCCTTAGATATACTGGCAGATAGTCTGCACAGTTTACCAGGAATTTTAAATAACTTTTTGTATAATTTACTGTCAGAAGAACAAATGACCTTCAATCTAGGCCAACTGACAATTTTCAGAATTAGCTACATGGACTTATACCCCAAGGCTCATGTTTAAGTCCCTTGCTTTATAATTTTTTATGTTAAAGATATTGATAACTGCTTGGAAAGTAGATGTACGCTAAGACAACTTGCAGACGATGCTGTGATATCCTTTAGAGGTCCACGTGCGGAAATTGTGCAAAGACCATTGCAAAATTCCCTAGATAATCTATCCATCTGGGCCAGAAATTTGGGGATCGAGTTTTCGCCGCCAAAAAAACCGAATTGGCAGTGTTTACTACACTGTTTTAAAAAAGCATGTAATTTTCTGTGTTTCTAATGCACATAAAAGGAACGCTAGATTTATCAGAAATTAATGGGATATTTCTTATACATTTAAGCCAGATAACGCCTGACTCTAGTATGTTGTATGAAAGATTATCAACATTGTTGAATGGCGCATGAAAGATTGCAAACAATTTCGTTGTCTACGCTTCCTTTGGCTTAAAATTAAACGATGGGAAATGTTAAGCGCCTGTTAACATTCATTATTTTTTTCTGTGTAGAAAGCGGTTCCCAGCCCAACTGAGTCTCAAGCTGTTGGGAAGAGACATTACCCAATATTTGACCTTCAAATATCTTGAAGTCATGTTTGGTTCAGAATGCACTTGGAGTACTCACATTGCGTATTTGAAACAGAAATGTCAAAAAAGGATCAATTTTCTAAGATCAATTTCCGGGACATGGTGGGGTGTTCACCCAAAGGGACCTCATTAAACTCTATAAAACAACTATTTTTTCAGTTCTCGAATATGGCTCCTTTGCTTCCTCTCGGCAAGAAATAGCCACCTCATTAAATTGGAACGCATTCAACATCGTTGTCTACGTATTGCCCTTGACTGTATGCACTCAACGCATAATACGAGCCTGGAGGTTCTGGCAGGAGTGAACCCCTTACAGAACCGCTTCTGGGAGCTCTCATCTAGAATACTGATCAAGTTTGGAATTAGTAACAACCTTGTGATTGAAAACTCCTAAGAAATGTTCGAATTGAGTACGCAGTCTAGATTCTTCCGAATCTATATTAACTATATGACATCCGATATTAGTCTTCCTTGCTATAATTCTCCAAGTGTACGCTTCACTTATCACAGTTCCTCCAGTGATTGTGATCTCTCCATGAAACAGGCTATTCAAGGAGTTCCAGATCAACTTCGACCTATTTTAATTCCCCATATTTTTATTAAAAAGTACCAACATGTCAATTGCAATAGAAGAATTTTCACTGATGGGTCATGCATTGATGGATCCTCTAGATTCGGTGTCTACTATGAATACCCATCGACCTTCCGGAAACTTCAGGAACCTTGTTTTGTATATGTTGCGGAGCTGGCAGCAATCAATTTCGCATTGGGGATAATTTCTGACATGCCCATAGACCATTATTTCATCTTCTCGGATAGTCTCAGTTCTATTGAGGCCCTCCAGTCGATGAAAACCGTGAGGCACGCATCTTACTTTCTTTCTAAAATAAGGGAGCAGATGTGTGCATTGGTCGAAAGATCATTGAAGATGACCTTTGTATGGGTCCTCTCCCATTGCTCAATTCCAGGCAATGCGAAAGGGGGCTCTCTAGCAAAGGTGGGCGCACAAGAACGCCTTCTTGATTTTTGATTTTTGAAAGAAGAATTTCACATGATGAATTTTTCCCATTATTACGTCAGAGTTCTCTTCAAAGTTGGCAAAACGATTGGACAAGTAATTCTCTTGGGTGGTGGTTACATTCCATTATTCCAAATGTTTTGTCGAGATCGTGGTTCAAAGGTCTGGATGTAAGTGGCGGTTTCATTCGTGTGATGTCAAGACTTATGTCCAACCACTACTCGCTAGACGCACATCTCTACAGAATTAACCTTGTCGATAGCAACATATGTAGGTGCGGAACCGGTTATGACGACATCGCTCACGCAGTTTGGCATTGGTCGGATAATGATGCCTCCAGAGCACGACTATTGGATACCCTAGTGGCCCGAGGTAGACAACCCTTCCGCGAGGTAAGAGATGTTTTGGAATGCGTGATCTTCCCTACATGCAAACGAATTTCGAATTCCTTTGTTTGTCTGATATAAGAGTGTAACGTCATGATCCCCCTTCCTTCCACTCTAGTAAATTCCCTGCCATTGTGTCCTAGTTATATTACCCTTTTGTTTCCGTGCAACTTGTACCTGCCCAGCAAGCTTTGGTCACCCATATGCGGCTTAGTTCCTGAAAGGGACTACAGGGACCAATGATTTGGTAGATGTCGCAACCATGAGCAGCAACTAATACCTGAAGTAAGTTACCTGCCTAGTTCCTTCCAAACGATAATGTGACCCATTAACCTCGAGCTAGCCACGAGTTATTGGCCCCCCACTTTACTAAAATCGAAAAATAAAACATTGTTAATTACAATATTGAATATCGGCTCCGCAAAGTGTTACACATGCCTGAGCCTAACAAATAAACGGTCTGATTAACAACAGTTAACTTAAAACTAATGTTAGGGGGATGGAACCCATTACTCATGGCCGTCTCAAGGTTAATAGGAATAACAATTTAACGGATGGGAAGATGAGCCGGAATTTGAAATATGGTTTACATAACACATTTATTTTGAATTCTAAATTGTCTAAAAACTTACAACTATACAACTTATGGTTTTCTTTTGACTTGAACACACAAACACAGATATAAATATATCTAATAGTTAACATACAGGTTAAATAAACTACAATCTAAGGCTAATGTTATCTAAATACACATAAATGAGTTTCATAAACTCCAGATCACGTACAGCCAAAATATCTCGAACCGATACATTGGGTTGTCTACTTCGAGCCAGAAGGGAATCAGAAAGCTCAGATCTGACTCCACGATGCTCAGCACAAAACCAAATGATGTGACTGCGTCCTGGTAACCTTGTCTACATTCGCAGAGATTTCTGTCGCTCAGCCCACGGTATGCATGAGCATGACATTACGACAGACATCACACAAATGAAGTCTCGACCGACATCCATCCCCCCAATCCAAGATTTAATCAACACCTTTGGGATGATAGAATGTTGCCATCGCCCCAAATCTGCTTTACTCCATTTATACTGCCAGCTGACGATACACTGTTGACGATAAATAGAAGAAAAAAAAATCATTTAAGGCGATTTGTCAATCGTAAATATCGCCTTCCATAGCGCCCACCTTTACAAGAAAGTTATTGCCCTGAATCGAACAATGAGATGGGACCCATACAAAGGTGATGATGAAATAACGCGAAGATTAGAAGCTCCTGTATTTTCATGAGAAAATACGAGGAGCGCTTTACCGGTCTCAAGTAGTGAAAAGCCTCTATAGAACTGAGACTATGCGTGTAAATGAAATACTGATTCGGTATGAGTGAGGCAATAGTTTCTAGCGTAAAGTGTGTTGCCGCTAATTCAGCGACATATACGGAACAAGAAGCTTGAAGTTAACGATTGGCGCTATGAATTTCATTAGATATACCAAAGCCTGCTGACTCCTCTATCAATGATCTTTCAGTACGATTTAGTGAAATCAACTTGGCCAAAATTTGCAGCAAACATCACTGGAGCAATCACAGGAAGATGATACTCTGGGATTCCATGAAGCTCCTGCTTCATGGATAAATCGAAATATAGCGAACTGCCGGAGATTGGGAATATTCGGCGAAGGGCTGACATCCTGTGTTGTGTACAAATGGTACAAAGTCATGAAGCGAGTTCGAGGATTCAACTCGCGAAGCTATTCAAAGTTTTCGATCACCTGGGGGTTCATAACTTCACACCTTGTGAGGAGCCGGAGAGACAATTCTGAAAACCCATTTGAGAGTGGCAACATGCCAGCCAGCACTTCAAGACTAATGTTATGAGTCGAGTGCATGCAACCTAAAGTGATACAAAGACACCGATACTGAATACGTTCTAGTTTGATTATGTGCGACCAAGCCGCCGGCTGAAATAAAAAAAAACTATCGTATTCTATAACCGACAAAATCGTTATCCGGTAAGAAGATCTTGCGGATACGCTCCCCACCAGGTTCCGGTTATTGTTCGAAGAAAGTAGATCCATCGCTGAAACTTTCGCTTCAGATATTCAATGTGAGATGTCCAGGTGCACTTTGAATCGAACCAGCCCCAAGATATTTAAATAACATAGAATGATTTATCGGTTTGCCCCAAATTGGAAGCTACGGTTGTTATTCGGGTTATGCTTCCTAGAAAAAACTACCAACTCAGTTTTCTCCGTAGAGAATTTGACACCTAGCTCTAGAGCCCAAGTAGACAAATTGTCTAAGGTATCCTGTATGGGTCGTTGCAGATCGACCCCATTGGGTCATCTTCAAGTTGTCTCAACGTACAGTTGTCACTTAGACAACCGTTAATATCTTTGACATAAATATTATACAACAGGGTGCTTAAACATGTTTCTCGGACATCACATTATACAAAAAAAATATTCATTAATGGAGAAACGCCACAAGCGTGGAGTTTATCTGAAAAAACTTCATCAGATTCTGAATCATAAGCCCCTTGATATCCAAGAATACAGAAGCTATTTGTTCTTTTTTTAGCAAGAACTAACTGAATGTCCGTGGATAGCAACGCGAGATAGTCGTTCGCTCCCTTACCCCTGCGGAAGCCATATTGAGTATCTAAAAGCAGGTTGTTCGTCTCAACCCGTTTGTTAAGGCGGAAGAGGATCATTTTCTCCAACAACTTTGGAATACAAGATAACATCGCGATGGGTCGATAGGAGTTATGGTCGGACGCGGGTTTACCAGGTTTTTGAATGGTAATAACTGACGGGTGAGAGTCTAATCATCCGGTACAATGTTTAGTTCCAGAAGCTGATTAAACAAGTGCAACATGCGACTCTTAGCGACTTCTGGAAGGTTTTTAAGCAAGTTGAACTTCAGTCTATCGTCCCCTGGCGCCGTATTGCCACACAAAAGGAGGACGTGAGAGAGTTCTACCATTGAAAAAGGTTGGCTGATCTCATCTATCGAATTCTCGGTTTCGCGAGGAATGATCCGTGCTGGCACAGAATCTGGGCAAACTTTGCACGCACACTTGAGGATCCATTAGTCCAATTACTCCTCGCCCTCGTTGTTCGTAGTTCGGTTACGCAATCTTCGCGCCAAAGAGTATTTCAGGCGATAGCCCATCTACGAATCGTCGCCAGTATCTGCGTTTCTTGGCCTTGATGAGGCACTTAAGCTCGCGTTCGAGTTGCGTGTATACTTCAGGTGCTCAGGTGTTCGACGTCTACGGAAAACATTAAACGAGTCGAACTTTTTACGATAAACCTCGGTGCATTGCTGATCCCATCATGAAAAAGAAGGTTTCCTGCAAAATGACGTTCCTGAAAGTGGTAGGCTTTTTTTTGCTTACAATAAAAGAAACGTGGAAACCATTGACTTAAGATCAAACATTTGGAGAACATTTCCGTTTATATAAAAGGCAAATTTGAAGTTTCTATTAAATTAGGAATATTTCGCCCGGTCAGTAACAACACGTATTAAAAAGTAACAATATTTCACACGGTTTAAAAGGGCATTTATATGTTTACACGAAGCGGGGACACGAAAAAGTTTCCCCTGTCATTTTGCTCCACTGAATTTTTATTCTTATGTAATTTTTTTTCCAATCTTAGTCGTGGAGTGTTCCCTGCGTGTGCTGCCATTAGATGCTTTCGAAAAACGCATCCCAATATGGGTACAGGTCGTGAAAATTTACCAAAAACATTGCTCCATCGAATAAAAAAAAATCGTCATCGTTGTTACCAGTCACCCGGAAATTCGAATTTGAACAGCGTTTGTCACACTATGAGCAGCATTGCGTGAAGAGTAGTGGTTGTGATATTGAGCCTAATAGTTTCCGTTCCCGTAGTGCATGCTGTAGTTCTGTGAAATTTTGAGGTGAATATATGAAGATACCCGTTACATTGGTCTTTGTTTAGTAGATTTGTGTTCTGTGGTTTGTTGTAAAAACAACAACAAACAACAACAAACAACAGAACACAAGGTAACACAAAACAAAGCCCAAGGTAACGGGTACACATGGCTCTTTAACTTAGTACACTGCAATTTTATTTTTGTAAATTAGCTTTCACTCATTTCGTAAACATGGATTTTGTACATAGAACAAATGTCTCGTATATTGTATGAAACATTCATATTGCTTGTCATCTAATAAAATGCTATCATTACACCTTGTTTGTACAATGCACAGAATGAATTTCGTGAAGAGCAGCCAATCGCTGCTTCTCTTCAATCGTACTCATAAATGTTGGTGTTGCTGCTGGGATGGGCGGGAATCATTAATTTATCCCAAAATATAAATGGAAGAGCTGTGGAGAGTTAGAACCTCATACTCACCAATCAAGCTACTTCTCACAAGTCAACATGGTTTAGTGGGATTAACAACGGATTCAAAAACAGCTCTTCCTAAAAATACAGGATCGATCCCCATGCCAGAAACATTAAACAATAAAACGGTGAACAACTCCTCGTGGTTGCGCTTTTTTTTTCAATTATATTTTAAGTCGATATAGTAGATCTGTCAGTCGTTCATGCAACCACCAGAGACGTACAATGAACGATTGTTTTTCTGTGTCAACAATTGCTTCGTGCTTTTGACAGTTGCGCGTATGGCATTGAATACGAAGGTAGCTACTTAAAAAGTACAAATCAGTTTCGTTTCAGAAAACAACGAGAAGTTTTGTTAGTCCTACCTTCGATTTCGTAATATAAACGAAATTTAATTTTCAGTGTACCTAAACTACAAAAAAGCCGACGCAGTGGAGCACCCGCTGCTACAAAATAATAAGGTTTGGTATAAGGAAAAGGCGTAGTAGATAGTAAGTATATTTGTTTTTGACTCAGGACAGGTTAGGCAAAAAATGTTAGCTGTAGGTACAAGTGTTTCAATTTGGAAAATATTATATATACGGCAGGTGGCGAAGGTTTTCTTTCAGTCGAGTATTAGTACACGATACTGAAGAAGTCTGTACATTGTAGACGAAATACGCGTATATGCCAAGGTAAGCAATAAAGGTAGTTGGAAATAAATGGAAATTACTAATCTTTCTTCTCATTTTCTAGTTCTGTAATAAGTTTTTGTCCGTTTTTGTTGGATATGACTGTGAGGTTTCCATCTACGAACAAAGTGTTATCGATAGAATGATGACCGTATTCCGGTCAACAATCATTCAGCTGTGTGACATAGGTGCTCCGTGTTCAGTCCAAGAGCGCTACTTGCTTAAGTTTTATTCATGGAATTGAAGAGAGCACGGCTCGGGATACTCAAATCAATAACCAGAGTTACGGGACATTTTGGAAATGCAGGTGAGCTCTTTCCTTTTTAACTCTTTGAGAATTTGTAAACGCTGGTAATGCTTTTGGTAAGAGCTTTTCGGTGAATATCTGGGAGATGCTTGGATCGGAAGTAGCAACGTTGTCTTCAAATATGCTGGAAATTCTGGCTCCCTAACGTTAGTAATTAACGCCATCGGATTTTGCCTGATACTTTTAAAAGGATCTACGAGCTAATCAGAGCTAAACACTAATGATAGACCCATCTGTATCGAAATCGCAGTAAAATAGTCTTATATTTTAAGAATTTCCATAGGGCAGCCTTTTTCTTCGTTTTAAGTCAGCATAGCGATCTTGTTTATGCCTGGGACAGACATACAACGTAAAGCGTTGTACGAACTGTCAAATACTTTAATCAAGTACTAAAAAACAGGTACTAGACTAAAGAAGTACAGCGCTGTACGTTGTATGCCTGTCCCAAGCATTACCATGCTACCTTCCCAGGGGTGAAGGTGACGTGTTTAGGAACATGAGAATGAAAGAGGTAGAACATCACATTCGAAAACTTAGTTGTAGAATCATCAACATCATTCCAGTCAAACATTGAAGTCCAGTCTTAATTAGCAAGGACATTGCAAATGCTGCCGTAGTCCGCATCCCCGAGGTAATTTGATGCTATTACCTACTGATTCAATCAGAGAGCTGGCATTGAGGCTAAGAAGAAGCGGTGGATGATGATTCACGGACTTTACCATTGCACCACCGGAGTTTGTTACACTATTGGTGAAACATCTGTATCCACGAAGCAGTCCAAATTGCGACCAATTTCATTCGTAGTTCCAATGACCTGGCGTAAAGTTGCTGTGAAATACTGGTCAAGGATAGCATAGGATGATTCGACTATTGATGATTCTGAAGTATCTCAAAACTAGAAATCATGAATCGCATAACGCCATTTGATACCTGGAAGATTGAAATCTCCTAGCACCAGCAGCTCATCTCTCAATTATTTGTTTTCCATGATTCCAAACTTCAATAAGATTGGTATTGCGGATTCGATCTGGAGGAAAATAAACGACACAAATGAACAACGGGTGATCGGTAATTTCCAGTGCTATCTAAGTTTCGTCGCATCGAAAAACTTTATATGAAGAGCCAAGACGCTAGGCAAGAGAGGGATACTTGCATTCAAACGCCAGACTGGAAGTCGCTCGAGAATCTAGTTTGTTCCGGTTAACACGATGATATCTTAGCAGGTTCGATACAGCTAACAGGTATTCCTGAACATCCAAATTAATTCCACCGATATTTTGGTAATATATAAGGACATCTTGCCGGCGGCGTGTGGACACATGAGACAAGGCATTATTCCTAAAAATGCAGGAAACCTAATGTAGCGAAAACATAGAGCATGCCGATGGGGATTCTCGCAATAGTGAATGGGTTGAAGCACCCACCTAGTGTCCCCGAACGACTATGATTATCGATGTGTTCAATGTTTATTTTCTACGACCCGTCCCGTATCCAAACTGCCACTCGATACCCCACAATGCTCTGGGATTCCATCTGCTGCAAAATGAAGACAAATCAGGTTTCGAAAGAAGACCATTGGATTCATACTCGCCTAGTGAGGCAGACTTAATGCAACTTAAATAGCATAGAGTGAAATTTTTATTTTGACTTTTAAGTAGCAATGGCCTTAATAACTGAAAGAGAAATTAAACAATGAAAATCTCTCATTGTTACTGAGGACAGAGCTGGTAAATCTCACGGCCGTCATCTGACAATGAAGAAACAGGCCATCTCACTGTCATGAGAAGAAATGAACTATCATGAGATTTCTTGTCATTCTCACACCGTCATGCAGTCAGTTTTAAAAATGTCTAACTAGTCTATTTGAAATTAGCCAAGCAATAGTATGTAATCGCCAGAGTGGAAGTTTTATTTCAAGTTTTGTTATGAAACTTACAATTATATCAATAAAAGTGCTTGTAATAGCGATGACCAAAACACTGTCACGTGCTGTCATGACGAAAAACCCGATGAGATTTAGAAAAAAATCTCCATCATCGTTTTCTCGCCCGATGAGATTTTCAGACGTAGCTCGGTAAAAGTCGTAGGTCATTTTTCATTGAAAATGACATTTGCCAGCCCTGACTGAGGACCTTTTGAAAAGACAAGCGAGTATATAAACACCAGTAATTTTTTTTTATCCTGCATAAAACGTGCTTTTTCAAGACAAAAATGTGGCATATAACCTATAACTAATCCTTTAATGTATACACGAATAAAAATAGATGCATTTTTGTAAGCAAAAATCTATATGGAATTATCCACAATTGTTTGTGCTAATAGGAATGTGTACATGTGGTTCTTCTTGTGGCAGAACGGTAGTTGTCAATGGTAGTTGTTACATCTGAGCTTTTCGATTGACATTGACGACGGAAGTTTCAGGATTGGTTCAATTGTCCTAGGCGTTGAGTGAGGTATTATCTTAAAATGGATAATAGTTATGCAAAACTGTACAGACAACATTAAAAATTAACCATTAATACTGAGATACTTGTAATAGATAACCTGTTACCCAAACATGATCATACTGATCATACTTATACCAAGTAGTAAGGAAGTACTTCTTTACCATTGAGAATACGCTTCATCTCTTTACGTTCTATGAATTAACTACAAAATTCATTATCAAGTAGTAACCGATAAAAAAAAAGTAGTGTAAAACTGCCCCGCCGGCACTACCGTGTCGCTTATATTCGATAGCCGTCATGAATTCCATGCTGCTGTTCCCACAGGAACCAAATACAATAGGAATCTTCGTGAAGGTGATGAATAAGAAACGAGATCTATTATGTCTGCATACCGCAAAATTTAATTTGGAGCGATTCAAACCAGTAGGTACCGAATCGAGGAAGTAAAACAAACATTGCCTACATACCATAACGGTCGTTGCAAGGCAGAGCAAGAATGTTGCGCTTCCAAGGAACCTTTTATTTTGTTTTGGTCGCTTATAAAACCCTGCGCTTTATTGTCGAAAGCGTGATTGGTTTTAATATTTTATTATCCATCCAAAATCTACTAAACCAATGAAATTTGCTCCAACATTCAAGTTAGGCAAACAGTGCTGTAAACCCTTCTAGCATATTGACTTAAGACGTTGACTGCACTGCAGTATAAGGAACTACGAATATGTAAAATTTCTTCTGTAGACATACAACGATTTCAAATCATCGTACATCGAGCTTGTAAGATGGAGAAGATATCATACTTCACCTTTACTTCATACTTTGCACACTAATGCATTGTCTGGCGATATTGAAAATACACACCTAGCTCTAAATTATACAATCATTGAAATTAATATACGTAACGTTCACACGTGAAAGCATCTTAATTGGAAGTTGCTCTTTCTTAAAAGAAAATATCACAGAACAATGCGACAGTTTATGGCTCTTGTTCTTTGTGGTTCTTATATTTGTAGTAAGATAGAAAAGAGAACTTAAATTAATATATGGTAGAGAACTACGTTAATCCAATCAAACACTTCCGGCCAATCGAGAAGGAAACTTAAAATATATCTCTAATCCTCTAAGCGTGACCCGAACAAAGTCGGATATTAAAATATATCAATCTGCAACTCCATAGCTAAAAGATATACGATCTCTCTGAATTTCATATTCATTGGTAGTTTTGTTCTTTATTGAAAAAAATTGGACCCATTTTTTCGTTTCGTCATTAGGGTGACCATTTCTGCGCTAGGGTGGCCCAAAAATTTGACTTATTTTTAAAAATGCATATTTTCAAAACCTTATAACCACTGGACAGATTTTATCAATCAAACACGCAAATTAAAGGTTATTAGCTAAACTTTCAAGAAAAATGCGAAAACACACCTCAATTGTGATATTGACTATGAAAACATTCATTTTATTGGTTTTCTGTGGTTTTCATGGTTTCGGAATCAAAAAGCCTTCTCGTATTTATATTTTTTCTTGAAATCTTCCCTTTTTTACAAAACATATAAAAAAATGGCGATGAACGTATTTTAGTTTTTGTAATACATTTTTTTCAAAAACGCTATGTTTTAAGTCCATAAACCACGTATTCTCATATTTGGTCATGGTCCATAAACCACGTGTTCTCATAATTGGGATTTTCAGACCAACCCCGTTGTAGCTCTTTGTCCATACAATTTTTTTCTTTCAATTTATGTGGAGCATGTGTTCTGGCCAACTCACTACCTCTCTTTCACTTCCTAAAAGATAACCAGATATGGACGGTCCGCAATGGTTAAAATCAATAAATTATATGAATAATGATCCTGCATAATTTTATAGAGACTAGCCAGACTGGGATTTTCTATGTATTTAACATGTATATCACATAATAAAAGTCATTTTTAGGTATTTATTTCCAAATTGGTTTTTATCATACACAATGAAAACATACATTATTGCTTAAGATAATTTTACAGATTCACAGCTGTTTTCTATTCTGAGAACGAAAATTGTTTAACGATAGTATACATTTCATTTTCAGGTGTAATACTAACTTAAGTTTCGTAATATTTTTCCTCTAGCTGCCGAATTACCTCATCCTTTTTGCAGACGGTCGTATGCCGCAGCCTGTCACCATTCGCAAAGGAGCTCGGGGGGCAATAAGGAGTGTATCGAAAATAAGCTATCCACAAACATTCTTTCAAATTATGTTGAAAACCGATATTTTATTCATACAAAAAATTGATCCTTTATTGTACGAGGTTAAACTTGAACATAATGAAGACCGGATGAAATTTAAGTTATTCCTTCACGAATTTTCGAACTTTGGATCGAATGCTCTTCATTAAGTTCCGGACAAGTGTTGCATCGCATTTTTTGGACGCTTGAGCCCAATTTTTTTTTTTTAACTCCTGCATGTTCCCAGCTGCCCTACCAGTCTTCTTGAAGACCCTCTTCACGATTGCCCAGTAACGTTCGATGGGTCGAAGCTGAGGGCAATTTGGTGGATTGATATTTTTCTCAACGAAATCTATACCCTTTTCCGCAAGCCAATTGAGAGTTGTTTTGGCATAGTGAGCCGACGCTAAATCCGGCCAAAACAGTGGAGGTGTACTATGCTTCTTATATAAAGGCAACAATCTCTTCTGGAGACACTCAGATCGATAGATTTCCGCATTTATAGTTCCGGTAGTGTAAAAAATGGTTGACTTCAAACCACAGGAACATATTGCTTGCCATACCAGTACCTTTCGACCGAATTTCTCCACTTGCATCGACCTGTCCGTATCGCTCACATCCTCCCCAATGACGGCAGTAAAGTATTGTGGACCTGGAAGGGTTTTTGAGTCCTCCTTTACATAGGTTTCATCGTCCATCAAAACGCATGCATCCGGACGCTGCAAAAGACGCGAATACAATTTCCGGGCCCTTGTTGCTGCTCGCTTCTTCTGTTCTGCACTTTGTTTCGAGATTTTCTGCTTCTTGTAGGTCTTCAGGTGGTTTCGCCTCTTGATACGCTGGATCATTCCGACACTCGTTCCTGCTTTATTGGGAAAATCACGTATTGACATTGATTTGTTCTTCATGATTAGAGATACCACTTTCTGCTCCAGTTTCGGGTTGGAAGAACCGGGTTTTCTGCCTCTTCCTGGTAGCTCATCCAAAGAATAGTGTTCCTCAAACTTATTAATGATGGTTTTAACACTCGCATGATGAATTCCAAACCGCTTCGCCAATTTTCGCATAGTAATACCCTTCTCACTTAGCCATGTGTCCAGAACCTTAATTTTCACTTCCTTTTCAATACGCGACATTTTGAAAACGCAGAATTTGAACCGCACAAACAAGTAAACAAAAGAAAGCTGACAGTCAAACGCACAGCATGCAGTGTTCAGAGCATAAAAAACCATCACAAATACATGCGTACAACTCAAATCTATGTGGATAGCTTATATTCGATACACTCCTTACTATGCGGGATTCGTGAGTGCCCTACGGATCAGATTTTCGCGATTGGGCAAGTGCTGCAGAAATACTCTTTTCATCGATTTCAAATCAGCTTATGATACAATCGATCGAGACCAGCTATGGCAGATTATGCACGAATATGAATTTCCGGAAAAACTGACGCGGTTGGCCAAAGCAACGATGGATCGAGTGATGCGTGCCGTCCGAGTATAAGGGACACTCTCGAGTCCCTTCGAATCTCGGAGTGGGTTACGACAAGGTGACGGATTGTCTTGTTTGTTGTTTAACACTGCATTGAAGGGTGTGATTCGAAAAGCTATGATAGACACGAGTGGCACGATCTTCAGGAAGGCTGTCCAACTATTTGGCTACGCCGACGACGTTGATATCGTAGCACGAAACTTTGAGACGATTGCGGAAACGTGCATCAGACTTAAGACTTAAGCTGGTAGGATTGGGCTTGTGATTAATGCGTTGAAAACAAAATACATGAAGGGAAGAGGTCCACGAGAAGACAATGTTAGACTCCAACCACGAGTTCAGATCGACGGTGTTGAAATCGAAATAGTAGACCAATTCGTGTATCTGGGCTCATTGGTGATCGCCGATAACGACACCAGCAAAGAAATACAAAGGCGCATTATGGCTGGCAATCGTGCCTACTTTGAACTCCGAAGCACGCTAATATCGAACAATGTTCACCAAAGTTTACCATCTACAAGACATTTATTAGACCGGTAGTTCTCTACGGCCACGAAACATGGATATTGCTAGTGGAGGACCAACCCTTGGTGTCTTTGAACGGAAGGTACTGTGGGCGAAGAAGAACGTGGAGGAGGCGAATGAACCACGAATTGCACCAGTTGCTGGGAGAACGTCCCATCGTACACATCGGTCGACTAAGATGGGCTGATCATGTTGTAAGAATGTCGGACGACAGCCCAGTTAAAATGATTCTCGAAAATAAACCGACAGGTACAAGAAGAAGAGGCGCGCAACGAGCTAGGTGGATCGATCAAGTAGAAGGCGGCCGGCGGTCTCTCCGCAGACAGCGAGGCTGGTAAGGTACAGCCATGGAACGAATACAATAGAGACAACTTATGTGTACAGCAGAGGTCACACCGGCCTATGTCTGATTTGTAAGGTAAGCCTCGTATGCTTTGTCAAAATTGTTTCAGCACTTATTGCTTCCTAGGAACACAATGGTTTTGGAAATAAGTAAAAGAATGGACCAAAATTAATTATTTAAACAACATTAATAACCAATTTTCAGGCTTCATAAATTAACAACTTCAAACCAGAAGAACAAATATTAGTCGAACTTTTAAATATTGATGACTATCAATTGATTTGTTTAACGGTTTTACCAGCAGCTATTTCGATGGTCCTGCAACGCTTGGTGCTGGTTTGCACCCCGTCGGCTTGTAGTATTTAGCAGAAATTGGATTGATCAGGTTAGCAGTTTTTACAAATATCAGAACTGGTGTCATACAACCTTAATCCTTTTCCTTGCGGCGTGATTACATAGGCTTTCGTTAATTTTCCTAGGACATA
This sequence comes from Aedes koreicus, assembly GCA_024533555.2. Lineage (NCBI taxonomy): Eukaryota > Metazoa > Arthropoda > Insecta > Diptera > Culicidae > Aedes > Aedes koreicus. The sequence continues at coordinate 230,456 of JAHHFK020002972.1, read as the reverse complement.
TCCTACACACTCACATAGCGCACATGGTACACTTGTATTTCGTCGGAATGTTTGATTTCAATTAACATTAATCATTTTATTTCACAACTGATGCTTCGTTCATATATTTCTTTTTATGTAGGTTCGTTAATCGTACCCATAAGAAATCCATAACTAGTATAATTAGGTATAATTTGCAAAAAAACAAATGCGCAGGTACAATTTAAAGCCGTACTGCAATCGGAGAACGCATTGAATAGTTAGATATGATTCTTCAACGCTATATTAGGTATGATCACAAAGAACAGACATCTAAGCTGGAGTGCTCTCCGTGTGTAAATTTCTGTAACTGTCATTTTAACTGTCATTTTTACAGCTCGTTTCCGTTAGTTTTGATGAAGCGTATGTTGATTGCGCCACCTGTGCGTCTCGAAATTTGATAGTCGTTGACTGTCTGGCAATTTTAGTTTGGTGAAACCTAGACTAGGCAGCGCTGATGTTCCAACGGTTTGCGTTCAAAAATTTACACAGTAAATTGGGGAAAAAAATGTTGAGCCAGGATGTCTGTTCTCTGTGGTATAATTCTGCAATCACAATAGGCGCGGAGGAATTGAACCTTTTGAGGACACACCACAAAAAAAAAAAAAAAAAAAAAAACAAAAAAACACACAGGGAGGGTCTGAAAAACTCAAATAAAAAAACAACACGACAAAAAACCACCCCCTCCCTCCCCAAAAACACATTAATTTAAAAAAAACACCAAAAAATAATAAGGGGCACATTTGGAAAAAAATAAAAAAAAAAAAAACCCGGGAAAAAAAAAAAATTAAAACATAGCATTTTTGAAAAAATGTTGCTAAAAAAAATAAGAGGTGGATTATATGAGGGATATAACCGCGAGGTTCACGTAGGACCGCGTTGATGTATAGTAATAATGGTATCATCTTATTTATACATATCATACCACATATGGTTGGTTAATATTAAAATGTTTTTATTATTTTGCTTAATCCTCCCTTCTCATGAAATTTTCTACAAACCGAGCCATTGCTCTTTCAGTTCAGTTTAATGAAAAAATTCCAGTTCGCGTTTAATGAAAAATCTCTGTCGAGCTTACCACTCTCGACTGAATGCCTCAAAAATCCAAAATGTACTATTTTTAATAATAAGCAAAGGTTGTTCAGGATAAATCACGAACATTTCACTTAAACACAAACTCTTTTATTGTAAAATTTAATTGGTCGTCCTTAAAAGGACGCTGGTTATGATACGCCAAAAAAATTAATTTATATTTTCGCTTTATTTGGCCAGCTGGACACCATAATGTGCTGTATTGAATTCAGATAGTAGTTTATTTAACTCCTCGTCGCTGTGAATGGTCGACGGCAAGATACTTTCGATTATTCTACAACTAGATTATGTCACAAACATCGTTTTGCACTGAGAGGTGCCTGGCTCCGGTAAGGCTTCGGAAGCGGATGTCGCCCGCGCGGATTATCAATTTTTACGACCAATTGCTACGGCAATAGGTCGAGCGGGGAAACTTGCAAAACTTTGGTTTGTAGATGAGCAAGCGCAGGCGATAATTTGCGAGCCAGGCGCGCAATCACGAGAAAACGGATAAGATAAAGAAAAACCGAGAAAAAAAATCTTCGTAACAAGGGAGCGAAAAACACGAACATGAATATCCTAATGAAATCATTTTGATTTAAATCGTGTACTTTATACCGGTACTAGTGTTGATAGCATTGCATACAAAGAAGAGAGGCACGAGAATGCTGTACGAAGCAAATTTCATAAGAGGGGACGGGCTTCAGTTATAAAACCAGACACCGGCAGCAAAGCAACATAATTTTGCAGCTGAGGGGTGTGGTTATTGCTGTATTAAACATGGAATGAAACCTCATGAAATAAAAAGAAGAAGACAATTTGAACCATTTGTTGCTTGTTTTTGAGGACCCGGAGAGGGAAAAACATATTTTCAACCTGTTCATATGTAGATTTGTATGGGAGCAAATGAAGGTCATTTTTAAGTAAACAAATAAACTACTCATATTAATAGCACTTAATTGAAATTTTAATACAAAGTATTTGTAAGTTTTTCTGATCACATGGTGTATAAATGAAATCATTTATACACCATGTTCAGTAAAACGAGAGTTATTAGCGTTCAAAAACCTTTCACTTTTGCGTAACGCTCTCATTTTTCAAAATTTTGAAATGACACCCGGTGTAGAAATGAGAAACGTAGTCCTACGTTAAAACTAAAATACATACCAATTTTTTATACGTTGTGTAACATGATGTAAACTTTTAAGAAAAAAATATGAAAACGAGTCCTGAGACCAAGAAACAGACAAAAACCAATATAATCAATATTGTCATAATAAGTATCGGGGGGCGACCCTGGCGTAGTGGTTAACATCCATACCTCTCACGCCAAAGTCACGAGTTCGAATCTCACCTTCGGAATAGACTACGACGGGAGATGAACAGCCCAAGGCTAAAAATCTCGATAATCAAGGAATTAAAGAAATAATAAGTATCGCAATGTAGGTGTATTTATGTGTAATTTGAAAAAGGATTATTTAATGATTCTGTAAAATGAGTTGGATTCAAATGAATAGATTTGAACCACAACTCATTTTGTGAATCTACAGGGGAGGAAAGATGCGTGGACATACCTACCATACGCTCCGAGGTAAGAATAATAAAATAATATTTAAATAAATGATGAAAATCCGAGTAATGAAAAAACAGGTAATGATAATGATGAAAATGTAAAATAAGTATGCAATTTCATATAGAATTGTATGTAAAATATAGTGAAAGGATATTATAATGTGAAATTATAATAACTATTACACATGTATGTATATTGTTGTCCTATTGTAATTGTACAAAGACTTATTATAATATTAAACTTAAAGCTTATACAATGTATAAGCTTTAAGTTCAATAATGGAGCCTCGAATGTAGACTCGAATAAATTATTTAAGAAAAACTGGGAATCCCAAAGACAATCTGAAATTAGATGTCATATAAAGAATATTCAATTTAAAAATTCGAGGTGCTCTTCCGTTTCCTTACCGTTTTAGTCATTTGAAGTGGATCTCAAAGGCTCTACACTGATTTTAATTTTATTATGAATGAATTACCTAAATGACTATTTAATAATAATGTGACAACGACAGCTAAATAGTTGAACTTAGCTAAAATTGAAATAGGTGACCTAGCTAACTTAGCTGATCAACCTCTCATCGAAAGACTTCAGCCGTTACAGTAAGATTAGTATTTGTATTCACAATAATAGTCAGAGAACACAACATATGTCTGTACAAAATATATCCGACATCCACTGATCACTGAAATCATAAATTAGGTACGTATTAACATTTCAACAGTCCCTGAAAAAACTGAAAACAGAGCAGATCACTCCAATCATCAAAGCTTAAATTATACTGCATGTCCGTGTTTCATGAACATAGTAGTTGAAGTTCAGAAGTGCAATTTAAAAGAAAATGTTATACTGGAATGCTGAAAAACAAATCGAGCCTCTGATGCTTGTCATGTTGCTCCAGGATCTTGAGATGCCTGAGAATCTTTGAGAATGCAAAGATGATTCCAAAGCGTGCTATTTATTAAATGAGAATGGAAAATAGTAGGATATGATTTACAGGTATGGGTTTACAATATGATTTACAGGTACACGATCTTCAGTTGCACCCCCTCACTTCGCTATTGTCAAATTGACAACATTGCCCAGGTTATGCCAACCAGCGTCTCCATGTTTCAGTTGGCAGTCTTTTGTGATCATATGACTCGTGGAGGCGTGAGGTAGGAACTTGTGAGAAGTGGAGGTCGGTCGCACCCACCTTCGAAGTTCATTTCACAATTTGAAGCCCACGGGTTTAATATTTTTCTATGAGGAAAAAAACTACCAATCATGAAATTCTGAGTGAACGTGTATCTTTTTTTTTCATAGAAGTAATGGCTGAATGATGGTGGCAAGATTTGAATTTTTGAAGCATATTGTTGGATGTCTAATAACAATTTGGGTTTAACTAATGCTTGAGAACCATAAATTAAAAAACGTTTCAACATAATTATGAGCATTCTAGTTTTTCTATTGAAATTTAAAATGTTTGCATTTCCACAATAATCATTTATTTTTTGTCAATCTAAGACTTTTTCATGAAAATTTTCTATTTTCATGGAACTAATGATGTAATTTTTCAATATATATATTGCCTATCCTGCATGGGGTAGTATGGTAAAGGGTTATGTGCCTGATCGGATACTACCGTTCAATAATGCCCTCCGCTCGTTTTCAAACTTGATCTTTCAATTTTCAAAGCCTGCCGTTGCCCTATACGGAACTATCAATACACTTTCTCTTCATGTCTATTTCGTTCTAGCAATAAATTACCGTCCACTCCTAGCGCTTCGCATGGAGATGATAAATTATCTACCTCTGACAAACTTCATCAAAGATCGTTACTTCCGCGCTTGGAAGAATGCAAAAACAACAATGAATGTGTAGATATATATATATATATATATATATATATATATATATATATATATATATATATATATATATATATATATATATATATATATATATATATATATATTATTTTTGCATTAGGGTGACCATTTCTATGTTAGGGCGGTTTCAACGATTTATTTTTAGTTTTCCCGAAAATTACTTTTTTCATGATATTATAACTTTTGAATCTCTGAACCGATTTCATATGTTAAAACACCAAATGGAAGATAATTAAACATGCTCTAAAAAAAAATCATTGACAAATTGGAATTTTGTATTGTAAAACGCTGATTGTATTTGTATTTTGCGACTGTTTGCGACATCTTGGAGGGGTTGAGGTTCCGCTTGAAACCGCTAGCGACTCTCCATTCTTCCAACCCTCTCAACCTCCCGCACTTCAATAATTGTGCATTTTTTTTTTGATTTTTGCTAACTCGGCATGCAAGTAGTTCAACTTTTCTTCTTTTATTTTTGAGAGGGACTTTAACCCTTCGGGTCATTCGTCCCTCATGCGAGTAGTTCAAATTTGAGCAATTTTTTTTTTTTTTTGCATGCTTTGAAGTGGTGGGCCGCTGGTGGGAATCATAATTAATTAAGATCCATACTATTGGCTCGCCATACCCACCGTACCACCATAGCTTGGACCAAATGAACCACCATCCCATCTTTTTGTGAGTGGCCCCAATAGTATCCTTGCTGTTGGTTTAAATCGGTTCAACTCGTAAATGGGTACTAAAACTTAAGTGTTTTAATAGACGTCACGTGAATTCAACTTGTCGTTTACCAAAGCGAACCCTGCTGCCACGCAGTCCTGTTATTCAACATTCCAGTGATTCCTCGTGGAAGTGCAGAAGTGTTCTCGGCTTCCAATAAAGCGGGTATCACGTCAACACATTTCAACATTTTCCTTATTTGACCTGCATTCGAGCGGGACCCCACAAAAAAAAAAAAAAAAAAAAAAAACAACATTTCCCCACAACCACCAAATAAAAAAACAACAAAAAAAATAACAACTTTAAAAAAAACATTAAATATATTAATATATTTATAATAGACAACACAAACATAATATTCACCCCCCCCACACTCGTCATAATCGCAGCAATTTTAAAAAAAAACACTTTATTCCAACCGAAAATTATTGGTGTTTTTTGTTATTTTTACCCCCCGAAATGTTTTTTTTTCTTGTGTTTTTTTTTGTGTGTTTTTTCTTTTTGTTTTGTCTCCAGTTTTTACACATTGATGATGTATATTACACGGTAAGCTTCCTTTACCCATTAATGGGTACGATTTATTATTATTGTTATTCCTCCTGTGGAAATTTTTACCCATTTTACCGTAAAACGGCGTCTACCCATTTAAATGGGTAGACGCCGTTTTACGGGTAAAATGGGTAAAAAATCCACAGGAGGAATAACAATAATAATAAATCGTACCCATTAATGGGTAAAGGAAGCTTACCGTGTAGTCCCAAGCATCATCTGATAGTTCTATGTGTAACAGCTGATCTGGCAATAACAAAGCAGCGACCTTGGGCGGTCAATCATGCTCATGCTTGTTTCAAACAGTGTCCTTTTGATTAGTAAATTATACATTCATGGCCTGTTACAGAATTCTGAAACATCGTATATTCTAGAATGATGACTTACAAAACATGACGCAATAAATCTTATCGAAACCGGTCAAAGTATATTTTTCCATTTTTTTCTTGATTCTATTAAACGGTTAAAATTTGTTTCCTTAAGTTTAACAATACTGCTAATGTCATATGAATTTGATTACTGTGATTTCATTCTTTGACGGATTAAATTACACCACCCAAAGGGCAACTGTCAATCACTAAGGGCTTGGGAATATGGCAATATGCAAAACACTGGATATCGTAATTATATTCTTTTTTAGTGAAATTGTGAGTGTGGTGCAATTTTCTTTCTGAAACTTTTGTTATCCATCCTACATCATCCCACCCATTCGTCCTTGCTACCCATCATTCCGACAGCAAGATACTCAATGGCAAGATTATGTCGACGAGTGCGTTTACTTCTTCAGGATGCCAGCATAGGACGAAAAAAAGGTCGTAGGATTTGGTCTTTAATGACACTTGGGTGCTCATTGGGTTTCACTGTGTCCACTGTGCGGGGAAAGATAGCAATTAAAGATGAATGTCAACATAAGTGGTCATGGACCGTATTGTGTAACGACTCTTTATCTTTTGTATAGGCATTATATAAAACCTGTGACTCTAATTGTAGTTATGTATCGAAGCATAACGGTCGTCGCCCTGGGAGAAGTTATCTTTGATTCACGAGACACGTTTGCTGAATATTTCAACAATCATCATAAAAAGGTAAAAGCAGTTTTCTTTTTCGGAAAGCATTGTGCTTGGAACCTTTGGGAACTGTTTCTGTTATATATACGTGATAATAAAAATGCTCTCATTTTATCGGATAATGGTCATGTCATTATAACTATATACATTTTTCATTTGGGAAATTTGTTGGATTGTCCTCCACGCTATCACTTATTCATTTTTGCCTACAGAATACGTGTAACTTTTGTCCTTCTTGTTCGCACTCAATGTCATAATAGTCCTTCAAAATTTTTGGAGCGGAATTCTTCATCCTTGCGGACTTGGGGGGTTTCGTCTAGTAATATTCCTTTTATATGTCCATCTATGTCTATCTCAGCATTGAACGATGTCGGTTTGTGTAACCCCTCCTATTGAAGAGTTTTGTGAACCTCTCACTCAACGGTTTCTTATTATATTGCGACATTTCAAGATATAGCTATGCAAATAGTCTACAATTGAAAAAGTTTCAAAGCTAGAGCTGGGTTCATCAATATAGGATAAATATAAAATGCTGGCGTTTATCCCGTTAGGTAACTATTTGAAGTGTTATACCGTTTCTACCCCTTTCTTATAAGAGTAAAAATGAATGGATGTAGAGTCATCGCTCGAAATGTTATTGAAATATTTGTTTTTAATATCTTTAATATCAGATGAAAGTAAATTCTCTTTATTTTTTCCTATAAACGCAGGAAGCAGTAACTCTTATGAATTTTTATATTGTTTTTTTATCAAATTTTTAATCGCTTACACCGAAAATATTTTTTCGTAAATTTGCTTACACTCATTTAGTAAACAGTGTTTTCGTACATTGAACACATGTCTCATTAATTTAAGCAACACTAGTACTGTTTGACTTCAGCAATATGCTTGCATTAAAAATGAATATCGTGTGGACCAGCCAATCGCTGCTTCTATTCTATCATACTCGAACAAGACGGTGTTGCTGTTCTTGGTGTTCTTCAACCGTACCCGAACGATGCTGATGTGGCGGGCAAAATCATTTGCTAGTCTCAACATAAAAGTAAAAGCACCACAGTCTTCGAGTATTTTTTTTTTTAACTTTTTCTAAAATGGAGATAATCTCCATTTCTCACAAGTTATTATAGCCTAGAGAGATGAACCGCGGATGCAGTAGCATCTTTTCAATTCTCAAATCAGAAACAAAAAAAAAAGATCGCGATGAAAACTCTCCCTCTCTACGGATGCGTTATATTACGAGGTTCTTTTTGAACAAACAACAATGCATCAATTTATTTATTGTTTGGCATGACAAAGATACTTAAATTAACAGGGAATACTAGAAAAAATCCACCTCGAAAGATCTCCTCGACCGGACCGAGATCCAAGATTATCACGAAAAAAGTTTAATTTTATTTTTAATTATAAGAATAAAAACTAAAGGTGTACCTTCAATCCGATCCTGCAGACATATTTTTTTTTTTGCACTGCATGATTTTTATTGGTCACGAAACCCTATTAATAATGAATGAACTCATCAAAAAACATGTTTTAAAAGATAATAACCCAGCCACCCAAAAAAAAAAAAAAACAAAAAAAACCAAACAAAGAGTCACACCACAAATAAAAAAATAAAATATAAATAAATACTCACCCACCAAACTACTCCCAAAACAATCACTAAAACAGTTTGCCCCCAAAAAAAAACCCCCCAAAGGAAAAGAATAATCCCACCCCCCCCACCCCCCAGACCCACCGAGCTTTAATTTTTTTTCCCTCCCCTCTCCTCTTCCTCCCCCCGCCACATTTTTTTTTCTTTGGTAAAAGAACTAGATGTTTCCTGTCCTCCACAAAGGATAGACGAATGCCACAACCCCCCAGATTCTCATGTCAAACTGTTCCCCTGGTTGTTCTTGTCGTATTTTTTTCCATTACAAGAACTACATTACTGAAGACCAGCTCAACGACACCCAAAACTTTTGTCATAAAGACTGTATTCGATGAAATTTGGACACACAAAATAGGTCACCAAAAACTTTAGTTGAGCCCGATTCTTTTCAAACTATCTGGAAATAAAGTACTACTAAATGGTTAAGTTTTGACATCATTGGTTTATTGAACCTCTTCTCCCAACCCAAATGCCCGCTCCTTTGCCTTGACCCCTTTCATCAAATTTTGGGCAATGATAGGACCAACTTGCTTACTTACTTTTAACCACACTTTCTTTAGTTCAAGTTCATTTGCTATCAGTTTTGGAGTTTTAATGAGCTTTGCCTTCATGATTGCCCAAAATTTTTCAATTGGGCGAAGTTCCGGAGTGTTCGGAGGGTTGACGTCTTTTGGTACAAAAACTACATTATTATCTTTGTACCAGTCTAAGACGGGCCGGGCATAGTGGCAAGATGCCAAATCCGGCCAAAACAGTGTCGGGCCATCGTGAGATCTCAAGAAGGGCAGAAGTCGTTTTTGGAGGCATTCGTCCTTGTAGATTTGTCCGTTGACGGTCCCAGAGGTGATGAAGGGCTGACTCATTTTGCCACATCCGCAGATCGCTTGCCAGACAAGGATTTTTTGGCGAATTTCGACAGTTTCTTCTTCCGTACACTCTCCGGAACGGCCAACTTAGAGGTGGCGACGCAGTGTTCCTGTCCTGGCATTTGTTTGGTGTCGGCTTTAATGTAGGTCTCATCGTCCATCACAATGCAGAACGGTTTTGTGAACCACTCCCTGTACAGTTTTCTTGCACGAGTTTTGGCCACCGAGTTCTTTTTATCGCTCCAGTTTGGTGCCTTCTGGACCTTGTACATATGTAATCCAGAACGTTTTATTGTTTTGTGCACAAAACAAACTGAAACTTTCGCCTTTTTCGCAACATCCCTGATCGAAATGTTGGGATAACGCTTAAATTGGTTCAATACCATCCTGGCCTTCGCCGGATTTGATGTGGCACGTTTTTTGCCACTACCATTTTTCCGCTTGGTTGTCTTACGGTCCTTGAACGTTTTGATCACATGAGATACGGTTGAATGTGCGATTCCGAGCTGTTTTCCGATCCATCGATGAGAAGCGTTTGGGTTTTCGAAGTGAGTGCCCAAAATTTGTTGGCGCACTATTTCTTCATTCGAAGCCATCACTGAAATCACTCGACCGATTTTCACGAAACTCATTACACAATTGACACCACACAATGAAATACATTCAGTTAAAATTTCAATAATTTTTACCCACACGCTAAAAAGTTACGAACAATTGCGTGTGTCCAAATTTCATCGAATACAGTCTTTAGATGGTCCACCGCTATCATAGATGATTCGTCCTTGGAGAATGAAACGGATGTTATCTATATGGATTTGTCAGCTGCCATCGATAGGATGAATCCAGATATTGCAATTGCAAAATAGGAACGGCCTGCATTCAGTGGTTTATTATTGGATTGGATTAGGTGATATTTGTGTAGATCAAGCGTCAAGATTGATAAGGAGGTGTCAGTTTCAGCCATCTGAATCGGATGGTTTTCTCATGGCAACTCTACAGTTTGCCGATTTAGCTACATAAGTCTCCCACAGGGATTATGTTTAAACCCCCTTTTGTACAATTTTTATGTATAAGTATAAGTCTGGTTCGATTCTAAGTGCAACTGTAGATCACACATTGAGATTTTAAAATGAAAGTACTCACAGAGGATCAACTTGTTTCAAACAATTACCTGGTCCAGAACACCCGCAAGGTCTTTTAACGTTGTATCGGACAACAATTTTGTCGGCCTAAGAGTACGGTAGTTTCTGTTTTCAGTCGACGTCTCGATTGCACATCATCAAACTGAAACGGATTCAGTATCGGTGTCTTCACATTGCTCTTGGTTGAAGGCACTCAACTCATACGATGTATATCTGCCTCACCAGATGGGAAGTTGTGAATCCACAGGTGATCGAAAATTTTGAGAACCTTCTTGAGCTTAATGTTCTCCTTGTGCGTAACATAAGATGTCAACCCTTCACCGAATATTCCCGACCGTATTTGCTTCTTCATTATGCAGGAGCTTCATGGAATCCAAGAACATCATCGTCTTATTATAGCTCCAGTGATATTTTCTGGAAAATTTGACCAAGTTTATTCCACTCAATCGTTCTTCACTGACGGATCCTTGATAGAGGCGTCCGTAGGTCCGTAGGTACAACGATCAATTCATATTGCCACTCGTAAACTGCAAGCTCCTAGTTCCATATGTGTCGCTAAATTAGCTTACCCGAATTAGCTAACACTTACACCAGGCCAGTATTTTATTTGCACAAATAGTCGCAGTTCTATAAAAGAGTTCGATTGAGACCGGTAAAGTACTTATCGCATTTTTTTAATGAAAATACAAGAACATCTAAGTTATTTATCTTCGCGTTATTTTATCATCACCTTTGTGAGGGGTCAGGTGGTGATGGTGTTGAAATCGTGCACTAGAAATCGTGCACTGGTACAATCCAGGCGAATGCAAATGATAGAAAATGGAGAGAAAAAAAGGCCGCCTTCTTTTCGCCGACAGTTTTTGTATTGAAAACTCGGTAAAAATTTCTATTTATAAAAATGAACACTCGGATTTTTAAAGTTGATTCGATTTAACTTATATAAATAAATAAATTTATTTATATAAAGTTTTTGTACACACTTAGAAAATTTTAGAGTATTCGGTAATTTGTTACCGAACTTTCAACAGCTGAACGTTCGGTAATCCGATTTAACGGATTTCGGTAAAATTTGACTAGTTCCGGTAATTTTTTTACCGGAATACTGTAAAATTTCACCAAAATCCGGTAAATCGGATTACCGAATGTTCAGCTGTTGAAAGTTCGGTAAAAAATTACCGAATACTGTAAAATTTTCTAAGTGTGTAACAATCTATGCAATTGTTTAAATTTCATGAATTTGTGTACTAAATGATTGAAAATTTGAGCAATACAACCAACAATATAAAAATCACAGTAGAAGTGATTAATTAAAAAACCATTAATTTCAATCCTTGAGAAAACTAAAACTTTTCAGGTTTAGTAAAGTTTCAGGTTCAACATTTGAAAATATATAAGAATATGGCTTGTGATTACATCATAGGTTTTGTATCTTTTTGCATCTAGGTCCAGGTGCATCTAGGATAGGTTTAAATATAAAATGATGCGTAAAGCAATAAAACCTATGATGTTATCTCAAACCGTATTCTTATATTTTTGCAAGTGCAAATGACAATAAACTATTAAAACTATTTCAACAATTCCTATCAGCTTTTATGGATTATCTACGTCAAATTTCGCTAATCTAATTTAATCTAATACAAACGCAGCCAGTACGAGAAAGCATCCTGGAAATAATTGGGTTAGATGACGCTTAATTATTTTTTTTGTCAATATTGATGATTGCAGCATATCAAAGACATGATACAAGCGTCAAAGTGGTCAGGCCTACTGCGTTGCATTAACCGCAAAAGATGATTCTGTAAAATGAGTTGGATTCAAATGAATGATTTGAACTACAACGCATTTTGTGAATCTACAGGTGAGGAAGGATGCGTGGACATACTGTACCATACGCTCCGAGGTAAGAATAATAAAATAATATTTAAATAAATGATGAAAATCCGAGTAATGAAAAAACAGGTAATGATAATGATGAAAATGTAAAATCCGTATGCAATTTCATATAGAATAGTATGTAAAATATAGTGAAAGGATATAATAACTATTACACATGTATGTATATTGTTGTATAAGCTTTAAGTTTAATAATGGAGCCTCGAATATAGCCTCGAATAAATTATTTAATAAAACCTGGGAATCCCAAAGACAATCTGATATTATATGTCATATAAAGAATATTATATTTAAAATTTCGATTTTAATTTTATTATGAATGAATTACCTAAATAACTATTTAATAATAATAATGTGACAACGACAGCTAAATAGTTGAACTTAGCTAAAATTGAAAAAGGTGACCTAGCTAACTTAGCTGATCAACCTCTCATCGAAAGACTTCAGCCGTTGTAGTAAGATTAGTATTTGTGTTCACAATAATAGTCAGAGAACACAACATATGTCTGTACAAAATATATCCGACATCCACTGGTTGATCACTGAAATCATAAATTAGGTACGTATCAACATTTCAACAGTCCCTGAAAAAACTGAAAACAGAGCAGATCACTCCAATCATCAAAGCTTAAATTATACTGCATGTCCGTGTTTCATGAACATAGTAGTTGAAGTTCAGAAGTGCAATTTAAAAGAAAATGATATACTGGAATGCTGAAAAACAAATTGAGCCTCTTATGCTTGTCTTGTTGCTCCAGGATCTTGAGATGCCTGAGAATCTTTGAGAATGCAAAGATGATTCCAAAGCGTGCTATGAATTAAATGAGAATGGAAAATAGTAGGATATGATTTACAGGTATGGGTTTACAATATGATTTACAGGTACACGATCTTCAGTTGCACCCCCTCACTTCGATATTGGCAAATTGACAACATTGCCCAGGCTATGCCAACCAGCGTCTCCAGCGTTTCAGCTGGCAGTCTTTTGTGATCATATGACTCGTGGAGGCGTGAGGTAGGAACTTGTGAGGACTGGAGGTCGGTCGCTCCCTCCTTCGAAGTTGTCAACTCACCATTTGAAGCCCGGATTTTCGACGTCAAATTTCGCGTTCGAAAACTACGGCTAAATAAATAAAATTCGCATTCATTTAACATTCAACATCTAACACAACGTTCAAAGTTTTCCAACTCATTTATTTACTTACAAGGAAATCAATTACTAGAATTTACCAAACAAGGTAGGTACAGTAAAAATGTGGTTTTCAAACGGCTTTAAACCTTTTTTATTAACATTTCCAAAAATGCTGGTCAGAAACATTAATTATAGTTTTAAGATGTTGAGACCCTTATTTCAGGTATTTTTTAAAATGGATCAAGTAATTAATTATTTTTTATGTTTAATGTTACGTATTTTTTTTAGGTTGAATTGAATAAGTCGAGATCCAACTCTAGTTTTGAGTTTAGACTAATCAACAATCATCTAAATTGTTACTCTGGAAGGATTATGCATTAAAAACTCATCTTTCAATGACTTAAAGAAACCAAGTTCCAAATGAACGATACTTTATATGATAAAGTGCTCTAAGAGGTACCTTCCATAACTTACTTCAAAATGAAAGAGAATAAGGCTTGCTTCATTTAGAATTGGAACAAACTTTTGCTCATAATGTGGTGCTCCTGGTGGACGGATTTGAAAGTTCTTGGCGCCCACGTGTCGGGAATTTTGTCAGCTTCACTTATGTATTTTTGACATTTCGCAAATCGACTGTACTTTGTAAACAATCAACATGGAAGCCGAAAGAAGGGAAAAAATTGTGCACAGTTATTTGGAAAATCCATTGTGGTCTGCATCTAGGCTAGCTAAACAGCTGAAATTGCCCAGAAATACCGTATGGCGCGTTATCAAACGGTATAAGGAAACATTGACGACGATTCGGAAGCCTCAAGCCAATCGTCGGAGTGGAACTGTCGACCGGAAACTGCGTGGTAAGATTTTGAAGACGATTAAGAGGAATCCCAATCTGTCGGACCGTGATTTGGCCAGAAAATTCGGTGCTGCCCATAGTACCGTGAGGAGAACTCGACTCCGGGAAGGAATCAAGTCGTATCGAGCTAGCAAACAGCCAAATCGGACCATAAAACAGAATAGTGTGGCCAAAATCCGTGCTCGGAAGCTATACTACCAGGTGCTGACCAAGTTCGACGGGTGTCTTCTGATGGATGATGCAACCTATGTCAAGGCTGACTTCGGGCAAATCCCAGGTCAAAAATTTTACTTGGCAACGGCTCGGGAGGATGTTCCAGCCAAATTTAAATTTGTTTTTGCCGACAAATTTGCACGAAAATTCATGATTTGGCAGGGCATTTGCAGCTGTGGCAAAAAAACGAAAGTTTTCATTACAAATTAGACAATGACGTCGGAACTATACCAAAAAGAGTGTCTCCAAAAACGAATTTTGCCGTTCATTCGATCCCACGACCATCCCGTAATGTTTTGGCCAGATTTGGCAAGCTGTCATTACAGCAAAGTCGTTCAAGAATGGTATGCAGAGAAAGGGGTCCAGGTTGTTCCGAAAAACCTTGACCCACCCAACTGCCCCCAGTTCCGCCCTATTGAGAAATACTGGGCAATCATGAAGAGGAGAATTTTAAGGACTCAAGGCAAAGGGAAAGGTTGTCAAAGACATCAATCAGATGAAGACCTGGTGGAATAAGATAGCTAAAACGATGGACGAAGAAGGTGTGCGCCGCCTAATGAGCCGTGTTTCAGGAAAAATTCGAGAATTCCTTCGAAACCGTGACGAATAATTTTATCCGTACTTTTTCTTAAAAGTATGAAGAAAACGCTACATTTGTATAAAAAAAGATCTTGAATTCAATAATAAATAACTGAAATACAGGCAATTGTTTTTGTTCCAATTCTCTCTGAAACAAGCTTTAAATAAAAATTAGGAACGGCCATTTTTATTTATATTTTAAATACCGTACACATTTCCCTTTCCTCTCACAGCACGTAGTGAACTATGCTTAATGACATCAAGTTAAGCATAATTAACTCTTCATACTCAACTAACGAACTAACGCTTTGAACTTGTAATTAACTAAGCTGTTTAACTTTTGCACTAATCGTAAACTCATTTTCCACAACACTGCCAATCGCTGCATTGCAATAAAGCGTATCGTCGTTCTAGTTGAATCAGTTCTCCTAATCTAGCCATGTTGACAAGAGAAATTGTGAACATTTTTGAATTAAATTCTTTTCAAATTGCGCAATACGCATGACGTTGGTTGAACTTACAGAACCAATGGTTGCAATCTATCTTACTGACGTCTTACTATCTGATGAAACGGAAAATAAAACTCATTCGGTTATAGTTGACGATGTTAGCTTGCATTTCCAATTACTGTTTGGGAAACTTGGAATGTACATAACAGTTGAAAAAGCATTCAGAAAAGGTTTTTGAATGCGATTCAAGTTCAGTGCGGTGATGTCGATATGAAATTAGCTTGATTTTCCATAATATTAAAATCATTTGCATCTTAACTAGCATTCTACTTCTTTTCGATAGTCACCAGCATTTGATCCACAGTTGATACTTGTTAAACTAAATAACCAAGGTAAATAAAAGGCCTGCGCTAGAAGTTGTAAGTAAATATATATACATATGTGATGTGATAACCAGACTCATATATATATATATCCGTGTTACCTATTAGTAGTATAATTCAAGCTATATAGTAAGCAGTCAGAATCATGAGCCATTGCCATCTCTACTAAATGTCAGTGGTTTTTTCAACAGGTTTTCCAGCGGGGTGCTAATAACCGAATTATTGTTCCTTTTCCGCTTTACGAAACAAAAACATAAGCATGGACCACGTGTTTTCTTCCACTACATCAACAACAGGTAGGTAAACGGTGCCCATGAGCTTTACATGAGTGCTGTAAATACAACAACTATAGCAGATAACATCGGAAATGCTCGGAAAACGATTACACGATAATGCGAAAATGCGAAAATTTACTCGGATCAAATCGTTTCATGCAGTGTTGCCGAATAACGTGAGCAATTAACTTTCAAATTATTAGAACTAAGTCTGGTAGTGAGTGAACCGTTGAGTGGACATATGTAAATGACATAAATGGCGAACTTAGTATTTGCAAATACTGCAAATACTTATTTTTATTTAGTGTAGTGGCTGGCTTAAACTTTTAAGGTGACAGTTGATATTTACATCACCACTCCATATATTTGACGGCACGAATCTCAAAACGAGCATTCAGTTCCGGAAATTTGAACGACTCGTATGCTGCAGTGCATTAACAATTTATTTTATAATTCGTTGTGCGAAATCTTTGTCTACTAGTCGATGATGGCGACCATTTGAGGATTCCTTTTTCTATCATCTTAATAACTCAAAATTGAAACCAAGAACCGTGTTATGACAACTTGCATAAGAATGCTACGTGACAAGAGCGTTACGATATGACTTGGCTTAATATTCAATGAATAATTAGGTTAAGCGGACTAAGTACCTAGTAACGCACAGTAAACGTTTTCGCCAAAACAATAACTCAGTTATATAAGTAAACGATCGGGGCATAATGGGCAACCTACTTAACTATTATTGATTATGTAACTTAATATGTGTCTAGATCACATGCACACACATGTAAATATACAAGAATTAAGGCATAAAATTCAAATTCACAGCACCCAAATCAAATCAAAAGCTTTTTGATCAGTTTTATTTCATATCAATGTGCTCGAATTTTACATTTTAAAATTTTCAAATACTTAAACGCAACACTCATTTTAAAGAAAACACAGATTGCAGACACCTACTTTTTTAAAAATATCTAATTGCCATGCTGGTTTTCATAGACGAGATCTTTAAGTAATGATGAAAAAAAAACTAATCAATGTTACCCCGTTTTAGGGTACTATAAAACTATTCATAAACCGCATATTCATTTATGGATACCCAATCAGAAAACTGATGACTGTAAATAAACACACTACCGTTCGTAACAACAAGTTAATGCCAAAGGAAGGTTAGGTTGAGTTTTTTGCTTCTATATGGATACAAATTTCGCCCATTTAAATTTAAAATATCGATGTACAACTTGAAACATAAGAACAATTTAAAATAAATAGAAAGCATGTTTTGAAGAAAAATAACAATGTTTGTTTGAATCAAATTCAAAGAATGTAAATTTCAACAATACATTCATCGAGTAGGCGAATTTGAACGTGTACTTCTCTCTCCAAAATGTGAGGCCGGGACAAGGTTTCGATGCAAGCAACATGAGCCAGCCGTCACATTAATCGGTAGGATATTTGCTCGATTCCAGTAGGTTAACTCTGAGCAAACCCCTTCAACCTGGAACCTGTAAGCATTCAAGCCAAACACAGAATTTAGATAACCTAGATTCATAGAAATCTTAGAAAATAAATTTAGAACGCAACTAGTTGAATCCAAACATTATTAAAAAAAAAATCTTGTATCCCAAATTTGTACATTTATTCTTATCATTACTATGTTTAAAATAAACATAACATGATTTTTATTTCCAACATCGATGACACTTAGTTTTAAACAAAGAATATGTTTGAAATAAAGCAAGTTTATGTTTGCGGCCAGAATAAACTAAGAATATGTTTGGATTTACATGGAATGTGTTTGTTATAACAGTATTTTTTCTGCGTGTGGTCAATCACAATAATTAATACGGTTTTTTTTATCAAAACATCGCGGTAAATCTACTGCGAACATGATTGGAAATTTTATCCTCAATTTTGTAAACGCTTGTTTAGTATGCCACCATATTATGACGATTATGTCGATGAACGAGATTAATTTTCAATATTGTTCGGTTACTCAAACCAAATTTATATTGTGGTATTTATTGATTGGCATACCAAATAATATTAAAAAGAGTATTTTTGGAATGATTTTGGTGTAATTTTTGGTTTCATATTGTGTGGTCATTATGTCCCTAATACCTCTAGTGCTACAGACAAATATTCGAATTGAGCGAAAGCTTTACAATGTAATTGTAAATTGCCCCTAATACCTCTATTTTCATGCACCACTGTGCAAACTGTGTGTCTTTAGTTCACATGAATTCAAAAGCAGTTTTTCGTTCATAATCAAACAATTTATAAAAATTGGTTCACTCATCTGCCGAAACGCAGTGAACCAATTTTCATCATCGGTTATATAATTCTGGAAGAAAAAATAAACACTGCTTTTTAAATCTGATGACGGTTTTTTTATAATAATTTGAAATTTTGAAATTAATTTATTAAATAATAAACATAGGGGATGTCTCCCTTGACTCAGCCAATATTCAACGATCGATTACATTTGTTATTATAACTCATAAAGTATTAGAGCTGGAAGCGATTTTTAACTAGTTATACACTTGGATGATAGTCACGCCACTTACCCCTACAAAGTTTTGAGTTAGCCGATTTTTCTATAAGATACTTTATTTAAAAATAATTCAACCAGTTATGCACAAAAAAGAACTGATTTCATCAACAGATGCAAATTTCTTCCCCTTCAGATGCAGTAGATGCAAATTTATTGAATCCTCCCTTAGCTCAGTCGGTAAAGGCGCAGCTACAAAGCAACACCATGCTGGAGGTGGCTGGATTCGATTCCCGGTCTAGTCTAGGAATTTGTCGTTAAGGAAAATTTCTCGACTCCCTGGGCATAGGGTATGATGGTACTTGCCACATAATCATACTAATGCAAAAATGGTACCTGGCATCGAAAGCAATAAGCTTGAAATGCTATAAAAAAATGCAAATGAAAACACTATAAAACCGGAAGCTTAGTTTTGGGTTGACCAAGAATATCGAAAACTAGGGAAATCGAGAAAATTTCAAACCGAAAAAAAAATTGGAACGGCCCTAGTCAAAATGCTACTTTCAACCACGACAAAATTGAAAAGGAATTCAGCCAGACAACTCACTACTATTTCACGGTATCTTCTCAAGCATCAAAAGCCAATTTTTTTAAAATTCAAAGAGAAGTCCTCCATACCTGTACTCCGCGCGCGAGGCTTTTTTTTAAACTATCACAACACGAAACAAATTTCTATCATCATCACCGTGACGAACAAAACAGTTTGTAGTGTTGATAAAAGTGAAAAAAAAGTGTATGATGTATGATGATGTATGATATGTACTACCACCCATTGTAGCACGGAAACTAAGTCCGACAGCAATGGGCTCTCCTCTCTGTTAGACTTGATCAAGCTTTAATAACCACTGATTATCCTAATCATGCCGTTGTATGAAGGGCCAAAAAGGGGTTGGGTGGATCGATATGCAACATCACTTATACGTATCCACAGGGATATAAAGAATCTCCTTCCAACAACAAGATTGAACAATTGGTCAAAAGAGCAAGCTATCTAACATGAGGATGCCCCAATGGGCGGGGAGAAGAGCCCACCCTCTATTCACAAACTGTTAGCAATGGGGAGTTGGCATTCCCACTCTCCCCATCCAGAGTTCTTCAATCGGGTGCCCTGATGGTTCCTCCCATTCCCATGAAATATTTATATAATGGTGTGTATATTTATGTGAATGAAAAATACTACAAGCATTCGTATCTATAATATATGATCTTCATTCGGTTGATTCTGAAATGCAAGAAATGTTTTAAAATGTTAAAGTGTAGAGTTCTGTGGTTCGCGCTTAAGCACGTTTTCGTTCGTTTTCAGCGATAGCAGATTTCACCAACATTTTGATTTGAAGTATCCTGAAAAAGTTTATTGAACCTATTGAAATTTTACAAAACTAACATTTATACATTTTAATTTACTGTTGCCATGGTCACTATTTGCTACTTGATGCTGATTTTATAATAGCAATCCGCTTTTATTTTTGCTGACCTAATAGTTATTGCTACCGAGTTAGGAGTGGAAAGATTTAAGAGGAAGGGAGTTAAAGATAAATGGGCAAAAAACAATAAGTAATGTTTTAATCATCTCTGAAGTAAAATCAATAAAACAATATTACCAAATATAATGATATTGTGAGTTATGATCAAATAATGACAAAGGTTGATGTAAAATCAAACATTTGCCAAATGCACACAGCGCTGCATGAATCAGATCAGCTCAGAATTGGTAAAAAGTCATTTGCAAACCGGAAATGAAAAATACATTCAGCAAACAGTGCAAAAGCCTACCACAGATTTTCAAAAGCCTACCACAGCTGTAATTTTCGGCGTTATATACTGGACATATAAGGAATGCTAGATGTCATAAATTGAATGTATGTTTCGTGTTTAAGCCAGATACCGCCTAAATCAGGTTTGTTGCATGAAAATGTGAAGGTCATGATATGATGGAAATAATACGATGTTGTAAAGAAATACTACATAATGTACATATAATAATTAAATGCCGCTATTTGCCACTTCCGCTGCGATTTTAGATGATCGAAACTCTAAAATAGCGAAAATTCCAACGTGATATAATGAAATAAAGTTGATCACCTGGCATCCTAGCAAAATAGCAAAGGAAATTTAGGCAAATAAATTTCATATGAGTATGATTACTGCCCAAAAACGGAAACTCAATAAATACAAAAAAAAAATTAAAAATGAATGACAGGAAATTCTTCGATAACTCTTTTTTTCCTACTGGTCCCAAAAATGATTCTTTATGTCTGTAAAATAGAAAAGGTAGGCTCATAAACAATGTTAATTTCTTAAGTAACTAATTTGGACGACGAATATTTTTTTTTGTAGAATTTGTCGTATATAATCCTCTCTCTAAAAAAAATTTAAAATCCATCCTATCTTTTCAAATACACAACAAGGTGGGCCAAAACTTACAACGATGCAAATGCGAAGCTGAAAATAGCATTGAATAATATTGTGAAGGGATGTTATAATATAAAATGATAATAACAATTATATTTGTAATGTCTGCATGTCTACTGATACTGCTGCAATTGTAGAAGGACTTGCATTATCATTGCCACGGGGGAAGAAAACAATTTAAAATTATTATACAACACTTGGGAATTCCATGGATGATCTGAAATTATATACCGTATAAAGAATACTTCCATTTTCCGTGGTAGGGTAAGATTTCAGCATGCTACTTTACCGGGTCACGCTGCCTACATCGCCTTGGTGCGGCTGCCACCTAATGTATAGTTGACGCGATACAGCGTTTCCTACTCAGCCGCTGGATGCCAGGACAGACGCTGTTTGAGCCGCACCCCCTTGGTGGACAGACGCTCGGCACGCACTTCCTCAATCTAGCTGAAGTCAGAAGGACAACAGTGCCCAGGCTGCAATACCAGCTAAGTACGCAACCCTTAGCTGGCGGTCTTTGTCATCTCTTGACCCGTGGAAGCATGAGGTAGGAACTTGTGAGGACCATAGCTATGCTGCGTGGACGCACGCTCCATCCCAGGTGTCTACTCACCATTTTGCAGCCCTTGATAAAAGTGAAAAAAAAAGTATGAAAAAAGAAATTAACCAACTCATTGTAATGCATTTGTAAAAAAAACTCCGTCAAACACTATTTTCATTTTTTTAAACAAAAAAAAAGCAACAAAACCGTACAAAAAATGGTCCACACACAATAGTCCGTTTTAAAACATCCGCAGCTACAATCTTCATAAATGATTAAAAAATTTCGCTTACTTCTTAGCATACAGTTTTAACGTGTGAAATACAGAATCTTTTAAATTCTGAAAATGGTGACGCAAGTTTAATGTGTCTTGGTGTCGAATTGAAAACATTTATTCCTTAAAAGTAGAATGAGTTTTGTGAAGCAAGAGATTCGGTGTTCTTATTCCATCCGCGTAATGTATTTATGAATATCACATCCTCTTTCAATTCGATCACATAAATATTGAGGCAGCAAACAATTAACTACTTTAAAAATGAACACCATAGACAAATCTACAATTCTCTGCTTCACCGATAACCATTGCAAGGCGTCCAACATAAAACTCGAGAAAGTGAATCTGTTGCATCTCAAAATCATTGCATTATTTTATTCTGCAAACGCTGTTGCCTTAATATTTGTGTTTGATTGACCAAAAATAAAATGGAAGGGCAACAGTCCAAATGAGGAGAGATGATTGATATGTATAGCTGTATTTTACTGCAAGTAGTGAAATCGTTTTTCAATCGGCATAGAATTCCATACTTCATGGTAATTTTCTTGATGACATTGTCAATGTGAACGTTGAACTTTAGCTTGTCATCAATAATCCCGCCAAGATATTTAATCTCTCGAACGCGATCAATTGCCTCATCATCAACCGTAATTGAGACATTCTCATTTATTTGATTCTGCGAGGTTACCATAAATCTAGCTTTACTTATATTCAATTTCAATTGCTTACATTTCAACCATCTTAGTAGTCCCCCACTCGAGCGCCCAAGCGTTGAAGTCCTCCGCTATTACCAACGAGTTTAGGCCAGTTACCTCAGATGTCATCCGATCGAGCATATTGGAAAACTGTTCAATCGATCATCTTGGCGATACGGGGCAGCTGCAGAAGAACACTCCATTGACTTTTACAACCACGAAGCCTTTGTTTGTGGTAGACACAACCTCCTGAACCGGGTACTTGCCCGCCGTCCATAATGCCGCCATATTAGACCAGTCTGCAACCCAGTTGCTGTTGCCGGCTGGGATGCAGTTTGGTTCGGAAATTCTAGCGATATCCGATGCCGACTCGCGAACTGTCTGACAAGTCGCGAGCAAACGGCTTGACCTGATGCATTTGTACACGTGATCGCGTTTGATTCAGTTGAAAAAATTGAGAACGTAGTGATTTCGAAAGCAATTCCCTTGTGTATCCGAAAATTGGTGGATCGTGATATGCAAAACGGTGAATCGCATCGGGCTGTCGCTAAGAAGTACAGTATTAGCAAGGCAGCGGTTTGGAAAAGTCTACTGAAACAAAAAACGTTCAGATTAGTGATGGATCGCCCAGGCAGAGGCAGGAAGCGCAAAACGTATACACGAACGGACACCAAGATCATGCGCGAAGTCAAGAAAAACTCAAAAGTAACTGTCCGTGACATCCAGGAAACCCATCAGCTATCAGTTTCTGGTCGAACTGTTCGTCACCGTCTTGTAGCACAGGGGCTGATTAATAAAGTTGCCTGGAATCCAGCTAGGCAAACAAAGCCAAACGGCTAAGGTTTGCTATTGAGCATGCTGATAAGCCCGTCTAGAAAGCGGTTCTCTGGACAGACGAATCAAAATTCAAGCTTTTCCATCGAAAGCGGCGGGTTCGTGTGTTGTGCAGATCGGGTGAGGAGCTTCAGGAGCGCCACATCCAAGGCACGAGGAAGCATGGAGTCCTCCTCCAATGTGATGGTCTGGGGGTGTTTTTCGTGGAGTGGAGTGGGTAGCCTCGTGAAAATCGACGGGATAATGACGGCAGATTCCTACATCAACATCTTGCGAGAAAATCTGGAGGTTTCGCTGATCCAGGCGGATCTTGAAGAGAAGTTCGTATTTCAGCATGACAACGACCCAAAGCATGCTGCCATGAAGACCAAGTCTTTCTTCCGGTCTTGTCGGATCAAACCGCTGGAATGCACTCCACAAAGTCTGGACCTCAACACCATCGAGAATTTGTGGGCGATTCAAGATGCCAGGGTTGACAAAACTCGTGTTACCAATAAATTCAACTATTTTTAACGCCTGAAGCGCGCCTGTGAAGAGCTTGATCCACAGCACCTAAGGAACCTGGTGGAGAGCATGCCGAAGCGCCTGCAGCTGGTCCTGAAGACCAAATGAGGACACATAAATTATTAAAATGCTTTTCTTTTACTCAAAATTATCTTCCCGTGAGCCAAAATTAAGTGGGCACTTTTTATTGTCACTGTTTTGTTTTTCAACACGAATAGATTTTTTTTTTTAGTCGAACTCTTTTTCATTATTATTCCATAAGTGAAACTTGAAATGAATATTATAAATAAGATATAAAAAATACTACAGTGTTTTTACTTTAATTTTAACAAAATAAATGAGAGAAATTCCAAAAATGATGAGGTAGGCACTTTATTTTGCCTATCAGTGTATACAGTATGTCCCATAAAAATGCGAAGGTTTTCAATACTTATTTTTGGGTAGCTTTGAACATTGTTTTTACAGTTTTATTGCATGTGTGTGTAATCATCTGACTATATACTCTGAGACGATGGAAACAAAACAGTGGTTCGCGACTAAAAAATTTGAGAAAAATGTACGCAAAGGAGGTTGTGGCAAGTTTTCTGCTGCCCCCAAAAGGCTACCGTTTACCATATCCAACGTTCCGATATTTCAAAAACTACCATGCAACGTTTGGTCAAAGATGACTTGAAATGTTTGTCCAGGGCAAGAGTAAAGCGCCACCTTGTAAAGGACCGAATAAAACAACTACGGCTGGAGCGCTCGAAACGTTAGGTGTCAGCATTAAAAAAGAAGCATACCATCATCGTATTCTCCGATGATAAAATGTTCACCATCGATCCCGTATCTAACACACGTACTGACAGGTTTATTTCACCGAAGAAGATTGAGGATGTTCCAAAGAACGTGAAATTCAAGTTTACAACCAAACATCCGGCAGTTGCGTCCAATGGCTTGAAAATGCCTCAAAGCTTATTTATACCGAGGTTTACATGAACATTTTGAAGGACCACGTTCTGTCATGGATGAAAGCCAACTTTGGAGCACACCAACCCGTCATTTTCCAACAGGACGAAGCACCGTGTCAAACCTCAAAAAGGACTCAAGTGTGGCTGAAGGAAAACATAGAATTTTGGCCAAAGGCCTCCTAGCAGCTCGGACTTGAATCCTTTGGATTATTTAATATGGGCATATGTTCAGGCTAATGCCTGTGAACGTTCTCACCCCAAAGCTTCCATTACCAAAGCGTAGAACCCGATGACCGACTCACACATAGAAAAGGTGTCCCCCCCCTTCCCCCCCCCTTTGAAAAAGGGTAACCAAAAAAAAGAAGGAAAAATAGAAAAAAAAAAAAAAAAAAAGTTTAAAAAAAGAAACCCCAAATAAAATTATGATTTTTTAAATCATTTTCTATATAAGGAGTGTATCGAAAAGTAGTTATAAACTTCCAAATAATAAAATAGGCATGAAAACATGGTTAAAATTAACATACTATTTCAGTTTATTATAGCTTAACATGTTTACAAAAGATCCAAACGGAAAAACTAGTCATCATGTTCATTTCTGTAGAATGCCCGTACCTTTGATTTGACACCTGCCATCAAATTCTGCACAGTGACCTTTGTGCACTTCCTGGATGCCGCTGCCCAATTTTTCTTAAAATCGGTCATGTTTTGGGACACTGTACCATCCTTCTTAAATATACGCTTGACTATTGCCCAATAGCGTTCGATCGGTCGCAACTGGGGACAGTTTGGTGGGTTGATGTCTTTTTCTACGAACTTGATGTTATTCTCCGTCAGCCACTGTAGAGTGGATTTGGCGTAATGTGCCGATGCCAAATCTGGCCAGAAGAGAGGAGGGGACTGGTGCTTTCTATACAATGGTAGCAACCTGTTCTTCAAACATTCCTTTTGATAAATCTCAGCATTTATAGTTCCTTTTGTATAGAAAATTGAAGAACGTAAGCCACATGTGCAAATAGCTTGCCAAATGAGCACCCTCTGACCGAATTTCTCCATCGCAACAGTCGTATCTGCGGTTGGCACACGTTCCCCAACAGATTTAGTATAAAACTGCGGCCCCGGTAGCGTTCTTGAATCTTCTTTAACGTATGTTTCGTCATCCATCAAAATGCACTGGTCGACATTGTCCAAAATGCAGCTGTACAGCTTTCGAGCCCTGGTTTTGGCACGAGACTTTTGTTCCGGAGTTTGTTTGGGCACTTTCTGCTTTTTGTACGTCTTCAAGTCATTCCTGCGCTTGATTCGTTGAATCATTCCGATGCTGGTCCTGAACTTCTTGGCTAGATCGCGAGTAGAGGCAGATTTGTTCCGTTGAATATAATCCACAACTTTTTGGTCCAAATCGGGGTTGCTGGAGCCGGGTTTCCGGCCACTTCTTGGTAAATCCTTGAGGGAGCACTCCTTACCAAACTTTTCGATGATGCGTTTTACACTTGCCGGGTGAACATTTACTCTTTTCGCAATCTGGTTGTAAGTAACACCCTTTTCGGTGCACCAAGTGTGCAGAATTTTCTTTTTAGTCTCAAATTCAATTCGCGACATTTTGAATACAACTTTATCAACGGAAATGAATGAACCGAATAATCATTTTTGAAATGTAAACAAAGCAAATGGCGCTTACACGCTAAAAATATATACAGTAGTTTATGCGTAATAACGCATCGAATGTTTATAACTACTTTTCGATACACTCCTTAAAAAACTCATTTGAAACTGAGGCATGGATTTTCGCATTTTTTTTATGGGACATACTGTAGATATATAGTGAACAACTATAAATTGATTAAAAATATCTCAATTGCTTCGAAATAAATCGGTCATCCTGGTAGCAACACGATTTTGTTGATTATCGGCGAATTAATAACAGATTTGGCACATAGGCAAAATCAAAGAGCTAGGCTAACATTACATCACGTTACCCTATATTATTTTTTTTTATTTGTTATTTATAGCGTTATAGCATTATAAATTTATCAATATGTTCATCAAAGTTTTTATATCATAAATTTATCAATTTCTTTATATATACCTATTTTTGTACGTATATTTTTTTAGTATGCTTTCATCTATTCGTTGATAAATTAATACATCTAGTTCTTTTTTGTTATTTACTTATTAACTCACAGTTATATATTTAAATAAAAGTTTCAATGTTAATAGCTATATACATATTTATTTATTCTTTTTATTTTCAATAAAGTTTTCATTTATTTATCGATCAGGACCATCAATCCATTTTCAATTGATCAAATAAATTACAAATTGTTTTTTTAACTTTTTTTTTCTATGATATTGAATGAATTTATTTCTTTATATATAAGTTTATAAACTTCTTAATAAATTTATGTATTTATTCATGTTTAAGCTAATGTATTCAAAATTCATGTATCAATTTATATATTTATTTAATATGTTATTAAAGAAAAATTATATATATATTTATATATATATATATATATATATATATATATATATATATATATATATATATATATATATATATATATATATATATATATATATATATATATATATATAATATATATATATATATATATATATATATATATATATATATATATATATATATATATATATATACAGCGATTCCACGGGAAAAGAATAGAGTTGAAAAAAAAAGTTGTCCGATTTTGCTCAAAATCGCTTGGTATGTTCTTCATCAAAAATAATAAGACCCGTATTTTTTAATTTTTTTGTTAGGATGACCATGTTCGATATAGGGTTACCTAAAAAATCGACATTTTTCTAAATATTTTTATTTTTAAAAAATCATAACTTCTGAACCACTGGGTCGATTTGCAATGTCTTTCTATTAATAGAAAGCTCATTATTTTTAATTTTTATTTAAAATATTGATTTAAATAATTAATGTACTTAAATTTGCTAAAATGGTCAAAGTATTTGTTTTTTTATGATTTTAGAAATGTTGGACCACAACGACTATTTATTTTTATATTTTTTTATCAAAATTCAAACATTTTTACAAAACATATCAAAAAATCTTAAATGTTCATCGAGCCGTTTTTGAGTTATATTTTTTTGAAAATTTCAAGTTTTTTTTCCATACACACATGGAATGAGCATCATTTTCCATCAATTCAAAATATCTGCGGGAATTATTTCATTGTAGTTATTTTATTTTAAATCAAAAGTAGCTGAACATATATTCAACGAAACTAAATGTAGCGGAAAGCATAGCAATCCACAAACAAAATCCCAAAAACTTGCTTAGCAAGGGTCAAGTGGCTGTTTAAACCTTCATCAGAAAAACAACTAACTAAACAACACAACACCAATTTGACTACCTTCAAACGAAGTAATAATGAATAACCTTGTTGATATCAAACAACATTTTAGGTAACAAACAAACACATAAACACACTCAAGTACCTCCCCTACATCACACACTGTGGTACCAACAAACCTACTATAAATACTAGACCTACTGTGATGTTCCCTTCAAGTCGAGCAGTCGAAGTCTGTAAGTAAGCTTCCAGTAGAATTAAAAAATGCTCGCGTGTACTTGCAAAAATTTGAGAAAAGTGTTTCAATGTTTTATTTTTTATTTTTAAAAAGTGATCAAATGAAGTGTTAATTTTAAACGTTTAATACAATGAAGCACGAATGCTCAAATTGCCATGTTTGGAGTAATAGTTACAAGAAAGTTACTCCTAAACTATATGGTTATGCAGCGGAAAGGAGAATAAAATTGGATAAAAGCTGTTCCTACATTTGTAATACCTGCTATTGCAGACTTTATCGCTTTATCAAGAAAGAAAACGAGCCAGCAACTCCAAGTGCAGTTAATCTAGAATGTGGAAATCAAGAACTCACCGTTTCTGAACCATCGAAACTTGATGATCTCGCCGTTGCCGGACCATCAGCCACCACTAATTGGAAATATCTGCTGAGAAAGCGTAAGGATACTTACGAAAACGTAATGTGATTTTGAAGATTCTGCTTTGCACCACAGGTCCGACATGTAGAACGACGTTGAGCGACAGCTTGGATGGTTCCGACTTGTGCTTTTTTGAAGTTGTTGTATGGTGCTACCGGTAGGGTAAATAGTGCTTCGGTGGGTCATTAACTTCGGTGACTTCCCGGCACTGGCCGAGATCCTCGTACTCGTTTATGAAATCGGTGTTTTGTTGCTTGAGCTCGGGATTACGTGCAAACCGTTTCTCCAGCATGAAGAAACGTTTGAGAGCTAGGGGACGACAGTTGTCCAACTGTTAGAGGTTGTCTTTGAATGGCAGATTCACCACGAACCTACCACTTGAGTCACGTTGGTATGTTGAATGGAAGTATGCTTCCCGTGCTTGTTGCTCTAGGGAGATTGGATGTGCGTTTGGTACTTCCACCTTCCAAAAATAATGTATCGATTCCTCGATGGAATCGATCCATGCGTGTTGGCGTGTTGGATGGCTATGTGTGAGTCACACAGTGTGACACGTATAATTCGTTGATCACACCGGCTACCACCCATCCTAGATGAGTGCCTCGAAGTTGTGGCAGATTGTCACCTAGGTTTATTCGGTCGGGCTTCAGAATGTCGAAAAAAAGCTCTCCTCCGATTAACAAATCTACCTTCGTGAATGTCATTCGGGAGCGTCCAGTGGTTGCAGTAAATGCGTGTACTTGGAAATGAACCTGTAACCTTTGGTGCCACTAGGCACTCTATGTTGGCGTGGAAGTGTCCATAACTTGAACGGAAATTCATGAACAATTTGTCTCTGGCTAGGTTACGTATGGCGTTAATTCCGGAGATTGTAATGTTGGCTAGCGTCTTTGCCAGTCCTAGGGGATTTGCCATTTTTTTTTCTTTTATTTTACGTCGGCCTACTTCCTCACATGGTGACAATCACCGACGCCAGGGAGAAGACTCCACCACCTGAACCATACCTAACGACTCATGAATATGAGTCGGGACCAACGGCTTTACTTCCCTTCCGAAGCAAGACGTGACCAGATTTTTTCGCCTCAGAAAAACCACCGACGTCGACTGGGATTGAACCCAGACCGACTGGGGGCCAATTAGCAGTCACGCTTACCACTACACCACCGACGCCGGCGATTTGCCATTTCGTCGAGAAGGAAACGACACGGATGCGATTGTTTCGATCGATGGCTTGGATGACAGCGGCAAACAGCAAGACAGTCGTCGCTGTGGACATGCGAGCATGACTGATTGTGCAGGTAGTGGATTTAGCATGGATCATGGGATGGGCTGGAACTTGTGGTAGCCGCGTTGCTTCTCTGCAATATGTTCTGCGGAAATAAATCGTTGATTGGTAGAAACGTAACTCAACTCCCTTCTGGATGCGCTCCTATCATTCGTTCCTATGGCCCCGTAATTGTAACTGTACACGCACCAGCTTCTGCTCGACTTGGCCTCTCTGTCGAAACAATCTATTCAATCGAACCATTATTTCGGGCTACATGGTAGTTCTCCAATCGTAACCACGAAACGAACTTGAACTAGAGCTGGGTGTGGAACGTCTGTAAAAGGGAGGACCAGGTAATTCGATTTCTTCCACCAGTGTGGCACCTGGTGCTGGCTTCACTGGTGAATGCTCTACAGGCATCGCAGATTCACTTTCACTCACTACTGTTCAATAAATTCGATCACTTCTGCCTTCTAATACTATTGTTCTTGCTGTTCACTCTTTCACAACACTTCAACTAACGAGCGGCGACTCTGGTTGCACTTCGTGTATTTGTGATCCTTGCTCGAACACGTTCGGACACGTTCGAACGTTTTCGTGTTCACCCTGAAATACGCTAGTAATTATTGTCGACTGGATTCCTATCCGGCTCGAAGGATCATTCTATGTTCCGTCTCGGTGGAACACAGGTAAAGACAATCGTACTAAATTTAACTCTTATGTTGACTCTTAAACGAGCCTTTGGATAACGATTTCCCTTTGATGCGAGTGTCAAAACAGTGTCATCCGTTACTATTTACGTTCCACTAGCATGTGGTTTTGACAAAATAATTCAGAAGAACAAGTGTGTCGATGGTAGTCAGTGCGTGAGCTTAAGGTGAGCAGTTTACTGCCCTTGATCATTTCTTTTCTTTGTTTTACAAGGACGATATCTTGCATCTTGGCAATGGAATCAAATACTCAAAGAGAAATCTTCCTTCACCCAGTTAGTATCCCACAGCGGGACAAACTTTAGAGCGGAGAGGGAACGGGTTTTCAATCACACTGTTGCGTACTATCTTCGACATAACACACCCAACGTGATACTGGCAGGGGACTTCAACTGTGTAGTACGGCAATGTGGTGCATCAGGAAACGACCATAGTCCAAAACTCCAGCGAACTATTCAGCAACTTCAACTTGTAGACGCCTGGGAAGTACTGCAACCCCACTCCGCAGGGTCTACACACATCTCCCACAACTCTTCGGCCAGACTTGATCGCATCTCTGTCAGCGCCGGAGAACGCAACCAGCTGCGAACTATCGACACATCTGTTTGTTGTTTTCGACCACAAAGCAGTCACCATGCGCATGTGCCTTTCCAACTTTGGAAGAGAGGCAGGTCGAGGCTTTTAGACCCTCCGTCCACACCTACTGACAGCTGAAAACATCAACGATTTCCGATTTAAATGGCAGTTTTGGACCCGTCCGAAGAGAAACTACTCGTCTTGGAATTAAATCTTTTTTTAGACGGAATTCGAAGATCGAAATAAATAGTCGTTGTGGTCCAACATTTTGAAAATCATAAAAAACAAATACTTTGACCATTTTAGCAAATTTAAGTACATTAATTATTTTAATCAATACTTTTAATAAAAACTTGAAGTAATGAGCTTTCTATTCATAGAAAGACATTGCAAATCGACCCAGTGGTTCAGAAGTTATGATTTTTTTTTAAATAAAATTTTTTGAAAAATGTCGATTTTTCTGGTAACCCTATATCAAACATGGTCATCCTAATAAAAAAATAAAAAAATACGGGTCTTATTATTTTCGATGAAGAACATACCAAGCGATTTTGAGCAAAATTTTTTTCAACTCTATTCTTTTCCCGTGGAATCGCTGTATATATTATATATGTATAAAGTTTTCAATGATTTCCTTGTATTAACTTTTGATTTATGTTTTTTTTAAATTTTTTTTTTTTCATTTATTGGTTTACATTTATTTATCGATGAATTATATTGAAATAAATTTATGTACTTATTGTTTTACGCGTTAATTAACTTATTAATAAAATTTTTGATTCATAACATAATAAATATAAATATATATATATATATATATATATATATATATATATATATATATATATATATATATATATATATATATATATATATATTTATATATAAATATATATGTATTTGAATGTATCAATGATATTTTTTTTATTTATTCATTCAACAATTAAGTCCTTAATTGTATTTTAATTCATAAAATTATTCATACACAAGTATTTATTTAAATGTATCAATGAATGTATTTATTATTTTTTTCATTCTTCAATTTCACCATTCTTAAACATTTGAATTCATAAAATGTTTGATTTTTTTCCCCTTTTCTATTTATAAACATTTTTTACTTATTTATTTATTGATTTATATGGTTTGTTTTATTAATTTATACATCAATAACAATACTAAATTGTTTTTATTCATTTTTTTTATTCATTAATAAAGTTTATTCTCATATTATTATTATGAATAAATATAGTAATCTTAGTAGATATTAATGGTTACTGCAACAGTAGCTGAAATAGGTGAAGTGTTTCGATGAGAGGATGACCAGTACTTATATACTTTCTATTATCATTAACTGTCGTGCTCATGCTATTATTTTGTTACGTCATTCTATTATTTTATTTTATGATATGAAAGTATATTATTATTTATTTTATTTAAATAGCCATACATCGTATTTACGATATGACTTCATCTACAACATTTCGCCAATATACTCGGTCTATGGCAGCCTCTCTCCAACCTCGTTGACGACCCACACTCGCCAGATCCTGTTGCACCTGGTCCGCCCACTGGCTCGCTGTGCCCCACGCCTTCTTGTACCGGCCGGATTCGAGGCGAACACCATTTTTGCAGGGTTGTTGTCCGGCATTCTCGCAACATGCCCTGCCCACCGTATCCTTCCAGCCTTCGCGACCTTCTGAATGCTGGGTTCGCCGTAGAGTTCAGCGAGCTCGTGGTTCCATCTTCGCCGCCACACTCCATCCTCCTGTACGCCGCCAAAGATGGTCCTAAGCACCCGACGTTCGAAAACACCAAGTGCTTGCAGGTCCTCCTCGAGCATCGTCCACGTCTCGTGCCCGTAGAGAACAACCGGTCTTATCAGCGTTTTTTACATGGTACATTTAGTGCGGGGGTGAATCTTTCTTGACCGCAAGTTCTTCTGGAGCCCGTAGTAGGCAAAAAGTATATTATTACATTTAAATTAATTTTATTACCTAAAATTACTGTAGTACCTATGAGATCCATTACAAATGATTATTGAGATGCAAGGAAATGGAACAGGATATCGATATTTAATGTATACTATTCTTTATATGACATATTATTTCAGGTCATTCATAGAATTACCAAGTTTTGTAAAATAATTTGAAATTCCATACATCTTTTCATGGCTATGAAACATTAGCTAAATTTTCAGGATCATAATTGGTACGCAAGTTCTTTTAACAATTGCAGCAGGACAAAAATCGGCAGACATGAAATGAAATTGTTATTATAAGTTCATATTATAATATACTTTTACTATATTATATATCATTTATATGATATTGTTTATTGATTATATTTTTATCATTATCATTACCATTTCTATCATTACTTGTGTTTTCATGATTTATATATTAACATAAACAGAATACTATAATTGTTATGTTTTTATTCTCCATACGTGGAGTAACGATTATGATGATGTAGAAGGAAATATTCTCTCCCCATTTCCTAATCAAATTACATACACTCTACATATACTTCTTTCCTTTATATATTCTATATTTGATATTTATTGCATGAACCTTCTTATATTTTATTGATAAAAAACATTTAAATACTGTGATGGGAGGGTGCATCAGGGCATCATTGAAGTTTCAATTGGACAATGGAGTGGACAGCCAACCGGAGTCTAGGAGGGGGGGTGTCCATAATTTATGATAGGTACATTCCACTACAAAAATTGTGATGAATTTGATGCGCCTTTCTCAAACAAACCATCTAGTGAAAAGCTTAACTGAACTGCATATTTTGTTATTCGTTTTATCGGATCATATTTGCTGGACGGAGATTCTCTTATTTCCGCAGGTTTCGCGTACATGACTCTGCTTACGGGCCTGCGA
This sequence comes from Aedes koreicus, assembly GCA_024533555.2. Classification (NCBI taxonomy): domain Eukaryota; kingdom Metazoa; phylum Arthropoda; class Insecta; order Diptera; family Culicidae; genus Aedes; species Aedes koreicus. The sequence goes on along the minus strand of JAHHFK020002972.1, from coordinate 195,985 downwards.
AACCCTCTTGGCCCATACAGCAGTATGTTGAATTTAGAACGGTAACAAAACATGATCTTTCTGTTAAGTGAAATCGTTTGCATGGCAAGGCCCTCGCTGGTGGTGGCGATTTTGGTTTCCAGCATACATACATATATATATATATATATATATATTACTTTATTTTATTATTTTGTTATTTACATATTAGTTACTTAATTGTTCAAGAATTAAAAAAAATTTATTAAGTAATTGATTGATTTATTTTTTTATACATTATTTTATTTTTAAATTCATTTGATTAATAAATGCAAATGTCATAACTCATATTTATATACATATCTTTTATTCTATTTTAGCATTTCAAGCTTATTGCTTTCACAAATAGCTTATTGCTTGCTCTCAACTAATACTACATGCACTTACACAGTTTTTAACTATAAGCTTTCGATGCCAAGTACCATTTTTGCATTAGTATGATTGTGTGACAAGTACACTCATACGCTATGCCCAGGGAGTCGAGAAACTTTCCTTTACGAAAAATTCCTAAACCAGACCGGGAATCGAACCCAGCCACCTCCAGCATGGTGTTGCTTTGTAGCTGTACCTTTACCGACTGAGCTAAGGGAGCTACATATATACATATATATGTATTATATATATTTATCGATTTATTCATTCATTTATGTCTAAATTTATTTATTTATTGATTCTTATATTTATTAAAACATTTATTTCTATTTTTATCATTTTTATTATTTGTTATGTTTTCAGTGCTCCATTTTTATGATAATTTTAAATTTATTCAAATCTAAGGATTGGAAAAGCGAAAAATAAGTTCCTTTGTGGTTGCCTACGTTATATACTAATGCAAACAAAAAAAGCCAACTTTTATTTCGTGTAAGATGAATTGCAATGGGATTAGATTAGTAAGGAATATCTTTCCTATCCTTAAATAAAAGATCAAACGCTTTTATTTCAGGATAGGAAAGATGTTCCTGAGATATTGTTTAAATGTAGAAATTATCATATAAATAGGATTAGTAATAAGTTGTAAATAAATATGTCATCATGTAACAAAAAAAATGAGGAGGGTTAGTAATATCCAATTAATTTTATTAAATTTAAATAATTGAATTGGATTTTGTGGTATTGTTAGCAACACTGTACGCAACGAAAAACGAAGATTCAAACACGGATGATTCCTAACAGAATTTTTCACTATATCATCGGCTTGTAGGAAGCTGTCCTCCGTCAGTGCAGGACGGGCTTTCGAACGTGAAATACCTTTTCGACTTTAAGTGACATTCAGTGTCTATTCCTACCGCTTGCTTTTATTCATGCAAACTGCTCCTTTCGGTCCGCTTCTCGTATCCTCATGGAGTGATGAGTGGATTCTTGTTCGGCTTTTCCTCATACCTACGGCCGGTAGCGCTTCATTGATGCAACCTGCGAATCGTGGCATCAATGGTTTTCATCTCTCGAGTACCGACTAGGAGTTTCATTACATTCTCGAGTGTTGACTGCGGCAGACGTGAAAGCTAAGAGCGCATCTGCCTTCTCATTAAACTGTTCGGTTACGGTCTGTTGTGCAAGTGTAACTTTTCATTATAGTGCTCATCACTATCACCCTCGCGGTGGTTACCATCGAAATCATCATTATCAACCACATCGTTACCGTCATTGACATGACAGTTTACTACTGTTGAAGACAATAGACATCGTTTAACCGGTGCAGTTTAGCACATAATCATCACAAACAAAAACACACAATAGGTATAAGAATTGTAGTATCAAGGAAGTTGAATCAGGAGTACATCTTTCAGATCAAATACAAAGGAAACTCTTTAAACGTGTTGCTAGAATCGCCACAGGAGCTAAGTGAACAACTTAACCGCAAGTGAATAAGTGAAAGAGAGTGTTATGATTGTATAATAAAATCCTGCGGTTTCTCAAAACTCTGGAAAATGTGTGCAGAGTTCGGTTACCTCATATCTACCACATACGTAGATTAAGTTTCAACATGCAGTGAAAAGAACAAACTGATGCATCGTTAAGCAGCAAGTCAAACAGATAAATTCAAATAAGCTGTGCTAGAGCCATTTTTACCACGTTGAAAGCTGATATTCGTTATTGTTTGAAGTGTGGTAAATGACAAACTAGTTCTAAAAGGCGGAAACTGATGTTAGGTAAGTCAATATGGCAGTATGACATACAGAAAGGGATTAAATTGGTTTTAAAGCACGCCACTGAAACAACCTCCATGGTTTTATTTTATGACGAAATGCATCAGACTATTTTATTATGCAAAATATTATCTCTTCGCTCAATCGGTTAAAACCGAAAACATGACATCCTTAATATCTATCTTGTTCCTAAATTCAATTTGTCCAATTCTACCCTTACTACTGCCATTTCTGCAGTTAGTGATATTCCATGGTGTGAGGAAAAATCTTTTCCACTCTGCATGCCCCTTTTGAAGGTACTTCAGAATGTATCCATTATGGGATATGTAAGATCTTCATCACATGAAGGAGAAAAAGGCGGCATTGGCTGTTCTAAAAGTGATCGCATCCTGGTTACAACTTTTTTTTACAAATTCTCGAACGATTGTTTCATGAAATTTAATTTTATATATAAATTATTTTTCTTAAATTATACGAAACTTTCACCAGCGAAACTTTTAGCAAAATACTGATATTAAACCTTAGCCATATAAATACAAATTGAATTTCAAGCCAATCAACAATTCCAAGAAGGTGAAGCCACCGACTATTTGTAAAATGGGTTTTTCAAGGGACAGGCCGTGGAAATATCTAGTGGTAGCTGCCTGGTAAGGGTTTCTAAGTGTAAGTGGTTTTTTTTTCTGCTTCTGCGGTGACCATTTCGGTCTGCTCTGACAACAAAGTTCAAAATGCACTTTTCCGGTTAATAATTAAAAATTTATGATGTCAAGAATAATGCAAAAAAAAATAACATCAAGCGAAACTCCCAATACTCTATACCCTAGCAATTCGAATATCTCCTTCGGATTGGAATTTCCTACTTCAGGATGGCAATCTTTCTGCCAAAATGGCTGATTATTTGGTATTTTTTTTCTTTGGTAGCAAAACAATCATATATTAAGCATGAGTCGTATATTGATCCAAAGATGCTTGTCGAATAGAATTGAATGAATTGACGAGTGCTCAAAAAATATGATTTTGCAACAAGATGCATACAACATTTTTTTGCAATTGCGAAAACATAAATTTTCTCTACACATTTATACCCCTAGAATTTGTGAACATGCACGTCCAAATGTGCTGGCAAAACTTTCGGAAGCAAGTAGGTATTTTTTTCCGGTATGACTGTCTAAATTTTCAAGTTTCAAGACAAGTCTTGCACTGAGAACTTCAGACATGGAGGATGAAAGGCTCAGTCAAAGCTAATATCGTTCAGTTTTCAGAAATGTGCTGTGCAGAACGCTATATTGTCTAACAGGTAATCAACGAAAAGCTTTGCTTAATGTAGCGCATTATGCAACTGATTATTTGGTAAGAAAAAGCAGGCCATTATTTTTCTTGATTACACTACCTTTTGATGCGCAGTTACAAAATACAAGTTTATATAATATAATAACAGCCTACTGTTAAGTTGAACTTTTCACAACGCTTTTGAGTGCCTAAAGGAATTTGATATGTCTACATTATGCAACTCATTTAAAAAACAAAAAAAAAAAAAAAAAAGGCAACTCCATTGCTCCATTGCAATTGCAAACTCGATTTTTCCAGCACGCATCATAATTATGTTTGTATAAATGTAGGACTTGTTCTTAACAAATCTTCTTTTTGCAAGTTGTTGCATAATTTTGGCCTTTTAATTTTGGTCGAATGTCCTAAAGGAATCCTCTATGAAAAGCTTTTGAGGTTGAATTGAGACATAGGAAACACATCTGTCAAAGGATCTGCAGTTATAACGAAAATAAAAAGATATAAATCGACCCACTTAGATGCTCTACTACTACGCATCATAAGGGGCTGTTTCTCATCACGCAGTAGTGTAGAATAACACCCTGCTTTTGCTCTCTAAATAATAAATTTCATTATTAACTAAATTATGCAACGCTGTTGAGTGTCGTAGTAGATTTCTAGATTTATATATTTACGAGGCCAGTACATAATCTACAGGGTCCGGCAATTGAAGTACTACATTGAAACAAACAGATAAATCTATCAAAACAAAACAAAATTATTTCAAATTCATTCACTTGAACACAAATCACGTTTTTAAAATTCACTGGTCAAGTTCAAATTGTTCGCCCTTGAGTTTAACCATAGACTAACTCTCCCAAAAAGACCAGTTCAGGTCCGACAAACACAAAACTGGAAAAAGTTCCGCAATCCAGAGTTCGACGACGTTCTGTAGAACTAGTTCTCGATATGAATTTTGGTTGATCTCCTTGGTTCACTCCTTCAGGGACACGATATTCCTTTCTTGGCTCAGTCAGTACTAGCACATCGGTCCCAAGCTCGGTCCCAAGCTCAATGATTCGCCCCTACAACGTAGCTCAACACATTCTCAAAACTTATTTGATTTAACTAGAAATCACTTAACTTTTTTTTCAATGTGAAGATAATTTATTCCAGCTTTACGAAAGAAGCTATTTTTTATATGATTTAGTTAGGGTAATTGAAAATAATAAAAATATTATGCCTATATACCTGGAGACCGGAAGTACTAAAAACGGTATTGTGGGGGACGCCGAGCTACTGTGGTGACGCCTGCCATGGTGAAGATAGTCAAAAGGCGCCTTAAGAGAAATCCTTAACTTATGGGCTGCAAAGTTCCCATTAGGTCGTAATTGGGACACACCATGTAAGAAACGTTTAGTCGTGATTAGTACATCTACTTACCTAAGCTTAGTCAGTAAAGGTGCAGCAATAAATTTACACCATGCTGAAGGTGGCTGAGTTCGATTACAGGTCTCATAAACGCAATTTTTCGAATCCATGGGCAGGGTATGATCAACAATCAATATAAAACTAGCGATTTGAAATTGGTTCACTGTTGTATATCCCCTTGGTCTGAAGTACACCTTGCAGCATGCACCCTGCAAAACATTCGCGCGCTTTTCGGTACTAAAATCTTTGTTTTTCTTTGATTTGCTTGGTTATTTTGACAAAATATTTGAGGGTGTGTTCGGGTGAGTTTCGTTATTAGGGGCAAATCATTAGGCTTGGAAGAGAGCTTAGGACCGATGTGCTGGTACCACTCAATAATACTAATGTTAAAATGGAATTAGCATCGAAAGCCTGCAAGTACACTTGCGAACAGGTAAACATTTTTGATGTAAGCAATAAGGCTTAAATGCCAACAAAGAAAAAGTTATATCTGCCTTATATTTTTTTCAAATATTCCACTTGAAGGTCATTACAACAAAGAACTGACCGCCATCACGGGCGATTTGCATCGCCGCTTCGAATGTTTTAATGCAAGAAACTACAAAGATTACACAGGCCAAACTTTAATGACTAATATGCTGAAGTGCATTAAGAATTCTACGATGAATGCTCTTGTTATTGTTTTTACCTCGTACGGAAATATTTTTAGGAAACCAAAAAGTAGAAACATGTAAAATAGTAAGGGACTTAGGCATTATACTAGACTCTAAACTCACTTTTGTAGAACATTACAACACTAGTATAAGTAAAGCAAATAGCATGCTGGGCTTCATTAAGAGGTTCAGCCACAATTTTCAAGATCCATACAATCCATACAATTAAAATATTATACATTACATATGTAAGGCCAATTCTGGAATACTGCAACCTAGTATGAAACCCGTACTGTGACATACACGACGAACGCATAGAATCCGTCCAAAAGCAATTTCTTTTATATGCCCTAAGAAAATTGAATTGGACTTTTTTTTCACTGCCGTCTTATGAAGCACGCTGCATGCTTATCAATTTACAGACACTTAAGGAACGCCGCGAATTTGCAATGCTTTTCTACGTCAATGACATTATTTCACAACGTATAAAATCAGAAGAACTACTCTCGCATTTGAACTTTTATAGTCCCAGGCGGCATCTTAGAACACGGAAATTATTCTTAAAAAAGTCATGCAAAACAAATTATGCAAAAAATGGCCCCATTAATCGAATGATGCGCCAGTATAACTTACATTGCGAAATCATCGGCATCACTATGTCTAAAGAACAAGTAAAATCTCGCCTAAAAGACAACAGAAATAATGTATAGTATGTAAGTAGAACATTGTAACCATTGTATGTAGTCTACATTGCTTGACGAAATAAATAAATATACAAAAAAATAAAAAAATATCATATACACGGATACAAATCTCGTCCATTTAAATTAAACTATCGATGTTCAACTTGAAACATAAGAATTATTTAAAATAAATAAAAAGCATATTTCGAACGAAAATAACATCTTTTTAATCCAATTCCAAGCATGTTAATATCAACAATACATTAATCGAGTAGGCGAATTTGAACGTGTACTTCCCTCTCCATAATGTGAGGCCGAGGCAAGGTTTCGACGCTCGCAACATGAGCTAATCGTCTGAGCAAACCCCTTGAGCCTGGAACCTGTTAGCATTCAAGCGAAAACCAGAATTAAGATAACCCAGATTTAACACGTACGTCCCCAACCCCTCTGAAACAGAAAATTTAAAATTTAAAATTGATGATACTCTATCGTTAGCCATCGGATTTTGATGCGGTTTTTTGCAATAGATCACAACATTTTCCTTGTTTGTAGATCTGACCTGGTTATTACGAAAACGTCCGTAGGATTAGATTCCAAGGTGGGAGTACTGGGGTAAGTACCTGTCCAGGGATGGTGGACAAAATATTTTTAGATGCGAAACATGGTATGCGGCATATCAAACTTCATGATTTAGCAAAACTAGGCCATCAGAAGACATTTTGAGGATTTCTGACTATACTGGCCACTAAAAGAGGCCCTGCAGGATCCGAGTTCCTCCGGAAAAGTGGTCATATTCAAATCTTTTCCAAAACTTGGCTTACGACATATCAAACCTTATGACCTTATGCGACATATCAAACTTAGTCTTCAGAGGACATTCTTAGGGTGTCTGAGCATAAAGACTGTATTCGATGAAATTTGGACACACAAAATAGGTCACCAGAAATTTTCCTTGAGCCCGATTCTTTTCAAACTTTCTGGAAATAAAGTACTACTAAATGGTTAAGTTTTGACATCATTGGTTTATCGAACCTCTTCTCCCAACTCAAATGTCCGCACCTTTGCCTTGACCCCTTTCATCAAATTTTGGGCAATGATAGGACCGACTTGCTTACTTACTTTTAACCACACTTTCTTTAGTCCTTGTAGATTTGTCCGTTGACGGTCCCAGAGGTGATGAAGGCTGACTCATTTTGCCACATCCGCAGATCGCTTGCCAGACAAGGAATTTTTTGGCGAATTTCCACAGTTTCTTCTTCCGTACACTCTCCGGAACGGCCAACATAGAGGTGGCGACGCAGTGTTCCTGTCCTGGCATTTGTTTGGTGACGGCTTTAATGTAGGTCTCATCGTCCATCACAATGCAGAACGGTTTTGTGAGCCACTCCCTGTACAGTTTTCTTGCACGAGTTTTGGCCACCGAGTTCTGTTTATCGCTCCGGTTTGGTGCCTTCTGGACCTTGTACACATGTAATCCAGAACGTTTCATTGTTTTCTGCACAAAACAAACTGAAACTTTCGCCTTTTTCGCAACATCCCTGATCGAAATGTTGGGATAACGCTTAAATTGGTTCAATACCATCCTGGCCTTCTCCGGATTTGATGTGCCACGTTTTTTGCCACTACCATTTTTCCGCTTGGTTGTCTTACGGTCTTTGAACGTTTTGATCACATGAGATACGGTTGAATGTGCGATTCCGAGCTGTTTTCCGATCCATCGATGAGAAGCGTTTGGGTTTTCGAAGTGAGTGCCCAAAATTTGTTGGCGCACTATTTCTTCATTCGAAGCCATCACTGAAATCACTCGACCGATTTTCAAGAAAATCATTACACAATTGACACAACACAATGAAATACATTCAGTTAAAATTTCAATAATTTTTACCCACACGCTAAAAAGTTACGAACAATTGCGTGTGTCCAAATTTCATCGAATACAGTCTTTACTGGCTACTTGGAGTGGCACTGCGGGATCCGAATTCCTCCGGAAAAGTGTCCAAATTCAAATCGTTTCCAAAACCTGGCTAGCGACTTATCAAATTTCATGATTTTGCAAAACTTTGTCTTTGGATCAATATGGATCAATATCCATATCAATACCCAGGCTGAATCCGGATAAGAAATGCTCATATTTTCGGATTCCGAGTCATTCAAAATTTTTCACAAAAATAATTCACACTATCGAACAAAACACAAACAAAAACGAAAATCCCGTTTCCTCCGCAAAACCACAACCCCAGTACTCCCACCTTGGAATCTGATACTACGGACATTTTCGTAATAACTAGTTCAGATCTACAAACAAGGATAATTTTGTGATCTATTGCAAGAAAACCGCATCAAAATCCGATGGCTAACGATAGAGTATCATCAATTTAAAAATTTTAAATTTTCTGTCTCAGAGGGGTTGGGGACGTACGTGTTAATGAATAATTAACAAGATAAATAACATCAATTTAGAACGCAACCAGTAAAATCCAAATATTATGTAAAAAAAATGCTTGTATCCAAAATGTGTACGTTTATTCTTATCATTAGTGTGTGTGTGTGTGTGTGTGTGTGTGTGTGTGTGTGTGTGTGTGTGTGTGTGTGTGTGTGTGTGTGTGTGTGTGTGTGTGTGTGTGTGTGTGTGTGTGTGTGTGTGTGTGTGTGTGTGTCTTTACAATCAATCTCCCACTGACCGGCAGTGCTTTTATGGAAGAAACTTGTCTGCATTTCTTCAGTAATTTATATGTGATCACTATGTGCAAACATTTTTAGCCCTGGAGATTGAAGGTGACAGCTCTATTGGAAATCCAACGACCCATTTCAAGAATGCCTGTTCATACACGTACATTCTGAGGCCATCTTCATATACAATAAGCCCCGCATGATAATCTTCACACATCAAATGGATATGTGAAGAGTTTTCACACTTCCAGAATAAAAAATGGATATTCTTGATCCTGGCGTGTATCTAGTTTAGGTATATTTTTGATAATATAAAACGACCTCACCAATGTTCCTTATCTGATGCTGGAAAGCTCGTCCGGATGCGGGAGCGGGTCACTAAAAACACAATAAAATGGGAAAAACAATCCATCTCAAGAAACACGACCATAGCACACTATGAGCGGGATTCCGTTCACAATTTCCTACGCAAAGCACTCGGAAAAAACTACAATTTCATCATTTATTTTAGTTGAATGAAGGAACATTTTTTAATTTTATTTCCGCGAAAACGACGCAGCAAAAGCAAAACACGTCATTTTCAAAGCACGGATTGCTGCGATCCATCGTACGTTTATTCTTATCATTAATATGTTTAAAATAAACATAACATAATTTTAATTACAAACATCCATGTCACTTGGTTTTAAACATAAAATATGTTTGAAATAAAGCAAGTTTATGTTTCCGGAATAAACAAAGTTTATGTTTGAATTTACCTGAAATATGTTTGTTATGATGGTATTTTTTTCTGCGTGTAATACTTGGACGAATAAATCAACAAATATATAGGGTTATTTTTATGATTTTATTAAAAAAAACTAAAGGATGAGTTATGTCACTAACAGAACTGCAAAGTTGACGTAGGACTCCTTGTTGATGTGAAGAAATTCCAAACTTCAAGAAATTCAAGTTTCAATCAAACAAACTCTTTAGTTGGGCAAATTGATTTGATGGTCCCGAAAGGGCGGATTTTAGTTGTTGACGGAGGGAACATGGTTCGCGATTGAACTTCGTCTTTTTTCTCGGTCTTCTTGGGTATCCGGACGGTTTTGATTTTTGGCAGGACACTACCATGCGAAATGGTCAAACCGGAGAGAAGTTTATTCAGCTCCTCGTCGTTGCGCATGGCCAGCTGGGGGTGACGTGGGATGATTCTGGTCTTCTTAGTGTCACGGGTGACGTTTCCTGCCAACTCGAGGACTTCAGCGGCTGGCACCAACGCGCTCGGCGTAGTTGCCCTTCCGGAGTAGACGGTGAATACGACCGACTGGGAACTGCAATCCGGTGCGATTCTAGCGGAACTTGGCCTTTCCCTTAACCTTTCCTCCTTTGCCACAGCCAGACATGTTGCTATGTAGTAGAGTGTGCTGGACAATTTGACGAGTCGCAGCTGATATGTATCACTAATAGTTGCTCGCCATGCCGAACCCATTTTACATTAGTCGAGGGCCATTGCATGAACAGCCGGGGTTATCAACGAAGGCAATGCGAAACAAATTTTACAAAAGAGGACGGGCCTCAGTTGTTGTACCAGACACCAACGTGGAAATGGAATCATTAGTTTTAATTAGCGCGACAGGGACGCACGCTGATATTTTCGGAGGTTAAACTCGCATCTTCTCAAATCAGGCAACAGAAAAACGGCCCTTGTAAGGGTCTCAAAACCCCATCCAAAGAGTGTTGAGATATGGACACACTTACTTCTGAACGTTGCTACCGCTCGACGTAGTTGCCCTTCCGGAGCAGACGGTGAATACGACCGACTAGGAACTGCAATCCGACGCGGTTCGAGCGAGTCTTTGCCTTTCTCTTAACCTTTCCGATGCCTTTCTTCTTAACCGTCAGTCCGATTTGACGATGTATAGTCAGAATTCAATGATGGTTGGTCGAATGTCACCACATGTTTAATAATCGAACCAATCAGAGTGTGGCGCAAATATGTCATTTTCGACCAATAGCTCTGTGCGTTTACCCATGTTTTCTTATACATACTTTTTAATTAGTTCAAACAACTGTAATGAATTAAGTAAGCAACAGGGATTCAGCTGCGATGTTCTACCTTTCGACTGAAATACTTATCGTGAAATTTCTGTGGGCCAGAAAGGAGATATTATCGTTCAAAATCTCCAATCGAGCGTAACGCGGTCGATTTCAGAAATTTTAGAACGGCGCCTCTATACAGGAATAGAAAAGAGAGACGTAATTTCTGTGTCAAAACTATTTGAAATTTTCAATTGATTTGACCATATTTTTCTTATTTGACCATATCCGCATTTATTTTTATTCAAAGTAATAGTTCATATTTTTTAAACCATCCCCGCCGGTGGGTTCGTATCTGGGTAATATTTTGATGACACAGAGCGTTCCTATTTTGATTTAGCCACCCACTTTCGCACTGGTCGTTCATAAAAAGGTAACACAATAAGACTCAAATTTATTCTCGCACCGGTATCGCTTCGCTAAATATTTCGTGCAGTGTATAGTTTGAATATTCTTCCGTACAGATTTTCGACGTTCTGGTTTGTCCCAAAGATTGGGTCTTGGGAAACATCCAGCCAAGCCCTGCAAAGCACTTCGTTGTCTTGTTGCGTCCAATTCCTTCAACGGGGTTTTGATGCACTCATTTTTTCACAACATATCACAATAAACGTGAAATTAACGCAAATAACACTTTAAAAACAAATCGGAAACACTCAAATTGAAATGAAAATCTTCCAGATGAAGATGTTGTTTTAACGTTTCAACTTGTTTTGTTTATTTTTCTTCAAATAAAAAAGCTCGGCTCGGTTGGTTCGGGATGGCAAATTTACGAACCGGCCGCTCATCGAGCGAGCAAATTGTCATTTTCCAACCCAGTTACCAACCACCGGTGCGGTGTCGAGTTGTCAAACAGGGAAACAATTTACCGATATTACCGAATTGGTGCGGTTGGTCTTATGTAGTACATTTAACCAGTTTTTCTGTAGCACAGCAAGCCATGGTTTAATTCATGTTTGTTGATTTTTTTTTATGTTGAAATCAGGATTTCAAATTTAAGATCTTTTACTTCTTCTTCTTAGTCTTATCCTTTTTTTTCTTTTTTTTTCTTCTTCTTTTTCGTCTTCTTCTTTCTGAATTAAGGTGGCCTTCAGCTTTAGGCTGGTTCACCACCGAATGAAGACACCTCCACCCTACCTATCGCACTCATCAACACTTAAGCCGGTACCAACGGCTTTACTTGCCTTCCGAAGGAAGACGTAACAAGAAATTTTTTCGCCTCAGAAAAATCTCACCGAACTCGGCTGGGATTGAACCTAGACCTACTGGGGGGGCAAGTAGCAGTCACACTTTCCACCAACGTCGCCGGCACAAAATGAAGATAAACAGTTAAGATTAAAGTTAATGATGGAAATTTACTGCTCCACATTTTCTACAACTGAAAATTCATTAATAATACAATTAAAATTGCACTTCAAGTTCTACACAAAACATGCTGGAGCATTTAAACATTTTGATATTTTTTCCACCTACATGCTTAGTAAACTTCTACTCGAAACAATTGTGTCTTAAGTAATTGAAATAACGCGTTTTTACAATTAAAGATATTTTTTGTCTAGACAAGTCTAAAATTACGCATAGTCAAATAGCGAATATTTCAGTTTTCAAATATATGATAAAATAAATTAAACTAGCATTTTACATTTTAACTTCGATTAAAACTCTTAACAGAATCCTCAGTCAAAGGTTCTTCAGTTTATTTTAAGTAAATAAAAACATGGATTGAATTCTTAATTATTCAAATTATTTTTGTCTATGGATTGAATGCTTTTGTTGATAACGAATACGAAATTGTTATTTTACTTTTTAAACCAGACAAGCATCTTGTTTTCAGTACGTAATATATACCCTGTGAACGAATAAGCATTGTCACTGCTTTTATTGTCCAGATATCAACATCTTCAAGATGTTTACATAAAATAATTACTTAGAAGCACTCTACGTGTTAAGAATAGATTCATAATTACTTAAGTCGGTAGTGTATTTGGTAAGTTCTTAGTCGCCACGTACCAAAATATTGCAATATAAAATGAGTTTTTAAAATTTTACACATTCTTTCACAGATTGAAACTAATATGAGCCTGTAACGATTTAATATTTCCAAATGCATAAAAATCTCGTTTTTCCAAATGCTAGCATAATTTTACACAAATTTTCCTTTCTCAAGCTCTAATCTCGAAGATATGCGCTTTTATTTTTCGAAGAAGACCACAATATTGAACCAAAAACCTGAAAGCGTTTTAAAAATCTAATTATTGTGACACAATTTCGAGTACATTTTACTCCTATTTATTTATATGACTTGGTTGAATTGGTTGAAAACAATGTCCATTTTAAAAAAAAAAATCAGCCTCACAATCTTTTAACCAAATGAAAATGCTCATTATTTTGACGTTTGCAGAAGAATGGCATAGCAGATGTTTAATTTACATAGTCAATGCAAGTTAAAAATAGCGTAAATTCGGTATCACTACTTGGATTCATATAGTTTTTTTAAATCACTTTTTTGCAACACGATTTACAACATTTGAAAGGTTTACAAAATTCTCTTCCAACTTTATAGGAACAATGTCAACTTGGAAATAAGCTTCATCCCTTGCGTTTCTTCCATTGCGTATGATTTTGAGATACACAGCAAAACAAAACTATCGCTTTGCAGGTCAGAAACACCGAACGAATTAAACGCGCACCCGCGTCCGAGGCCTACACATAGTTTCAGATACATTCAATTCCGTTTTTATAATGTTGTTTGTAGTTCTAACGGGTGATTAAGCAACGCTAAATTAATATATAAATAACATTTATTTCGTCGCGAGTGCCTTAAAGTGATTATGAATTAACATTTAAAAAAATCCATTCTAAGACCAAACAAGCTAGCCTTATTTCAGAAGCGGCCTTTGGTGAGATCAATCTGATTATATATTTATAAAAAAACACCTGTTTTCAAATAACACTAAATACGGGCCTGGTTTCGAAATTTTAAGTTTCCAAATAGTTTGTTGTAGTCACTTATAGGATTGGTGCAAATAGATTGTTTCCATGATACCATTGCTGCCCAATGTGTGTTATATTAAACATAGATCACGGTTCGTTTTTGTTTGTGGGTTTTGTTCCCGTGTATACACGAAATTGTCCACAAGCTTGGATACAACAGTGTTGATTTGTGCTATTTTTCACTTGAATTTTCTTAAAATTCTGGCGTAAATTTATGCAAAATTTTGCGTTAAAAGCATGTGGCAAGATATTGCAGAATAATACCCAATTGGTTCACGCCATGCAAAAGTGTACAATAATGCCCTAACTATTCTCACTAAATTAATAATTAGTTGCAAGATTTTCTTCATTATGTCATACCTTTGACGATCGGAATGAATCTAAATAGGCTCACTAAGCAATTCATTGTAAAAAAAAAACGGAAACATAACCGTTTCCAAAAACAAAAACGAACCGTGAACTAGTTCATGTTTCCAGGATTTTTAGCTAAAACCGCGAACTAATTTGTGATTACGTGATTCAGCTCATGGTTTATTTTTGCTTGTTCTCAAATTCGTGACTGCCGTTCACAAAAACAGGTACAGTTTTTTGTGTATTCAGCTCGATCGAAACCTGTTTTTATCACTCATCGGCAAACTTCGATTTTATTTAAACTGAAAAATCTTCTTTTTGTTGCACAAATAATAATTTGAATGTGTTAGACTCTTAAACATTCATATGATCTCTAAACCTGTCACAAAGCATTTGAAAAAATGCTATTTAGTGATGCTGTATATATGTATATCGCTACCCCAATTTTGTATGGTTTACACTGTACCCAGTAAAAAGCTTGCAAACATATTATGCAACATTTGGCAAAGCATAGCTAACTTTATTATATTGATTTACGGTACAGATATAAGGTGGGGTGAGGTTTCTGAGGAAACGATATGCCATGAGTTCAAGATTATTTGCCTCTATATTTTAAACAACATCCTGTTGATTATCGTATTAATATCAATATTAAAAGCTTTCAATCCCTCGCACTAGATGAACCGTTTGAATGTGATCGAATGGAGAACCCGTCTCCCTTCCTGGTATTTGATATCTAATCCAAGAAAAAAATCGACTTGACACGTGAGGCTGACATACATAACAGTAAAAATATTGAAATAGAAATGTCAAGGAAAAATTTATATCACTCATTAAGGACCTCTTCATTTATTCTCAATGATTAAAGTGAACAGTCGGAAAACGCACCTCTTTATCCAGCAAGATTTAATTCACGTTAGGGATTGTTCCGATGTTACTGCTTACACAATATGCATAGCGGATTGTCCCATTCCTCAAAAACAAATCATAAGCTTCCAAGCACAGCAAAAATATGAGTTTATCGGATCTACTAAATAGTTGATGTTCTGAGTTCTGATGACGGTTGTGTCGATGCTTAGTTGCGCACTATTTTGTTATCGGGTAAAGTGCACTATCTATTGTTTAGTTTATCTATTCGGTGGCGCGAGTGATCGAGTGAGCTATCGAAAAAATGGTAATAAAGCCGCTTTTCGGTGATATATGATGGTGCAGTGGGTGTGGATCATCGGGATCATTGAGTAGTTTGTTTTGACCCATACTATTGCTTCACCATTTCTAGTTATTGAGAATTACCTTGTTTTCTCAATGAAAATAGACAGGTCTATAGTGCAGCGAGTATGGTGATCATGTGTTTTGGATCACGATTGGTTGACAGATTGATTAAGGTGTGGCCCAGTTAGGATTGGAACATAGACTATTGCGCATATTTCGGATATACATTAACAAAATAGTATTCTGTTTTAACTCAAATGTTCGACTTTATGTGAACTTTAGAGGGAAAATACAAAAAAAAATGATCATCTCGATTTCGAAGAAATTTGCGGACTTTTCCCGGAATATGTTTCATTAACCGGCGCACATTATTCTCATCCATCGTTTTGGCAATCTTATTCCACTTGGTTCTCAATTCATTGATGCTTTTGACGACACTGCCATTCACCTTCAGCTTCCTCTTCATAATAGCCCAAAATCTTTCTGAGCTGGGGACAGTTTGGTGGGTAGAGCTCTTTCGGTATAAACTGAATCCCGTTGGTTTCATCCCACTTTAGTACTGTTTTACTATAATGACAGCTTGCAAGATCTGGCCAAAACATGACAGGTTTATTGTGGGATCTGATGAATGGCAATATTTGCTTTTGGAGACATTCCGTTCTGTGCAGCTCTGAATTAAATGTCTTATCAGTGATGAAAACCTTAGTCTTCCTACCGCAGCTACAGATGCATTGCCAAATTATGTATTTACGTGCTAATTTATATGCAAACACAAACTTGAATTTGGCAGGAACATCTTCCCGAGTCGTAGCCAATTAAAATTTGTGTCACGGTAGCTGTTTGAAATCGGCCTTTACATAGGTTTCATCATCCATGAGGAGACAGCCATTGAATTTTACCAACACCTGATCATACAGTTTTCTGGCACGGATTCTGACCACATTGTTCTGCTTTTGATCGCTATTTGGTTGTCTACAGGCACGGTATGACTTGAAGCCTTCCCAGAGACGAATCCGTTGCACGGTACTGCGTGCGGCGCGAAACTTTTTGGCCAAATCGCGGTCTGAGATGTTGGGGTTTGCCTTAATGTTCTTGATAACTTTGTTCCGTAGTTGACGGTTGACAGTACCCGTCCGACGCGTGCCTTGAGGCTTGCGATCCGTCGACAAAGTTTCTCTGTACTTTTTCAATACACGCCACACGGTATTTCGTGGAAAACCCAACACATTAGCAAGTTTTGGCCCAGACCACGAAGGGTTTTCCAAATGATTGCGCACAATTTTTTTTCTTCTTTCTTTTTCCATTTTGTATTTCTCGGAAACACGTTCGAACTGCACAGCGAAAAAAAACTTCTGATGTTGTTATTGTTATAGGGAACACATAAAATGTCATAGTTAACAAATCCGACCACTAGGGTCAACTAGGTAGAATCAAACATGTTTGCTCCAATACTAAATGGGCCGCACCTTATGACATTCGATGGTGTCGATGTTTAGTTGCGAACTTATTATGATCCGCTGTATCACCGTACCGCCATAGTATGAGAGAACAATTACAGCATATCTCTTGGAATCACAAGTCACAAGCGGCACGCACGGACATCATGGGGATTTCGTCTCAGATTCTGAGGATAAACTGGTACAAGTTGCTGATTTTGTAATCGTTCCGCTTTAACATCATGTTGCACCAAACTAAAAACTCCAGTGGATTTAAATCTGGGGAGCAGAGAGGCCACATATTTTTCGCCAGAGAATCCTCTATATTGTCCCAACACCAGGTTGAAGCACCGTCCGTCCTTCTGAAACACATAGTGGTCATCTCCGAAGAGTTGTCGTAGACTTCAGGCAACAACCTTCTGCAAAACCTCTGTTCTTTAGTATGCGGCGTTGATTTTTACGTTTTTCTTGGTGAATATCAAGGTAAGCTTACCTAGCTTGGAAACTGTCTGATAATTTTGTGCCCTGCTGAGGAATTTATCTCCTCAAATTATTCATAAAATGTCCATAAACAATTTGTAAGGGTTAAGATTGAACGTACCTCAAGGTATCTGAACTTTATTTAGAGGACTTGGTTGATTTTCTATGATACATTTATTTTTTTCAGATTATTTTCATAAATAATCAGCTACGTGATAATTGTGTGCCCTGCTGAGGATTTTATCTTTTTTAAACTATTCCTCAAAGGTCCATAAACAATTTGTATGGGTAAAGGTTGAACGTACCTCAAGGTATCTGAACTTCATTTAGAGGACTTGGTTGATTTTCTATGATACATTTATTTTTTTTCTGATTATTTTCATAAATACGTAGCTACGTGATAATTTTGTGCCCTGCTGAGGATTTTATCTTCTCAAACTCTTCTTCAAAAGTCCGAAAACAATTTTTATGGGTTAAGATTGAACGTACCTCAAGGTATCTGAACTTTATTTAGAGGACTTTGTTGATTTTCTATGATAAATTTTTTTTTTATTATTATTTTCATAAATACGTAGCTACGTGATAAATTTGGCCCTGCTGAGGATTTTATCTTCTCAAACTATTCTTCACAGGGCACAAAGAAAATCAACCAAGTCCTCTAAATAAAGTTCAGATACTAACCCATACAAATTGTTTTTGGACTTTTGAAGAATAGTTTGAGAAGACAAAATCCTCAGCAGGGCCAAATTTATCACGTAGCTACGTATTTATGAAAATAATCAGAAAAAAATTAATTTATCATAGAAAATCAACCAAGTCCTCTAAATAAAGATCAGATACCTTGAGGTACGTTCAATCTTAACCCATACAAATTGTTTTTGGACTTTTGAAGAAGAGTTTGAGAAGATAAAATCCTCAGCAGGGCACAAAATTATCACGTAGCTACGTATTTATGAAAATAATAAAGTTCAGATACCTTGAGGTACGTTCAACCTTTACCCATACAAATTGTTTTTGGACCTTTGAAGAATAGTTTGAGGAGATAAAATCCTCAGCAGGGCACAAAATTATAACGTAATTACGTATTTATGAAAATAATCAGAAAAAAATAAATTTATCATAGAAAATCAACCATGTCTTCCCAATAACGTATGTTCAACCTATACCTGTACAGATTGTCGCTTTATGATTAAAAACATGCTTTATAGTGATCTTTAACATGCCTGCCTTTTATCTACATTCAGGGATGTACAAAATGCTTAGCAGGAAGTAGCCATTCAAGGGTGTTTCCTTAAACGTTTTATTAAAAATACATTTTTGACTATAAAGTCGCGTAGAATGTACTTAAGTAGTATGTTTTAAAGGTTATTTAGGGTTAGAATTTTCTCAGAAATCTGAATCCAAGGTCAGATTTTACATATAATATATTTTAAAAAGTTTTATATAAGTAATTATGGAAATTTTTAGGGTACGTTTAAATCAAACATCAGATTCGGAAAGTACGCTATTGGTACATTACTTTGGCGTAATTTTTATAGCGTTTTATGAAGAATTTCGCAAAATCGACCGTATATTCAGCAAGGCACCTAAAAATAAGGAATTTGACAGATACGTTCAAAATCCTCGGAGGTACGCTATGGTACGCTATTGGTACACCACAAAAAACATGCTATTTTTAAATTTTGTGAAAAGTGCCCTGCTGCATGGATTGACATTCATATCTATTATTTTAAATGCACAAAGTTGATTTCCTATGGACCATATTCAGAAGTTTGTGGTTCATTATTCAAAGCTATTATGGATCACTGGCGATTTATAAATGGAATATTTTCAATACTTTATTGATCATATGCATATATTTTAGTACACAAAAGTTTCAAGTTTAAGGAATGATAGTGAACCTTTCGTGGAACATTTGCAATATGTGTTAGGGTAATCTGTACAATTTTATCGATCAATCCCTAGATATATAACGATACATTTTTGAAATTTAAATGCTAAAATTTATACAAAATATTGATAACATTGATGTATTTTATGGATCATTTTCTTTTTTTTTATAGATTTTCATCAGATCCTTGTAATACGTTTTTATGGGCCAAATTTCTATTTTTTATGGCTCATTTCTTCAGTTTAAAGGCGCTAACTTAGGGCTGCCAATATTTTCATACACACTTAGAAATTATGAATTTTACACGAGACGTAAATTATGTCCCTAAAACTGACACATACCAATTCGACGAAAGATGTGTTTGATTGACTTTATTTTCTCATCTCTTTCAAATCATTCTTATGAATGCTAACGGACGCTTGCATATGTCGGTCTCAGGGGACCGAAATTTACATGACATTTTGGTAGTGTGTAGGCACACATCAAAGAGACTACAACAACTTCGCCATGATCAAGTGATTAAAATTGTCTGCACAAAAGCTGCACGGTTTCAAGATTTGTGCCTTCAAAAACGTGAAGTCGTGTTACATTCCACTTCGTTCAGCGAAAGAAGAAAGTTCGTTCGATCCAGCGCTCCGTTATTTTGGAAGATTTATTCGAGTGCGATCCTTGGAAATAATTAGTTTTTTTTCTCAAAAACTATTCACTTCAGTGAAAGGAGTGAAAGTGAGTTTTTTTTTCTAAGAAGGCAGTGTGGTTTTCCAGTGAAATAAGAAAATCAAGTAGTGCTTGCTGGCGAATTATCATCCCGCTCATTTTCGCTTCATCCCCGCGTGGTGACGCTAACCAGCGATACACCACTACATCGCCAACGGTCATCCGACATCGTCGAGCGAGTGCACCCGAAGGCGATCGGATTCACCCGTACACCCACGCAGCGCACCGCTCCCCGCTGCCCGCATAGAAGTGCGACGCTCAGGCATACGGTGCGTCAGCAGCAGTAGCAGCAGCAGCAACAGATCAGTAATATTAGTTAAGTTTTTTTTTTTCCTCTGTCTCTCATCCCACTAGACTTTAGCGTAATTTGTGTGTGTTCCTATTTTGTGTTTGTGTGTGATTTAAATTTTTGGGGGCGTTCAACGCTCCCACGAATAAGGCAAATCGTGCATGTTGAAGAGGTTTCTTCGACATGGACGGTTTGGCTGAAAAAGTGCCTTTGCCACCTGATGATGGGGAGGCACAAACAAAATTCCGATCGCGATCGTATCCAGTTGACTCGGTCGGTCCATGGGTTGTCTACTTTCAGCCCAAAAAGAAACCTTTGAATGTGTACCAAATTACAACTGATCTGACGAAACGATTCTCAGCCGTGACAGAGATCACGAAAGTAAAATTTAATAAACTCCGTGTTGTCGTCTCTAACCTGAAGCAGGCTAATGAGATTGCTGCTTCCCAGCATTTTACACTGGAATATCGAGTTTATATTCCAGCTCGTGATGTGGAGATTGTAGGAGTGGTCACAGAGGCGAGTCTGTGCCCTGAAATTTTGGAGAGGCAGGCGATTGGCCGATTCAACAACCCTCTGCTTCCCCCAGTTCAGATACTGGAAGTGCAAAAGTTGGTAAAAGTATCGCACAGCGAGGGTAAAAAAAAAGTTACCCCCACAGACTCGTTTCGAGTGACATTTTCTGGCTCTGCCCTTCCTCACTTCATAGAGCTGGGAAAACTTCGGCTACCTGTGCGGTTATTTGTACCCCGGGTAATGATCTGCCAAAACTGCCAGCAGATGGGGCATACGGCCTCCCATTGCGGCAATAAAGCACGCTGCTCAACTTGCGGGGAGAAACATGAGGCTGGTCCCTGTGCAGATAACACACTAAAATGCGTTTTCTGCAAGGGAACTCCTCCCCATGCTCTCTCGTCATGCCCGGCGTACAAACAACGCGGGGAAAAATTGGAACGTTCTCTAAAACAACGTTCAAGGCAATCTTTTGCAGAAATGCTTAAGAAAGCCTCGCCACCCGATATCAATACAAATCCTTTTGCTCCTTTGGCAGATGACGAGTCTGATTCGGACTTGGTTGAGGAGGGGACATCTTTCAGTTTTTCGGAAGGTGCTTCACGGAAGCGAAGACGCATCCGAGCAGGGAAAGTAGCTGAACAGAAGCCCCATATCAACATGCCCAATTCAAAGAGCAGTGTAAAGAAGGATAATCCGAATCCTCCTGGTTTTCGTAGTGCCAACTACACACAGGATTTCCCATCTCTTCCGGGGACATCCAAAACCCCTGATGCCCCGATTTTAAGAACAGAAGCCCCCTCTTCATCTGGGCTGTTCTCATTCGATGATATTGTGGAAGGTATTTTCAAGTACCTCGAAATTTCTGACCATCTTAAAAGCATTGTTATGGCAATGCTTCCCACTGTGAAAACTTTTTTGAAGAAATTAACATTAAAGTGGCCCCTCCTTGCAGCTATCATTTCCTTCGATGGATAATTTGCCAAAAGAGGTCGGGGATTTGATCACTGTTCTGCAGTGGAATTGTCGAAGTATTATTCCTAAATTGGAATCATTTAAATTTTTAGCTCACAATATCGGTTGTGATGCATTTGCTCTTTGTGAAACATGGCTTTCACCCGAAATCGATCTTCCGATTCACGATTTCAACATTATTCGGCTTGATCGTGAGGATTCACGTGGAGGAGGAGTACTTTTGGGGATCAAAAAGTGCTACTCCTTCTATAGAGTGAATTTTCCTCCTATTCCAGGAATTGAAGTTGTCGCTTGTCAGGCTGTTATTAAAAATAAAAGCCTTTGCATTGCTTCCGTTTATATTCCTCCTAGAGCCTCAATAAACCAGAAACAACTTTCAGATATGTGTTCGGTTCTTCCTGCTCCGCGGTTGGTCATGGGAGATTTTAACTCTCACGGTACAGGCTGGGGAGAACTGTACGATGACAACCGGTCTTCTTTGATATATGACCTCTGTGACAACTTCAATATGACCGTTCTCAACAATGGAGAAATTACACGCTTGGCTGGTCCATCCTCACTTGGCAGTAGGTTAGACCTCACACTTTGCTCGAATTCATTATCGTTGGACTGCACGTGGAATGTGATCCAGGATCCCCACGGTAGTGATCATTTGCCTATTAAAATTTCGGTTGCCACCGGGCTCACTCCGCCGGAATCCATCAACGTCACGTATGATTTAACTCGTAATATCGATTGGACAAGGTTCAAGACAGCAATAGATGAAGCCGTAACAACGGTAGAAGGGCTTCCACCGCTGGAGGAATATAACTTCCTCTCCAACCTGATTTTGGAAAGCGCGCTTCAAGCTCAAACTCGACCAGTTCCAGGAACGTCATTTCGCAGGAAACCTCCTTCCCCATGGTGGGATCAGCAATGCACCGAGGTTTACCGCAAAAAGTCCGACGCGTTCAAAGTTTTTCGTAGACGTGGAACACCTGAGCACTTCGAAAAGTACACGGCACTCGAACGCGAATTTAAGAGCCTCATCAAGGCCAAGAAACGCGGTTACTGGCGACAATTCGTGGACGGGCTATCGCGTGAAACGTCGATGAATACTCTTTGGAATACGGCGCGAAGATTGCGTAACCGAACTACATACAATGAGAGCGAGGAGTACTCGGACCAATGGATCCTCAAGTTCGCGCGAAAAGTTTGCCCAGATTCTGTGCCAGCCCAAATGTTTCCTCGCGAAACCACGAATTCGATAGATGAGACCAGCCAACCTTTTTCAATGGTAGAACTCTCTCTCGCACTCCTTTCGTGTGGCAATACGGCTCCAGGGGTAGATAGAATCAAGTTCAACTTGCTTAAGAACCTTCCAGACGTCGCTAAGAGGCGCATGTTGCACTTGTTTAATCAATTTCTGGCTCTCAACATTGTACCGGATGACTGGAGACGGGTGAGAGTTATTGCCATTCAAAAACCTGGTAAACCCTCGTCCGACCACAACTCCTATCGACCCATCGCGATGTTATCCTGCATTCGAAAGTTGTTGGAGAAAATGATCCTCTTCCGTCTGGACAAATGGGTTGAGACGAATAACCTGCTTTCAGATACTCAATATGGTTTCCGTAGGGGTAAGGGAACGAACGACTGCCTCGCGTTGCTTTCCACAGATATTCAGCTAGCCTTTGCTAAAAAAGAGCAAATGGCTTCTGTTTTCTTGGATATCAAGGGGGCTTTTGATTCAGTATCTGTTGAAGTTCTCTCAGATAAACTCCACGCTTGTGGTTTTTCACCATTAATGAACAATTTTTTGTACAATTTGCTGTCAGAAAAACATATGAGCTTTTCTCATGGAACCTCTACAGCTTCCCGATTTAGCTACATGGGTCTCCCCCAGGGCTCATGTTTAAGCCCTCTTTTGTATAATTTTTATGTCAAAGACATTGACGGTTGTCTAAGTGACAACTGTACGTTGAGACAACTTGCAGATGACGGCGTAGTGTCTGTCACGGGACCCAATGGGGTCGATCTGCAAGGACCCTTACAGGATACCTTAGACAATTTGTCTACTTGGGCTCTCGAGCTAGGTATCGAATTCTCTACGGAGAAAACTGAGTTGGTAGTTTTTTCCAAGAAGCATAACCCAGCACAACCGAAGCTTCAAATTTTGGGTACACCGATAACTCATTCTATGTCATTTAAATATCTTGGGGTCTGGTTCGATTCAAAGTGCACCTGGAGATCCCACATTGAGTATCTGAAGCGAAAGTGCCAACAAAGGATCAATTTTCTCTGCACAATTACCGGGACCTGGTGGGGAGCGCATCCGCAAGATCTTCTAACGTTGTACCGGACAACGATTTTGTCGATTATAGAATACGGTAGTTTTTGTTTTCAGTCAGCGGCTCGGTCGCACTTCATTAAACTGGAACGTATTCAGTATCGGTGTCTTCGTATCGCGTTAGGTTGTATGCACTCGACTCATACCATGAGTCTTGAAGTGCTGGCTGGCATGTTGCCACTCTCGGATCGGTTTTCAGAATTATCTCTCCGGCTCCTCACCAGGTGTGAAGTTATGAACCCCCAGGTGATCGAAAATTTTGAGAAGCTCCTTGAGTTGAATCCTCAAACCCGCTTCATGACTTTGTACCATTTGTACATAACACAGGATGTCAGCCCTTCGCTGAATATTCCCAATCGTGTTTGCTTCTCCGACTTCGGAAATTCGGTTCATTTTGATTTATCCATGAAACAGGAGCTTCGTGGAATCCCAGAGCATCATCGTCCTATGATTGCTCCGGTGATATTTGCTGCCAAGTTTGGCCTAGTTGATTCCACCAAAACGTTTTTTACTGACGGGTCTTTGATAGAGGACTCCGCTGGCTTTGGTGTATACAATGAAAATTATAGCGCCGCTCGTAAACTTCAAGCACCTTGTTCTGTTTTTGTCGCGGAATTGGCAGCAATTCATTTTTCTTTAGAAACTATTGCCTCTTTTACACCGGATCAATACTTCATTTTCACGGATAGTCTTAGTTCTATAGAGGCTATTCGCTCCTTGAGGCCGGTAAAGCACACCTCTTATTTTCTTATGAAAATACGAGGTCTTCTAAGTGCTTTATCTTCACGTTCTTTTATTATCACCTTTGTGTGGGTCCCTTCTCATTGTTCGATTCCTGACAATGAGAAGGCGGACTCGCTTGCAAGGGTGGGCGCTATGGAAGGCGATATTTATGACCGACAAATCGCCTTCAACGAATTTTTTTATTTTTTTCGTCAGATATCACTCGATAGCTGGCAGTATAAATGGAGTAAAGGAGATTTAGGGCGATGGCTACATTCTATCACTCCTAAGGTGTCTAAGAAATGTTGGTTCAGGGGATTGGATGTGGGTCGAGACTTCATTCGTGTGATGTCTCGCCTCATGTCCAATCATTATTCTTTAAACGCTCATTTGTTCCGTGTTGGGCTGGGAGACAGCAATCTCTGTGAATGTGGACAAGGTTACCAGGACGCAGATCACGTTATTTGGTTTTGTGCTGAGCATCGTGGAGTCAGATCGGAGCTTTATGATTCCCTTCGGGCTCGAGGTAGACAACCCAATGTACCGATTCGAGACATTTTGGCTGCACGCGATCTGGAGTTTATGAAACTCATTTATGTGTTTTTGACTAACATTAGCCTTAGATTGTAGTTTGATTAACTTACTTGTTTAGGTTAAATTTTTGAAGATTGTGTGCATCGGTGTGTGATTGTGGTTGTGTGTGTGTGAGTGTTGTTGTGTGAGTGAGTGAGTGATTTTTTTTTTTTTTTTTTTTTTTTTATTGAAAACGTGCAATTAAAAAAATGTAATTTGAAATTCTAGATATAAGAAAACCATTGTTCCTCATGCTTTGTTTAAAATTTCCACCGCAATTTTCCCATCCATAAAATTGTAATTCCTATTAACCTCGAGACGGCCGCGAGTAATCGGTTCCACCCCCTTAACCTTAGTTCTAAGATAACTGATGTATATAAACATGAAAACTTGGCTCTGTAAAGTTGATTCGATTGAGCCTGTACAAATAAATGAATTAAAAAAAAAAAAAAAAAAAAAAATGAAAAAAAAAAAACCTTCTTCCCACCTAATTTAAAACATACACACACACAAAATAAAAAACATTTTTTTTTTGGAGCCGCTTTTTTTTCCTCCCGGGGGTTAGTTTAAAATAAAAAAATTTACCCCAACCGGGTTCCCCCCCCTGAAGTAAAAACAACAAACGAGGGTTTAAAAAAAAAGAACAAAAAAAAAAAACAAAACCTATCACAACTATTCGGGGTGGTGACAACACCATTAAACGGGGTAACTTTTCCATGTTTTAAAAAAATTTTTACCACCAAATTTCAAAAGGACCCCAAGCTTACTAATTGTAATATTTTTAGGACTAAAATATATACTGGCACTAATCAATGAACATTTAGCATTTAAAATTCACAAAATTGCCACTAAGTTATTAAACACTGTGACAATGACAAAATAACAATTCGCACTAGAAAAACTTAAAATAGCAATAAAAAATCTATAATTCATTTTGAATAATTCAGAAGTGACCGGTAAAACTTTCAAATAAAGCAATAGCAATTAGTATAAACGCAAAAATAAGCTGATAGTTTTCCGTCATAAGAATAGATTCTAGCGCTGAACCCTATTGACGATAGATGTCCTGTACCTTATATAACATAAAATAATGTGATCTACTTTCAATATTATCACTTATTACTCAAATTTAAAGTCAATAGGCACAGTAAAATTAGAAGTTTACATTATTCTCTTTCATCCCTAGAGCGAATCGATACATTCGTAGACAATGCATTAGGAGATTAAACTCTATCGATAATTTGGCACACTAAGAAGTTATAACCTCTACTTTTTCCAATCAAGTAAAAGCCGCTGGAAAGCGTTAGACGGGCATTCAGTTTACATTCACGAGAATGTGTCCAAAAACGTTCTTATTTTTGAGTTAAATTGTATATTTATAACGGGCACCAGTTTCAAAACTGGCACTGATTTGAACAAGTTTACCATTGCAAACATAAGCAAGAAAATTCAAAATGAAAAACTAGCGGAAAAAATTAACAAACATGACCGAATCCCATTTACATGATTGACGGATATGCTGATCCTGCAAACATAATCGGCGGAGTGTGGGCCGTGAAAGTTGAACGAAGTATCCCATGGAGCAATCTTGTAACAGCAATATGAATTACTTATACAGCAGAATTAGCATCTGAGGATGCACATGAGCGCTTGTAGAATCAAAACGAAAAGCCACCAGCAATCAAAAAAAAATTAATCAGTTAAAAAATGCTGAAAACGCAACGCCCGCACATCGAGAATTGTGGTATGACTTTCATCCACTTAACAGTAGATGGTATGATTTAAAATAAACACGCGTCACTTGATAGTTATAAAATGTCTGCGTTTGTGCCAACCACTATAAAATTATAACACTAATCGGCAAACGAGACAAGATGTCATATGCGACGAATTAAATAAATTTGTCTGTTTTAGCAAGGTATAGTTTCTGCTCTGATGTTAAGCCTTAGCTTTGGTTTCTGTGTGTAGAATCTTCTATTGCGTTTGGAATAGAACAAGTTTTTTTTTCGCAAACAATGAGCAATGATAAATGTCCCAAATAACCACGAGGCTATAATAGCATGCATATATAGGGCATATGCATTACGACTAGTGCATCATTGAAGTTGGATTAAAGCTGAAAAGGGCCCCACTAAGATCGAACTAATGCTATATCTTTTGCAATGCCATTAGACATTGCTAAAGTAGCATTATTGCATTGGTAATGTATCATTGCATTGTTAATGCATCATTATATTCTTAAAGCTAATCTAACGCTTCATTACTTGACAACTGTTGAATTGATGTGATCCCGCATTAATGATGTTGATTTTGTGTTGAATAAGAGCAATAATATAATGCTTGTGGTTACTTGGGGTATTCAAGCTTAATATTAGCCCCTAGTCATAGGATCCGTAGGGCAGAGTGATTTAATTATAAGTTTAGTAGGGTTGACTGGAACAAAAAATCAAAATCGATTTGATAATCTTGAGTTATTTCTGATAATTGCTCTATATTTTGTTATAGACTTTTTGAAATGTGTGTGTTTTTTAAATAGACTATATTGATTTATTTTATGCGTGTTCAGTAGACTACACTCAGAAAGAAAATCTAAATTAACAAGTTTAAATTTCACACTAAATCGATATTTGCCTAGTTTACCCATAGCTTCCTATAAATGACAACTATGCTTGCTTACTATACTCGCTTAGTATAAAATTATAACGGTTAAAATTTAGTTTAGAATATATTTTAATGGAGAATTATTAAGAATGAAAAATAAAATGTTTTGCCGACCCGAATTTGATTAACTAATTACATTGAAATTGAGAATCTGAAATCCAAACTACGTCTAGCTAAAATAACAAGCCCGATTTAAATAACAGATAAATTTCAATCCAATATTAGTTCAATAAATAAACGGTGAATAACGTTGGCCGTGGCGTGCTCCGGCTTTATCGAGGAAATTTTTCATACTGGATATTTTGAACTTCCTTAGTTTTAGTTGAAAACCGAATTTATCAACTAGCGACAATCCATTTTACTCTCGTTCTGTACGTCTACCTAATGTCGGAAGTAGCGCGCTGTGTGGCTCATCTGATGCGGTATACAGCGCTCTACTTCCGACATTAGGTTCAACGTAGGATCGCGAGTAAAATCGATAGGCGCTAGTCGATAAATTCGGTTTTCAACTGAAACAATAATATCATCAATTTCAATTCATTGCCCAGTGAACAAGCGAACGGTGCAGTTCATTCTGTCCGCTCTCCGTTGCTTTGGAACTTATTCACGAGTTATTTCAAGTCTTCAGTTTTATTACTTTTCCTCGATCGCGAGTGAAATCAAGTTTTTGGTTTTCTGAAGAAGAAAACGTTGTGTGTTAAGCAGTGCAACAACGTCATTTATTGCAATTAGTCATATTGCCATAATCGAACAACCATATTGCTCCGCATCTATTCACGGCACGCACACCAGCAGTCCATCGTGTGAAGCATGCATTCGTTCATCTGCCAACCACCACCGACCAGTATCATCATCATAATCGTCATCATTATCATCATCGTTCAGCTCAACGTCTAGCCGGTACACGCGGCCACACATCGTCGCTTGGCAGCAGCAGCAGCACATTCGTTGGCCGGTTGCAGCAGATCAGTGATACATATAAGATAAGTTTTTGTTTCTCCTGAATACATTGTAGTTTTATTGTGTGAGGGAGAGTGTGTGAGAGAGTGGTTAGGTTTAAGTTTGTTTATCTGTGATTCATTATATATAATTACGTTAGTGGTTGAGCGTCATAAGCTCCCACGAACGAGCCATGGATGATTTATCGGAAGATGAATCATCTATGGCGCAGAATGATGGGGTAGCACATAAAGTTACCCGATCACGTGCTTATCCAGATGGTTCAGCTGCTCCATGGGTTGTCTATTTTCACCCCAAAACGAAACCTCTGAATGTCTATCAAATTTCGAACGATCTGACGAAGCGATTCTCGGCCGTGACCGAGATAATAAAAGTGAGACCGAATAAACTTCGGGTCCTTGTGTCCAACCTTAAGCAGGCTAATGAGATTGCTGTCTCTCAGCTCTTTAATCTCGAGTATCGAGTGTATATCCCAGCTCGGGGTGTTGAAATTGAAGGTGTGGTCACCGAAACTAGTGTAAACCCTGAGATCCTGCTGAAACAGGCGGTTGGTCGATTTAAGAACCACCTGCTTTCTCCAGTGAAGATACTGGATGTGAAAAGACTTGGTACAGTATCGATCACTAAGGGTGAAAAGAAGTTTACACCGTCAGACTCGTTTCGTGTGCCCTTCTCTGGCCCGGCCCTCTCTAAATACGTCGAGTTGGGAAAAAATCGACTACCTGTGCGGTTGTTCGTACCTCGGGTCATGATCTGCCAAAAATGTAAGCAGATGGGACATACGACCTCCCACTGCGGCAATAAGGCACGCTGCTCAAATAACGGGGAGAAACATGAGGATGGCGCCTACGCAGACAGCACACCAAAATGCGCTTTCTGCAAGGGAACTACTCCTCATGCTCTCTCGTCGTGCCCGGCGTACAAACAACGCGGGGAAAAAGTAGAACGCTCGCTCAAGCAGCGTTCCAGGCAATCTTTCGTGGAAATGGTGAAAAAAGCCTCACCATCACCCAATGCCAATTCAAATCCCTTTGCTCCTCTGTCAGATGACGAGTCTGACTTTGATTTTCGTAGTACTAACTACACCCAGGACTTTGCATCTCTTCCGGGGACATCCAAAACCCCGATTTTAAGAACAGAAGCCCCCTCCTCGAGTGGGCTGTTCTCATTTGATGACATTGCCGAAGGTATCTTCAAGTATCTCGAAATTTCTGATCCTCTCAAAAGCATTGTTCTGGCAATGCTTCCCACAGTGAAGACTTTTTTGAAGCAATTGACAATCAAGTGGCCCCTCCTTGCAGCAATCATTTCCTTCGATGGATAATATTCCAAATGATGTCGGGGATTTGATCACTGTTCTTCAGTGGAATTGTCGAAGTCTTGTTCCTAAATCGGAATCTTTCAAATTTCTAGCTCACAATACCGGTTGTGATGTATTCACTCTTTGTGAAATATGGCCCTCTTCCGAAATCGATCTTCCTTTTCATGATTTCAATATAATTCGTCTTGATCGTGAGGATTCACGTGGAGGAGGAGTACTTTTGGGGATCAAAAAGTGCTACTCCTTCTATAGAGTGAATTTTCCTCCAATTCCAGGTAGTGAAGTTGTCGCATGCTAGGCTGTTATTAGAAATAAAAGCCTTTGCATGGCTTTTGTGTATATTCCTCCTAGAGCCTCAATAAACCAAGCACAATTTTCAGATATTTGTTCGGTTCTTCCTGCTCCGCGATTGATCATGGGAGATTTTAACTCTCACGGTACAGGCTGCGGAGAACTGTACGACGACAATCAGTCTTCCTTGATATATGACCTTTGTGACAACTTCAATATGACAGTTCTTAACAATGGAGAAGTAACACGTTTGGCTGGTTCATCCTCACCTGGCAGTAGATTAGACCTCACACTTTGTTCGAATTCTTTATCGTTAGATTGCACATGGAATGTGATTCAAGATCCCCACGATAGTGATCACTTGCCCATAAACATTTCGATTGCCACCGGGTTCAATCCATCAGAATCCATTAACGTCGCGTATGACCTAACCCGTCACATCGATTGGACAAAGTTCAGGACAGCAGTAGATGAAGCCGCAACGACGGTAGAAGAGCTTCCACCGCTGGAGGAATATAACTTCCTCTCCAACCTGATCTTATACAGCGCGCTTCAAGCTCAAACTCGACCAGTTCTAGAAACGTCATTTCGCAGGAAACCTCCATCTCCATGGTGGGATCAGCAATGCACCAAGGTTTACCGTAAGAAGTCCGACGCGTTTAAAGTTTTCCGTAGACGTGGAACACCTGAGCACTTCGAAGTATACACAGCTCTCGAACTCGAACCTAAGAGCCTCATCAAGGCCAAGAAACGCGGCTATCGCGCGAGACGTCTATGAGTACTCTTTGGAACACGGCGCGAAGATTGCGTAACCGAACTACGAACAACGAGAGCGAGGAGTACTCGGACCAATGGATCCTCAAGCTCGCGCGAAAAGTTTGTCCAGATTCTGTGCCGGCACGGATGATTCCTCGCGAAACCATGAATTCGATAGATGAGATCAGCCAACCATTTTCAATGGTAGAGTTTACTCTCTCGGACTCCTTTCGTGTGGCAATACGGCTCCAGGGCTGATAGAATCAAGGAGTTCAACTTGCTTAAAAACCTCCCAGACGTCGCTAAGAAGGGCGCATGTTGAACTTGTTTAATCAGTTTCTGGAACTAAATAATGTACCGGATGATTGGAGACGGTTGCGAGAGAATTATTGCAATTCAAAAACCTGGTAAACCTGCGTCCGACCACAACTCCTATCGACCCATCGCGATGTTATCTTGTATTCGAAAGTTGTTGGAGAAAATGATCCTCTTCCGTCTGGACAAATGGGTTGAGACGAACAACCTGCTTTCAGATACTCAATATGGTTTCCGTAGGGGTAAAGGAACGAACGACTGTCTCGCGTTGCTTTCCACGGATATTCAGCTAGCTTTTGCTAAAAAAAGAGCAAATGGCTTCTGTATTCTTGGATATCAAGGGGGCTTTTGATTCAGTATCTGTTGAAGTTCTTTCAGATAAACTCCACGCTTGTGGCTTTTCACCATTAATGAATAATTTTTTGTACAATTTGCTGTCAGAGAAACATATGAGCTTCTCTCATGGAACCTCTACAGCTTCCCGATTTAGCTACATGGGTCTCCCCCAGCGGGACCTGGTGGGGAGCACATCCGCCAGATCTTCTAACGTTGTACCGGACAACGATTTTGTCGGTTATAGAATACGGTAGTTTTTGTTGGGCTGCAAAATGGTGAGTAGACACCTGGGATAGAGCGTGCGTCCCCGCAACATAGCTATGGTCCTCACAAGTTCCTACCTCATGCTTCTACGGGTCAAGAGATGACAATAACCGCCAGCTAAGGGTTGCGTACTTAGATGGTAGTGCAGCCTGGGCACTGTTGTCCTTCTGACTTCAGCTATATTGAGGAGGTGCGTGCCGAGCGTCTGTCCACAAGGGAGGTGCGGCTCAAACAGCGTCTATCCTGGCATCCAGCGGTTGAGTAAGAAACGCTGTATCGCGTCAACTATACATTAGGTGGCAGCCGCACCAAAGTGATGTAGGCAGCGTGACTTCGGTAAAGTAGCATGCTGAAATCTTACCCTACCACGAAAAATGGAAGTATTCTTTATACCGTATATAATTTCAGATAATCCATGGCATTCCCAAGTATTGTATAATAATTTTGAATTGTTCTCTTCCCCCGTGGCTATGATAATGCAAGTCCGTTTACAATTGCAGCAGGATCAGCAGACATGCAGGCATTACAAATATGATTGTTATTATCATTTTATATTATAACATCTCTTCACAATATTTTTTATGCTATTTCATGCATTTGCATCGTTGTAAGTTTTGGCCCATCTAACTCACGTTATTTATTTGAAAAAATGGGATTGTTTTTATATTTTTTAGAGAGAGGATTATGTACGACAAATTCTACAAAAAAAAAATTCTTCGTCCAAAATAATTAATTCAAAAACTAACATTGTTTATGATCCTACATTTTCTATTTTACAGACAAAAAGAATCATTTATGGGCCCAGTAGGAAAAAGAGTTATCGAAGAATTTCCTGTCGTTTAGTTAAAAAACAATTTTTCTCGTTTTGGATTTATTGAGTTTCCGTTTTTGGGCAGTAATAATACTCATATGAAATTTATCTCGCATTATTGTTTGCTTAAATTTTCTTTGCTATTTTGCTAGGCTGCCAGGTGATCAACTTTATTTCATTATATCACGTTGGAATTTTCGCTATTTTAGAGTTATAATCATCTAAGATCGCAGCGGAAGAGGCAAATAGCGGCATTAAATTGTTATATGTACATTATGTAGTATTTCTTTACAACATCGTATTATTTCCATCCAACAATAAATTGAATTAATAAATGTTAGTCTTGTAAAATTTCAATAGATTTAACAAACTTTTTCAGGATACCTCAAATCAAGATTTTGGTGAATTGCTGCTATCGCTGAAAACGAACGAAAACGTGCTTAAGCGCGGAACCACAGAACTCTACACTTTAAAATTTTACAACATTTCTTGCATTTCAGGATCAACCGAATGAAGATCATATATTATAGATACGAATGCTTGTAGTATTTTTCATTTACATAAATATATATACTATTATATAAATATTTCATGGGAATGGGAGGGACCATCAGGGCACCCGATTGAATGGGGATGGGGAGAGTGGGAATGCCAACTCTCCATTGCTTACAGTTTGTGAATAGAGGGCGGGCTCTTCTCCCCGCCCATTGGGGCATCCTCATGTTAGATAGCTCGCTCTTTTGACCAATTGTTCAGTCTTGTTGTTGGAAGGAGATTCTTTATATCCCTGTGGATACGTATAAGTGATGTTGCATATCGATCCACCCAACTCCTTTTTGGCCCTTCATACAATGGCATGATTAGGATAATCAGTGGTTATTAAAGCTTGATCAAGTCTAACAGAGAGGAGAGCCCGTTGCTGTCGGACTTAGTTTCCGTGCTACAATGGGTGATAGTACATATCATACATCATACAGGAAGCATAACCCAGCACAACCGAAGCTTCAAATGTGGGGTAAGCCGATTACTCATTCCATGTCATTTAAATATCTTGGGGTCTGGTTCGATTCAAAGTGCACCTGGAGATCCCACATTGAGTATCTGAAGTGAAAGTGCCAACAAAGGATCAACTTTCTTCGAACAATTACCGGGACCTGGTGGGGAGCGCATCCGCAAGGTGTGAAGTTGTGAAGGTGTGAAGTTTTGAACCCCCAGGTAATCGAAAACTTTGAGGAGCTTCTCGAGTTGAATCCTTAAACTCGCTTCATGACTTTGTACCATTTGTACATAACACAGGATGTCAGCCCTTCCCCGAACATTTCCAATCGTGTTTGCTTCTCCAATTTCGACAATTCGGTTCATTTTGATTTATCCATGAAGCAGGAGCTTCATGGAATCCCAGAGCATCATCGTCCTATGATTGCTCCGGTAATATTTGCTGCAATGTTTGGCCAAGTTTATTCCACTAAATCGTTCTTCACTGAGGGATCTTTGATAGAGGAGTCAGCAGGCTTTGGTATATTTAATGCTCCTTGTTCCGTATATGTCGCTGAATTAGCGGCAATACACTTTACGCTAGAAATTGTTGCTTCATTAACACCGGATCAGTACTTCATTTTCACGGATAGTCTTAGTTCTATAGAGGCTATTCGCTCCTTGAGGCCGGTAAAGCACTCCTCGTATTTTCTCATGAAAATACAGGAGCTTCTAAGTGCTTTATCTTCGCGTTATATTATCATCACCTTTGTATGGGTCCCATCTCATTGTTCAATTTAGGGCAATGAGAAAGCGGACTCGCTTGCAAAGGTGGGCGCTATGGAAGGCGATATTTATGATCGACAAATCGCCTGCAAAGATTTTTTTCCTATTTTTCGTCAACAGTCACTAGTCAGCTGGCAGTATAAATGGAGTAAAGGAGATTCGGGGCGATGGCAACATTCTATCGTCCCAAAGGTGTCGAAGAAATCTTGGTTTAGAGGGATGGATGTGGGTCGAGACTTCATTCGTGTCATGTCTCGCCTCATGTCCAATCATTGTTCTTTGAACGCTCATTTATACCGTGTTGGGCTGAGCGACAGCAATCTCTGCGAGTGTGGACAAGGCTATCAGGACGCAGATCACGTTGTTTGGTCTTGTGCTGAGCATCGTGGAATCAGATCGGAGCTTTATGATTCCCTTCGGGCTCGAGGTAGACAACCCAATATGCCAATTCGAGATATTTTCGCTGTTCGTGATTTGGAGTACTTGAAACTCATTTATGTGTTTTTAACTAACATTAGCCTTAGATTGTAGTTAGTTTAACCTGTATGTTTACTATAAGTTTTTTTTTCTGTGTATGTGTGTATGTGTGTGTTTTTTTCTTTTTCAAAAAATGTTCAAGTCCATTTAAGACCCATAGGCTTATAAATACTTCACTATTGTTAAGATAGGAACCATAATTAATTTTTATATATGTTATATACAAATTGTATAGTTATAAGTGTTTAGAAAATTCAGAATTTGTGTTATGTAAACCATACTTTAAATTCTCACCCTCTTTCCCATCCGTAATTTGTAATTCCTATTAACCTCGAGACGGCCGCGAGTTCTATCCCCCTAACTTTAGTTTTAAGATAAATGATGTATAAAAATATGAAAACTTGGCTCTGTAAAGGTGATTTGATTGAGCCTGTACAAATAAATGATTAATGAAAAGAAAAGATGCGACCAATGACATGAAAGCAATCTTGAATAACTCTAGCATTTACATTATTTATCTACTCCAGCCGATTTTCCTAATGAAAAGCAAATTTTTCTAAGTTCATCTATTGTGATGGGGTGAAAACCTTCAAATCTGCAATTACTATTAACTGGCTGCTTAATTTCATCAGGTTCATCAACCAATTCAATAGATTGATTGATCAATGAAACACCATTGACGAAATAATCATTAAACTTAGATGCAATTGCTTGCTCAGACTGTTCTATTGTGCCGTCAAAAGTTATGGATCGCGGTTTGCAATTGCTAGGTTTTAATAAAGATTTGAATATTTTCCATAGCTCTTTGCTATTGTTTAGATGCTGATCAAATTTCCTCTGTATATATTCACAACGAGTTTTTTTAATGGATTGTGAATATTTATTCTGCGCGATTGTGTACTTATTCCACTGATTAACACTATTAGATCTACAAAATTGTATGTACCATTTATCCCTCTTGCGTTTAAGACGCAAAAGATCCAAATTGTACCAGCTATTCGAATTCTTCAAAGAAACAAATTTTTACACATTAATTTTTTTTTTTGTATTCTCCCAAGCGCGGAAGTAACGATCTTTGATGAGGTTTGTCAGAAGTAGATAAATTATCATCTCCATGCGAAGCGCTAGGAGTGGACGGTAATTTATTGCTAGAACGAAATAGACATGAAGAGAAAGTGTATTGATAGTTCCGTATAGGGCAACGGCAGGCTTTGAAAATTGAAAGATCAAGTTTGAAAACGAGCGGAGGGCATTATTGAACGGTAGTATCCGATCAAGCACATAACAACAAGTGAAAAAAAAGGGGGGTGCCAAAAAAAAAAAACCCACCCCCCGGGAAATAATTTCCCCCCCCTCACGGGAAATATAAGAAGAGGAAAAAAAGCAATAGAAAGAAAAAAAAAAAAGTAGGAAAAAAGCCCCCCCGGTTGGATAACCTTTTGCCAGTCAAGGGGATTTCCTCCTCTTGCCTATCCTGCATGGGGTAGTATGGTAAAGGGTTATGTGCCTGATCGGATACTACCGTTCAATAATGCCCTCCGCTCGTTTTCATACTTGATCTTTCAATTTAAGACAAACTGTTGATAAATATACGCCTGCCATTGCCCTATACGGAACTATCAATACACTTTCTCTTCATGTCTATTTCGTTCTAGCAATAAATTACCGTCCACTCATAGCGCTTCGCATGGAGATGAGAATTTATCTACTTCTGACAAACTTCATCAACAAATTTTTGTTCAACTATTTGATTTGTAAACGTTTTCAAAGTATTTGTTAGAACAGTTGCAAACTCATCTAAACTATCGGTCGCGATTGGAAAATCCACGCTTCTTTCAACAAGGTTAGAAACAACCTATTTTGAATGTTTCCTCCAGCACTTCAATTTCACAAAAGCTTTTCTATTATTTAAGTTATTCTCAATTACGTTAATGCTTACTGTCTCATGATCGGTTATTTTCAAATCAGTATCGACAACTGAACAAACAGAATCAAGATGAGAATAAACATGATCAATTAAAGTTCTACTGTGCCTGGAAATTCGCGTATATTTATCAACAGTTTGTCTTAAATTGAAAAAAAATAGCTTAATGCTTCAAATGATTTGATCTATTACTATCACGCCAATTAATATGAAAGTCACCAGCCAATATATTTAATTTACTCGAATCAAGAAATACCTCAATCCAGTCCTCTAAAATTTCAGCAAATCGCTGGTAACTAGAACTGGAAGAATGATACAAAACACCAAAATTACCCATCTTCATGCCACGTACAACTGTTATGACCAAGAACCAGTTACCATCAACCACTTCGTTGAAGCGAAGATTGAATTGAACTGATTCTTTGACGTAAATAGCAATACCGCCAGTATGTCTAGAATGTGATAAACAAGCAGCAACATTATATCCCGGAATGCAATATTGGTCAAAGGCTCCAATTTCAACAATGTGAGTTTCTGCTAATAAAACCAAAAGTGGACGTTTTTCTTCAACAATCTGACCTAATGTTACGTAGTTTGTTGACAACCCCGCAATATTAAAATACAAAAAATCGAATTGATTACCATTCTTCCTGGAACATGGTTGCTATTTATTGAAACGTAAGCTGCTTTTCTTTTGATCAAAAATTCTCTCATACACCAAACATTGAGAGCTAAATGTGGCATGGTTGACGTCCAAGATCATTTTACGTTCTTTATTCATTTTCAAACAATTGACACATTTCAATACAGTTGACGTGCACTCCGATGTCTTGTGTTTTTGGCTACACCTAGAGCACGTATCACAGTTTTTGCAATCCATGTCCAAATTCTCCACATTTGAAACATCTCAGCACATTAATGTCAGGATACACAAAACACCGATCAAAATCTACATTTACCTCCTTTGCCTGTACCATACAATTGGAAGTACTCAAATCGACTTCAATTACCGCACTTGCTGTAAATGAATTGTGGATTTTCGTACATTCTTACTACTTTTACATCTTTTATTTCGATGTTTTCATTTTGACTTTTCAAATAGTCTATGAAAACATCGGAGGATTATTGACGGTTCATGCCCACTACTTTCAATCTTGGCACCGACGTGGGAACAACAGCACTATAGGTTTCACCCAGATTGCTTTCAATAACATTTTTCACATTCGCTACATTAGCTCCGATGGCACATTCAACAATAATGGCGCCATCTTTTCCATTCCTAAAATTGCTAATCTTGTGTGTTTTTGGATCTAAATTTGTTTTCAAAAAATTACGAGTATCATCGCAAGCTTTTACTACTGTTCAATTTACTATTACTATTAGCGACACACTAAGAGGCATCGTCATAGAGTGACACGCTAGAAGAACTTGGCAAGCACACTGGCACCGACAATTATTAATTGTGTTTAATAGTTGACCAGCTTCAGCAGCAACTTTTGCGTCCCACTGAGTAGAAATTGTTTCCAATGCTTCTATTACACCTTCCTGAAGTTCTAAATATATCGACACCGATTGATGGCGCTCTACCCATCTGGTGGCAGTTGAAAAAGTTGTAGACACATTGGATATTCGCCAGACAATTTCTGATATCAGGAATTTCGCTAGCTGAACTAACCGCCAGGTTAAGGCTATGCGAAGCGCAATGCACGTACAAAGCCAGAGGATAATCAGTTTGGATGTGGAATTGAGTTCCATGAGTTTTACCGCTCATAACAGATGCTCAATCGTACCCTTGGCCGTAAAGACACGACAAGTCTATATTATTCTCTTGCAGAAATTTAATAAGGGTTGAAGCAAGATTTTTGCCAAGTGCAATTTGTAACTGGTACGAAACCCAGAAAATCTTCATGGATAGAGCATTTACCTTGCTCTTTAACTATATTATCGTTTCAGTTGAAAACCGAATTTATCAACTAGCGACAATTGATTTTACTGTCGATTCATACGTCATACTCAATGTCGGAAGTTGCGCGTTGTATAGCGCACCAGATGCGCCATACAGCGCACTATTTCCGACATTAGTTATAACTTACAGAACGAGCGTAAAATCGATTGTCGCTAGTCGATAAATTCGGTTTTCAACTGAAACCATAATATATCGGGCGCATACTGTGAGCTGTTCAATTCCTGCAATATCTGCCGTTTCATCTGCCAATAGCGAGAAGGCTTTGGATCGGTTGATGTTCTGTAATTCGGATAGGATTTTTGTGTGGAAGATTTCAATTATTTCGTTCTGGATACGATTACTTGTAAAGACAGCACGTGGTGGAGCTTCCAAATGGCTTTTCAATATATCATCCGTAATACAACGAAAACGTAGCAAAGCTCTAAAATTGCCATCATTTACAGTTGGTACTTCCGGAGTTATAGGACCGCTTTCCTTGGATCGTCTTAAAGCCAAACCCTGTTGACCTCAAAGTCGTACGGTTTCAACGATAGCCTTCAGTTTTATTCTGTTTTCCGCAATCAGCTTCTGCTTTCCCGAATTCAAACGGATGTCAATAGGGACAAATTTTCCCTGGCTTTGTTTTCGAAGATCTTCTATCTTCTATCTTACTTGCTTCGTGCTTCCTGAAATATTCCAACGCATTTTTCCAATTCCGAAACGGTTCATTCAGTAATCCCCTCAATCGCTGCGATCCTATAGCAGCAGATTTTTTAGAAAGTAATAAACATGCTTTGCAAACAGCTCCATATTCCTTTTCTGAATATGCTAACCAATCATACATTTTTAGCTAATTCGTTTGGAATTGATGACTCCTTTTTCCAGAACCCGGAAAATAATACTTTTCAGGAGGACACCAGATAGAGTCGTATGTCGCGCAAATTACACTTATGTCCAACGAATGGTTCAAAAACAGAGAGATATCTCTAGGGTGGATATTGTTTGAACCATCGTCACTTTGTTGCTCGTTGCACGGATTTTTAATTTCAACTTCTGGTGCTGCAGGAGTTGCCTGAGAAGGCTGTTTTTGTGAGCAGCAGCCAGGAATTTGCTGTAATCAAATGAAAAGGACATGCCTATTTTCAAATATACTATATTTACAATATAAGTCAGTTCCCTTTTTCACATATACATGTTAGGCGACCCGTGTAGCGCTGCCAACAGAACCATCTGGTGATAAAAAAGGCAATCAAAAGTATATTTTACCTTTCAATTTGGTTAATTCATTCTACCGTGTATCCGTGGTAAAACTAATATACTAATATATGTTTGCTCACTCAGAGAAATATTTGATAGTTAATTTTACCATTATTGGGGATTATGATGACTAGGGCAAAATAATGATTTTCAACCGACTGTAATCATGGTCAAAATGACCATTCATAATAGTTGATTCAACATATACTATAATGTCAGAATAATCCCTGTACCCATGACCATGGTCAATAATGTGATGATGAGAAAATGTCTCCGACCATTTTAATTAAAACCATTAAATGCATGGTAATTAAAACCATTATATACAATAATCATCTTGACCATGATTAAATTTTCGGTACAACCATACAATTTTTCTCAGAGCTCTTTTAAAAATAACGCAGATACGTCAAAATGTGCTTTTTTACTCCTAGAATAGATTTACTTTTCTCCACTTCAATGAAGCTATGTCAGGAAACAAGACTAGTTTTGTATAGAATG
Source organism: Aedes koreicus (assembly GCA_024533555.2). Classification (NCBI taxonomy): domain Eukaryota; kingdom Metazoa; phylum Arthropoda; class Insecta; order Diptera; family Culicidae; genus Aedes; species Aedes koreicus. Next base: position 154,975 of record JAHHFK020002972.1, on the reverse strand, counting down.
AATTATTTTTTGAAACAAATACATGTAACCTTATTTTTTGATCAAGACGATAATTGCGTTACGCATTTTTAAAAACTTCAACGCCAATATTACCAACACATGATACGCATTTTAAACTTCCTTTGACAGTAATATTGACTCATTTATGAATTTGTCACGGGTGTACAAACTACGTAAGTTCCGCCAACATAAATCAAAAACATCATCTTGTCTGAGCTGCTTAACAATGGAAAAGACCAACACCAGGTTGACAAGTATGATTTAAATTCGGTTTCGTTTCCGACGTCAATGTGTTAGGGCCAAGGAATCAATTTTTCTTTGAAAACCGTGAAAAACTAGCAACAAAAGAGTAGGTCGATATGTGTTTGTCCCAACCATTTGCCAACAATAAAATGTTGCAAATGTATTTGTTGGCAACTAAGATCAAAAAAATATTAAAATTAGTTCAACAAATTGTGATTCGTTTCAATTTGTCTGTTGAGTACTTTTGGAATATTACGTTGGGCATAATAAAAACTGGATAGCTTAGCGTGTGCATTTAGTAGTTGCCACGTTTCTCACTTCACACTTAGATTTTTTTTACAGAAATCTGTAAAAGTTTACCGAATTCTCAACAGCTGAACGTTCGGTAATCCGATTTAACGGATATCGGTGAAATTTGACAGTTATCTGTTAAAAAAATTGGTTAAATTGGATTACCGAACGTTCAGCTGTTGAGAATTCGGTAAACTTTTACAGATTTCTGTAAAAAATCTAAGTGTGTTATGAGAAGTGATTTATATTGTTAATATATTAATAGTATATTTGATATTTTGAATAATGCAATTTTGATCTACATAGTAAAACATTCATCTATATTATCAAATTCAAGTTATTCGTGCGTCCATTATTGGATTCTCAAGTATTTTAACTTAATGATCTGAAATTCCAGAGGCCAAGACTTGTTTCACTGATTATAAATAACAGTGATATAAAAACAAAAACCTTGTGAAGCGTATGTGCAGAAGAAGTTTTTGTATCTGCTACTTAAACTGCCTTCAAGCATGGGAAAATCAAGTAACTAGTACCGCTAACTTTTCTAATGATAACTAATCGTAGTCAATATGACCGTGGTCCCTCAACGATTGCTACAACTTTAATAGTTTTACACTGACTACGAAAGGAAACCGGCATACCAATCCCTTCGAAAAAAATAATTCACTCGCTCAAGCATAGCCAAAAACAATACACCCTGATTCAAGTCCCTGCGCACACATATTCAAAGGATGGCAGTAAGAAAAAAAGTAAGAAAAAATGTGAGGCGAGGCAAATGAAATTACCTGCTGACTTAAACATCCGAAAGAACCCTAAAAGCTGAACGTAAATTTTTTAGTATAACGTGTTGGTGGATTATAACTTAGCAGTTTAAATTAACCATATCGATTGTGAAGAGACATGCTCAATCAGCTTTCAGAACCAAAAACAATCGTAAACACTCCAGCGTACAATACTTCGCTCACAAATCATAGCACACCCAAGCATTCTTGCTACACCATCTGATAGAGCTAAGTTTTCCCTAGCAAGTGAAGGTCTCACTTTGTCTGAATGAATATTTATTCTCGGGCAATCGTCGCTTAAAATCATTGTTTACCATTACTTTTTAGTCATTATCACTTAAAATCCATCAAATAATTAGGAATCAAATGCACTACTACAACTAGATTCAAACAGAGCACATTCAGCTGTCGTTTTGCCCAATCTTTCATGCCACCAATTTTTATGTTAGTGCTAAATAAAATAAAAGAAACCAGTGTAATGAAACACAGCAATACTTGCGAATGAACCGATTATCCCATGCGCAAATGCTTCAAATTCGAGACTACCCAAGTAACCACGAGGCTATAATAGCATGCATATATAGGGCATATGCATTACGTCTAGTACATCATTGAAGTTGGAATAATGCTGAAAAGGGCCCCACTAAGATCGAACTAATGTTATATCTTTTGTAATGCCATAAGACATTGCTAAAGTAGCATTATTGCATTGGTAATGCATCACTACATTCTTAAATCTAATCTAACGCTTCATTACTTGACAACTGTTGAATTAAGGCGATCCCGCATTAATGATGTCGAATAACTGCGATCCCGCATCAATGATGTTGATTTTGGGTTGAATAAGTGCAATGATATAATGCTTGTGGTTACTTGGGTAATAGCGTTGGGACTCTATGCATAGCTCATTTATAATTACGATCGAGAATACTTACAAAGCACTATAATGTTAGTTTTGAAATCAACTAAGTTCATAAGACTCGCCTCTGTATCAACACGTCGTTTTTTGCTAAAATAATTAAGCAACGAGTTGGATCGCTTACTGGCCATTTTCCAAGTATTAAGTGTTTTTTTTTTCGTTCGATGCTTTATTAAAACTTACGAAACTGACGGCACCACAAACATGAAATTACTTCCTGTACAGCCTATCTCCAAAACTGAACTAAATTTTTCAGCCGCTGCTGTTGAAATAGCAAAAAATAATGATTAAAGGGCGATACGGTCAAAATTTGGTCAATATCAACTTGACGTATTTCTTTCAATTTTGCATTTAAAAAACCTGAACACCCCTCATTTTGAAGGTGTGTGTGTGTAGAATGTTGCTCCTATTTTGATTTTGGAATTCACTTTTCAGTTGTCAAAATGCCGTCCAAGCAAGAAGAGCAGCGTATCAAAATTTTGCTCGCGCATCCCGAAAATCCGAGCTACTCGCACGCAAAGTTGGCAAAATCGCTAAAAGTTGCCAAATCAACCGTTACAAATGTAATTAAAGTGTTTGGGGAACGTTTGTCGACAGCCAGGAAGTCTGGATCGGGGGAAATCGAAAACCGGAAGCCGCTGAGACGACAAAGAGAGTTGCCGGTAGTTTCAAGCGAAACCCTAACCTATCTCTCCGAGATGCCGCAAATAAGCTGGGTGTATCGTCTACAACCGTGCATCGAGCCAAAAAACGAGCCGGACTATCGACTTACAAGAAGGTAGTGACTCCAAATCGCGATGATAAACAAAATACGACGGCCAAAGCGCGATCCCGGAGGCTGTACACGACGATGCTGACGAAGTTTGACTGCGTGGTAATGGACGACGAAACCTACGTCAAAGCCGACTACAAGCAGCTTCCGGGACAGGAGTTTTATACGGCAAAAGGAAGGGGAAAGGTAGCAGATATTTTCAAGCACACGAAACTGTCAAAGTTCGCAAAGAAATATCTGGTTTGGCAAGCCATCTGTACCTCTGGCTTGAAAAGCAGCATTTTCATAGCTTCCGGGACTGTCAACCAAGAAATTTACGTGAAAGAGTATTTGAATAAACGTCTGCTGCCTTTCCTGAAGAAACGAGGTTGTTCCGTACTGTTTTGGCCGGATTTGGCATCTTGCCATTACGGTAAAAAGGCCATGGAGTGGTACGCCACCAACAACGTGCAGGTGGTTCCCAAGGACAAGAACCCTCCCAACACGCCAGAGCTCCGCCCAATTGAGAAATACTGGGCTATTGTCAAGCGGAACCTAAAGAAGACCAAAAAAACTGCTAAGGACGAGCAGCAGTTCAAGGCAAACTGGCTTTCTGCGGCGAAGAAGGTGGACAAGGTGGCTGTACAAAATCTGATGGCAGGGGTCAAGCGTAAGGCCCGGCAATTCGGATTTGGAAAAGCGGAAGCCTAACTGAATATTTTTCCTGAATTTTATACTAATTGAACTTGAAAAAGAAATTTAATTTGATTTTTTGAATAAACGATTTCACCGATTTACACGCGTTTTCCCTTGACCAAATTTTGACCGTATCACCCTTTAAGTTGACCACGAGCGCGCAACACAGGCAGAGGCAAATGATTGAACACACACCTGCAAATCGGCTACCTCACATTCTCAGAGTTTTATTAGGCCTGTTTAATGAGAGCTCGTGATCTCTTTTAATCCTTGAACGAATGCCGATAGCTTATTTCTGGCTTTTGACTTAACGGTTTTCATGAGAGAAAATAGTTGTTCACAAATATACGTTGAGCCAAAGCAAGAAGTTATAAAAAGAGCATGGTTTCGCAACTCAGGAAAAGATTCTTCCCAAACGTATTTCGAGTAGAATGTTAGAATGTCATTCTCCTTGAATTTTTCATTCAACCCGATGTCGCAATGCAGTTGTATAAACTCCATTTGAAAATTTTCCGGAGCACTTTAAGCATCAATACTGAACGGTGTACAAAAAAAATTGAATGGCTGTTAGTTCGCTTTGAAATCTTGGAATCGGTCAGAAAAATCTGCTTGCAGAGAGGAAACTGCACTGGCATACCTGATTTCATCGCATTTTTTACACAATCCAAGCGTAGAGAAATGAGAAAAATGTCTTGATTTAAGCTGCATTTCCCACAGCGTCAATTTTTGCTCAAAGGATTTGATGTGGTTGAAAAGATTGTGAACAAGCTTATTTTTCCCCTGAAGTTGCACATTCAAATCATTCAGATTTGTCGAGGTGTCAACAATGCAAAATCCGCCATCCATTTTTGATCGTCAAACTGATGAACTGCCTTTTCTTTTTGTTTCATAAACTCAGCGATTTCCGTCTTGAGATCGTAAACACGCTTAAGAACTTTTCTCCTGCTGAGCCAACAAGCTTCAGTATAGAAAGGTATGTCTCCATATTCTGCGTCTAGCTCCGACAAAAAAGCTTGGAATTCTCGATGATTGAGAGCATTTGATCGAATAAAATTAACGACCTTAATGACATCCATCATATCGTTCTTGAACCATACATTTTTAGCACACAAATTTTCCTGGTGTATGATGCAGTGGTACTGCATGAATCCCTCGCTAACATCATCTCGTCACCGGAGATGAGCAATGGCACCTTCATGCTTTCCTGTGGAACAAAAAATGTTGCTTGTGCTCCTTAAAACGCAAAAAAAATACACTTACCAATCATAGCTGGGGCACCGTCGGTGATCGCACTCGCCAGTTTCTTCAAATCCATGCCGAATTGGTTTAGAATCGATGAGAGAGTGTTGAAAATATCAACACCTTTTGTGGTGCCTTTTTGCGGAAATAAACGTACGAGCTCTTCAGTAATCTCAAATGTCTTGGAAACACCCCTAACGAAAACCGCTAGCCGAGCGGTGTCTGAAATGTCCGTACTATCATCCAGTGCCACCTAAAAATATGCGAAGTTTGCAGCTCTTTCCTTCAACGTATTTTGCATATCGTCTGCAATTTCTTCAACTCTACGAGTAATCGTAGCTCGCGACAGAGAAATCAGCGAAATAACTCGACTTTGGGCTGGACATACCACGTCTACCACTGCCTTCAAACAATCTTTTACAAAATCCCCGTCCGAAAAAGGTTTTAAGTGTTTTGTTATTTTTTCCGCAAAAATGAAACTGGCTTTAATGCAAATTTCATTTTCAACTTTTCTATTATTAAGTACGTTTTGCTGACATCGTAGTTTTTCTTTCAATTCACTTGCCTTCTCTGAACGACATTTGCCTGAGAATTTGTCCATTTTTGATGCCTGCTTTGACTCGTAATGGCGTTTTAAATTGTACTCTTTCATTACCGCTACTGATTCATTGCAGATTGCAGCACACTGGTTTTTGATTGATTGCAGTAAAAAAGTACGCTTCAGTCGACTTTTCTTGAATAACTCGTCCTTCATCTCCAATCACTCGTTTTTTACTAGTCATTTCGAGAATCACGAACAAACTTCAGAGCGAAACAAAAACACTACCGAACAGTCGCACGCGTGATTGATGAATGGGAGTAGAATTAAGAATAATTTGACTCTCATTCATTTGACTCTAGCTCTCAATTCATATGAGAAACGAGTGAAAATTAAATGCTCTCCTTGCTGAATACTTTGCACCACGAATGACTCAAATTTCGGTAAGAAAATGAAATGGTTTTGTGAATAAAGAGAGAGCTGCGACCAGTGTGCGAAAAGTTCAAATTCAATAAGCAGTATCCCGTGAATTTGTCCAACATCCATCTCGTCATTCACCGATTCGGTGCAAAACTGAATGTTCAGAAGAGCCAAAATTTGGTCCTGGCAAGAACACATTCAGTCACTGCGTCAGAATGTTTGCAATTATTGTGTTTTGTGTTGCTCTCTTCTTTTTGTTTTGACTGATTAATCCGGAGATCTGTATAGAAAAATGTGTCGGTAGCATCCCGTGGGAATGAAGGCAATCGGTGCGAGTCACCTTTTTTGGAGGGGACCGAATGCTTGCGTTCGTTCGTTCATTGCCTCTTCTCTTTATTAGTAATTCGTGTGTTCAGCAAAGACAAAAGAATTGAATAATGTTGTTTTTCGCACTAATTTGTCAATTTTTTCACACACTGGCTGCGACAACATCAGCATTAACTAATGTGCCAATAACATGCTTTTTAACGGCAGTCGTGAGAACAGCATTTGACTGCATGAACACAAGCAAAGCAGCGTATGTTAAGTACAAACATCACTATCGAGCTCGTGCGAAGTTTTAAGAGACTGAGAATTCTCATTAACGGAAACATGTCTAAGCAGGCAACAATGTGTGTTATCTACAGTATGTTGCTTGATATTTATCGTCTCTGTCATACGATTCAAAATTTCCAAATTTATTTTCCATAACAAATATCACCATATTCAGAAGTAGCCCACGGGCCGCAAAAAAAAACATCTGGCGGGCCGCATGTTGAGCATCACTGGTATAAGGTACAAGAGGTCAAATACACCAATCCACCAAACTCTCCAGAACTTCGCCCAATAGAGAAATACTAGGCTCTAGTTAAGCGGAAAGTCTTCGAAACTAAGAAGAAGTAAATGGTACCGATGATATCAAGAGAAGATGGAGAATCGACACGGCGGGTGTATCTGAGGATACCGTACGGAACCTGGTGGCGGATGTACCATAGAAAGCTCGAGAATCTTACAGAAAGAAGGATTAACATCTTAATCAACTGTAGATGTCAAATGTAATGTAGATATAACAATGTTATACACAAATCTATGTTATACACAAATCTATTATTCTGAAATAAACAATCGGTTTTGTTGAATTATGTGTAAATTTTTTTGCTGCTATTATTTTGGTGAAATTTCACGTGGACAGGCTTTACAAACCTACCTCAGTGTATAGAAAGAATAATGACCATAAATGCTATCTACTTACTAAACATCGGTAGTATAGATAAAAGGAAGGAGGATCACCGGCTATATCTCCACCCACAAAACAACTATGACTGTAAAAATATTATACCCAAATAATAAACTATTCTAGTGTTGAATATGTAAGAAGAATTACAAACTTAAAATATTTTCAAATAATTAAACGAGATAATCTAAAAATAGCTCTGGCTTAAACTCGGGCTCTGATCAAATTTGTCCTAGCCGAAGTGGTGACTTAACATGGTAATTCAGTATTTGGAACTGTATATAATGTGAACATTGATAATCGCGACAAAAAATAAAACAATCATCATTTCGATATGCCATTGAACTGCATTGATAAACCACCTGGACACCCAGTGATCTATATATTATCAAAATAAATATTTTGTTATCGCTATTGATAGCATTCTAATCAAATTGACCAAACCACCAGACAACCCTGATTCGTACAGTTCATTGATATGCCTCACACTGGCCACACATCATTTTTAAAATTATACAATGGTGTACATGAAGGGTTTTTCTACCGTAAGATTTTACCTATCCCAAACTTCAATAGTCTAACTCAATTGTCGTTTTTACAGCTTTTTTGTAGAACAGTCATGCTGGATAGCAAGTTGAACAACATTCGTATAGAGGCAATAACTAGCAAATACTACAATGATGTGATTGAACATCTTCGACAAAACTTCTTTGCCGATGAACCATTGAACAAAGCAGTGCAACTAACCCGTCCAGGCCAGGGCCACCCACTCTTGGAACTCCATAGTCTATCCACTTTAAAAGATAACGTTAGCATCATGGCAATTTCAAACGAAGGAGAAGTTAGAAAGTTTTTTTTTTGTTTTTTATAAACGATTTAAAAATATGCACTTGTCATTCCAGATTGCTGGTGTAGCGTTGAATGGTATTCTTCATGGTAATAGAGATATAGAACAATCTATGGACAAACTTAATGATATTCAGGATAAAAATTTTAAGAAAATTTTCAAACTACTGTACGAACAAAACTTGAAAATCAATCTTTTCAAGCAATTTGATGTTGATAAAGTTTTTGAAATAAGAATACTTTCGGTTGACTCAAAGTAAGTAGATATAAAGAAGGTATATCTTTCACATTGTGATTCATGAATTTTTTTTCAGGTTTCGTGGTAAAGGTTTAGCTAAGAAGCTTATTGAAAAAAGTGAGGAACTGGCTTTAGACAGGGGTTTTCAGGTAAGAAATCACATAACGAAAACTACAATGGATACATCACATTCATTTGCAGGTCATGAAAACGGATGCAACTGGAGCATTTTCGCAGCGTGTAGTAGGCTCACTGGGATTTATAACCAAAACTGAAATCAACTACGCCGACTACTTAGATGAAAACGGAGAACAGATATTTGTAGTCGAATCGCCACATGAAAAACTAAAAATTATGTGCAAAGTAATCTATGGAGCAATGTGAAAGCATTCCCATAGAACGGGCATGAAGGCTAACACACTAGTGATTGACAATAGAAATAGCGATAATCATGATATTTGAAATATTTATCAGTGTATACTCCGTGTTACCAAAGATGTGCAGATTGTACGATACAATCATTGCTTACTAGGTTTTTTAGATGATGTTTGTACTATTTGAATTTATTTAATATGTTGTGATCAGTGGAGATGTTTTTCAGTAATCAATCATTTAGGCTCAGAATATTTGAGTGTTTTGCAAAATATGAAGTCATAACTACTAAATTTCACTAGTGAAAACATTCCTGAAATTGTTAACTATTTGTATTTTGGCAGGTATTATCAATATCATCATCTACACAAACCACCACAAACTGACCAATTTTGAGTGATAACTTTGATTATATTGTGAAAATATAAAATAAGTGAACCAGTCCCAAATCACTTGACGCAGAGCATATAACTACATGTATGAACCAATTGTATAACATGGAATAAATGGTACAGAAACAAACGAATAAAAATGAATGATTCAACATTTCTTGCTAGTCGTAATAGTCCTTCCTGTTACCACATTGACTGCTGCTCTGTGTATCCTGGTGTGGTGTAAGGTGTGGCTTTCATCAGCACATATGTGACTTTTGGGGGTGGTGCTTTCATCGTAGTTTCCGTAACAAACCAATCAAAGAGTTTCAAAGCGTGTACAACGTTAACAATAATAATAGTTCCATTTTTACTACATGAACAGTGTTAGCTAATAGCGTGGTGTTGGCCGCCCTGTTATGTAGGCAACACAGGGAAAGGATAATCTGATCATTTTCATATCAGCAGAATGCTTTCTCACGTGCAAGAATTTTTTTTAACAATCAGTCTTCGTCGCGCTGCTGCATTGTAGTGTTGCAACCGACTGTTAGATTTAGCTCTGATTGTTTATATCATGGAACGTGAACGAGATAGTGGAACTGTTGAGCTGTACAGTAAAAAGATTTCAACAGAGCATAAATTGGATACCAGTGTTCAAAATTCAGCACATTCTGCGTTGAATTTCATTAAAACATCTAATTACTTCGTACCTGAAATAGGTTTGGCATATGGCATTACTAAAGTGTGTAGCAATTTGAAATCTTTACGGCACAATATTCGAGAAATTATAAATTTATTTATTTCCATCATTCACCTTTGGTATTATAGCCACACAAAGTGTTTATTGTATCTTAAATATATTCTTTAAGGCTAATCTGCTTACATTAAAGCTTAATACGTCAGAGACATAATTTATAATGTCTACAGCGTTCGTCAAGTGGGTTGTTAAAGCCATAAGCAACACGTTGTATCGCAGCTCATAAAATGTTGCAAAGATGGCTAGAGCATGAAAGCTGATATTATGAAGTATGTACTGCAGTAGTCGAGATGATTTCGAATCAAGCCAAAAATAGACTGTCACTTCAGAAATTTTAGGCGGGTTGGAAGTGTTTGAAGTCCGATGAATGTACATTATACTGCTATTTTTTTTTTAAAAAAAGCACTCCTCTGTAACGAGTTCAAATAAGATATATGAGTATAATAATAAGTATATACAAGTTTAAGTATCCCAAAATTCCATTTTGTTTAAAACTGACTGTGTAAAGTCAATTTGAAATTAGTATTGGAATTTCTATGGGAAACCTCCAATTTTTGTTTAAATCCTTGTAAAAACTCAATCTGCTTTCAGAATAATTAGCTTAACAAACAGACAATCTTTCAAGCGAACAACATCTGTCTCATAATTAAACTCAATCAACTGCACAGAGGCAACATTGGTGTTTCTAACCTATGCAATGGAGCATGAAAATCATGGCCACTACATGGTAATTCCTAGGTAGTCATTTTTTGACTACATTCTATGCAATTCAATGAACATCCTCCATACGTCAAAAAATGCCTACTATTAAATCCCAAGAAATGAATACTTTTAAGTCCTTTTTTTATTCCAGTGTGATGGAAAAAATCCATAAAAACAAGGTCATCATCAAAGTGGAAATATCAATTTGTTCTAGTTGACTGGCATTGTCGAAAAAATAAGTGAAAATAAACAAAAAAAAAAAAAAAAAATGGGTTCTTGCAAGCCAAACCTGAATTCAGTATCATGGACAGGTTACAAGACACTAATTAGATTATTTAGATTGATCTATATCTATCCATACTATAACCGTCGCTTTCTCGAACATGAATACTTTCTCCTGCAAATCATCAATCCCAACAAGAAGAAACATGTTCCTACCCTATGGTGTGTTTTATTTGTATGCGCTGGTTTTTTAGATGAATCGAAACGAAATGTCGTTGATTACAAAATAGCCGATTTTTTAGATATTGGTGCTGAGTTTCTTATCTCATCCTCATTTCATAAAGTGATTAGTTCCAACACACAATCTTATTTTAAAAATGCATAGTTTCTAATCTCTTTCACATGCTGCAAAATGCCTAAAATGTATTCACTTTTTGACGTATAACCTTTTCGGCATTTTTTGCATAATTCCAGTCTTTAAGCAAAGTGCCTACTTTGAAGTCATGATTGCATACTTCAGATCTACCGTGTATAGCACACTGCACTATATAGAGTTATGCCTGGGACAGACATACAACGTACAGCGTTGTACTCCTTTAGTCTAGTACGTGTTTTTTGGTACTGGATTAAAGTATTTGACAGTTCGTACAACGGTCAGCGTTGTATGTCTGTCATAAGTATTATACCAAACATTTATGAAAACCAGAATTTTACAAAAAAATATGTCCCCAACATTGGGTCTACGATTTTCTTGTAAAATCATTGTTATTTTAGCTATGTGAACAGTTAGTTTGTAAAGTGTAACTATTTTCTGTACATCCAGACTGCATTACTCGCTTTATCGATTCAATTAAACCAAATTTAGATCACTTGAAGATCGTGGATCATCTGTTCAGCTTAACCAGTAATATCATGATGCCCCAAAAGTTCAAGAAATCGAAAATTACGCGGAAGTGAACAACTATAAGTGGGTTAATATTGTCTCAATTGCTTCAGATTACATCGGTAATCATAATAGCAACATGATTTTGTTGATTATCGCTAAATTAATGACATATTTGGTACATAGGCCGAATGAAGGTGATAGGCTAACATTACATCCCGTTACCCTACCTGTTTGTTTCAAAACAAAATCGTTCGTAAAAAAAACCAGGATTTTTGAAACAATTAGTTTGAATGTCAGCAAACAAGTTTGTTGTTTCAAACGGGACTGCTTTTTCTCCGTGCAGCTGTTTGATCAAGTCATAAACTTATCAATGTCTTGATTAATTAATAACTATTTCTTTGATGTTTTTTTTTTTCATTATAAGCGGCGCATTATTAAGCTTGGGACCGAGCTTGGGACCGATGTGCTAGTACTGACTTAGCCAAGAAAAAAATCGTATTTGTTCGGGACCTACTGGTCTTAGAGTTAGTCTATGCTATAACCGTCGCTTTCTCGAACATGAATACTTTCTCCTGCAAATCATCAATCCCAACAAGAAGAAACATGTTCCTACCTTATGGTGTATTTTATTTGTATGTAATGGTTTTTTAGATGAATCAATACGAAATGTCGTTGATTTAAAAAAAAAAGCAGATTTTTGAGATATTGGTGCTGAGTTTCTTATCTCATCCTCATTTCATTAAGTGATTAGTTCCAACACACCATCTTATTTTAAAAATGCAGTTTCTAATCTTTTTCACACGCTGCAAAATGCCTAAAATTTATTCACTTTTTGGCGTATAACCTCTTTAGGCATTTTTGCATAAAACCATTTTAGGCATTTTATGCATAATTCCAGTCTTTTAGCAAAGTGCCTACTTTGAAGTCATAAATGCATACTTCAGATTTACCGTGTATTATTCCACAAGGAAAACTGACATTTCATTCATACTGGAGCAGTTGTCAAAATTACATTGGTAGAAATGGCAAAAAATACTTCAGGTCTCTACTAGTCAGCTGGATTTTTTTAACTCTTTATTTGTTCTAAATTTATCAATATTTACATTTAATGTTCATCTTGGTGCTCCAACTACTACCGTAACGTATCAACCTTAATTGTTAAGATATGTACTTAATTTTGTTTACATTGTTCATGGCTTAGCAATTCAGTATTTTAAACAGGTTTTTATTCCTGCGTGTCAGTATAACAATAATAATCTTAAAACTAAAAACAAACTAAAATAGGTTTGACCAAAGTCTACGCTCCATACAAAATTTCAAAAAAATGTATGGAGAAAAGTCTACGAGGGGAGAGTGGGGGGTCTGAGATTTTCAAAATTGAGCCTACGTGGTTTATGAATAGGCCCAAAGTTTAGAAATCTGAATATAGAAAATTCTTTGACAAACAGATAAATTTTGAAACTCGGCCCAACATTCTATTACTTATATTCTGTGAATCTTCTGGCAAAATATGAGCGCAATCAGTTTAAGAAAACCCTCCAGACAATTATAGAAGAAAATTCGCCAAAGCCAAAATTTCCTCTATCTTAGAATCAGAAAACAAAAATATAAAAACAATTATTTAAAATTTGATATTAAAAAACATTAAGAATTTAAAGGTATCAAAACCTTATAAACTAAAATTTATATATTTAGGAGCTAAAAGATCAAAAATTAAATCAATTATTAAAAAGTTCAAATTAAGAGCAGTGAAATAGACGCCTATCAATATTTTTACAACATTACTACAATCACGTATAAAAAAGGATCCACTGTGCACTGATTTAACGGGTAATTCAGTGGCTTGGCTAACCATGGTTCGCGATTTGTCACGTACAAATAAAAGCAATGTATTCCCGACGATGATTTTATTTGGCAAATGTTTTGCCAATAAGTTCATTCGGTGATATTAGTGTCGATATTTATTAAATTTAATAAACACCCCTTATTTATACAGTCTTGGCTATTTAATGCAAAAATCTGGTGTGTCCAAACACTGTTAATTTACAGTAATCGGATGGTTTTTGAACTTTCTCACGCCTGACAAAATGTTATCAAGTTGTGGAAATAAACTCTATTTGTTTTAGACCCCGTTCAGACTACGAGCTATATTACTTGATATAATGAATCTTGATTTGAGACGTCAGATGCAGTGAAAACTACGAACATTGATATCAAGCTACTTTATATCAAGTGATATAACTCGTAGTCTGGACGGCACATTACATTTCCTATTATTTTTGACAAAATTATGAAATACCATTCAGCAAATTTACCGATTCGTTAAACGTGAAGAAAATATGAAAGTTTGAAGGTAACCTTTGCCCTACCATATTTAATACATTACTTAAGCATAGATAGATCGTTGCGTTTTTTTCGCCAGTATTCACTACAGTTTTAGTTTATTTCTTAATTAATATTAGTCTCATACCTTGGAATGTTTTTTCGCTGGATTTTAATCCCAGTACATGTTTTTATTATCCTTGTCGAAATCCCGTCAATCTCACATCAGAACAAAATTCTTCGACAAGATTCCCGAGGGTGTAGGCTACCTTAACCATTTTTAGTTTCAGGACAATCGGAGTTTTGAATAAGAAAAAAGTATACTTAGGCATGCAACCTGACGTTACCTTGTTTACCTAAGCAATTCTAAGAAAAAAAAACATCAATTTCATTATTAATAAAACTTACTTTCCGAATGTAAACAACCTATCGATTGCAGGATCGTTCTCAATATCTCGATCCCTGTCTTCCTGCAAATTAAGACCAGCCTTTTGTTTTGCTTCGACTATACATGCATTGCAAAATACTTTCTAAGAAAGCAGATGATGAGTAAAACCATTTTTGACATAAATGTGCACTACATTTTTTCCACATATCGCTGGATCGATTACCATTATTTGTGGTATCAATATGTACACTCATGATGGAAATTTTCTCGACATTTAAGGCGGACATTTTATTATATTTAAATTAAAACTCACTCGCGAAATTGCTGAAAGTCGAAACACGAAAATGCCCACTGCAGTTGCTAGAACGAAACGACAAAGCTAATCACCATCTCACACGCACCCCTCTTGATTGCATATCACATCGAGACGTCATCATTTGTAATAAAAGCAGATTTCTAAAGGGCTAATGAACATAACTGAAAGGATGCATACACGGTGAAAAATTTAATCGGCGCGCCTCAAATTGCAGCGGCGCGCCGGTCAAAAGTAGTTTTGACTGATTCTCAATAGGACTAGTAAGACCCAAAGGGGCTGTTCATAAACCACGTAGACTTATTTTTGATAATCTCAGACCCCCCCCCCCCCCCCCCCCCCACGTAGACTTTTTTCCTTACATTTTTTTGAAATTTTGTATAGAGCGTAGACTTTTCTCAAACCCCCCTCTCCCCAGAAAAGTCTACGTGGTTTATGAATAGCCCCAAACTGAAATTATGGGAACTCTTAAACTGCTTAGCAAGTTTTTGAGCTTTTTCCACATATGTTAACAATATTTTATCACCTTATTTAAGCGCTGGAATAGGCTTTTGAGGTTTCTTCAAAATTTTGGAGAGTTTCCATTGGTTTGGAACTCGGGTCTAATTTTGACACATTATTGCCAAATTGTTTGTTCATCAGGGCAGAGAAGCGTTTTTTACCCTTCTTACACCAAAAGAAGGGTATTAAGATCGCTTGAAAATTCGACTTTTTATCCGAGGCCCAGAGGGCCGAGTGTCATATACCATTCGACTCAGCTCGACGAACTGAGCACATGTCTGTGTGTATGTATGTGTGTGTGTGTGTGTGTGTGTGTGTGTGTGTGTGTGTGTGTGTGTGTGTGTGTGTGTGTGTGTGTGTGTGTGTGTGTGTGTGTGTGTGTGTGTGTGTGTGTGTTACAAATAATGTCACATCGGTTTCTCAGCCATTTGTGAACCGATTTCAGTTCTGTTGACGGCAAATGAAAGCTACAACATTCCCATAGAACGCTATTGATTTTTTTTTTATTCGGACAGTTCGTTACGAAGATATCAACGAAACAGTACTTGACGGCCTATTATAATAGTAATCAAACAGTTTAGTCTCCGATTACATACTGAGCTATTTGTGTACCGATTTTAGTTTTGTTGGCGCCAAATTAAACTTAAAAATTTTTTTAAATAATTGATCAAAATTTCATTAGGATTGGATAATCCTTCATGGAGATATGAATATACAGCAAAACAATACCTGAGAGCACATAAATATGAGATGAAAATATACTCGTTGCTGTTCAAAACTGAACAAGACCACTCACCCCAATCGATGCCGTTTGTATTCTATTGTTCTGCATGTGGGGTGTATAGCACATTCAGCGGGCTAGCCACACTATGCGACTCTATAGAATTAGAGTAGGATCGGTTGGCTCGAGTGGTCCGGTTTTGAACTGCAACGAGTATATTCGAAAATTACAAAGAGTCTCCATTCACTATAACTACACAATTTTCAACGAACATGTACTTGTTAAGCATCTTGAATCCATATCGATAATCAAAATGGACGCTTAGGATTGTGTAATAATTCATTCTATGGACTGATTATATGGAATTTCTAATATTTATGTATTTTTTCCTTTTATATACCTAATATAAACAGGTCGTTAAAGACTATTAATGGCAATATTTAAATCACATCGATGAACAATACGTTCAGGATTGACAAATAATTCATTTTAAAAACTAAATGTATGACATATCGAATATTCCTGGTTTTTCCTGGAATTTCTGATGAAAATATGTATAAAGTACCATATTGGCCACATTTGAGTTCGTAATTCTGGTGAAGTGTAAGAAGGGTTCAGTCTCACCATCGGTGGATTAATTCAGGTTTTTTAATTTGTTTTTGCATATCTCGCCAGATAACTTTCATGGCGGGATCGCGTGTTCTTTGATATTGTCTTCTACGGATATTTTTCAGACGGATCAAAAGCTGAGGATCGTCGTCTATTATAATTGTATTGAACTTTACCTCGTTTGTTGGAACTGAGGCAGCTATTGCGACTATAGAAGAGGTCAGAGATTCAAGAGCATTATCGATATCATTTTTAGTTTCCAAAGGAAAATTAGAATCAAAGTTATATTCCATGAATGTTTGATATTGGTTCCAAGCTCTATGGTAATTGATAGTAGAACTGTTCGGATAAGAAATTATTTCTTGAGATATTTCAAAAGTTACTGGAAGGTGATCCGAACCGAAGTCAGCATGGGTAACCAATTGGCTACAAAGTTGACATGAATCAGTTAAGACCAAATAAATAGTTGAGGGATTTCTTGCAGAAGAAAAGCAAGTTGGGCTGTATGGATATTGGATAGTATAATAACCCGCAGAACAATTATCAAATAGTATATTCCCATTGGAATTGCTTTGAGCCTTATCCCACGATCGATGTTTTGCATTAAAATCACCAATGATGAAGAATTTAGACCTATTACGGGTAAGCTTCTGAAGGTCACCCTTGAGAAGATTCTTTTGCTGACCTACGCATTGGAATGGTAAATAGGCAGCTAATAGTGTAAGTTGACCAAATTTTGTTTCAACAGAAACCCCCAAAGTTTCAAAAACTTTGGTATCAAATGAAGAAAGAATTTGATGTTTGAAACCCCCAAAGTTTCAAAAACTTTGGTATCAAATGAAGAAAGAATTTGATGTTTGATACGCCTATGAACAATTATGGCAACGCCACCACCTGGACTATCCAGACGATCATTGCGGTATACAAAATAATAAAGAACCCTTTTTATTTTATTACCTGGTTTAAGAAAATTTGCAGTTACAACGGCAATATTCGCGCTATGAACTCGTAAAAAGTTAAACAGCTCGTCCTCATTATCTTTAAGAGGTCGAGCATTCCAATTTAAAATATTCAGTGTCTTAATACCCATTGCTGAATTTCAGGGTCATGACAATATTGTTTGAAAATTTTATACCAGTTTGAATTGCGTCAAACATAGAGTTTGTATTTAATATTATACTAATCTTATCGAATAATAATTTCTGTAAAAAAATCATTTTAGAAGCGGTTATGCTACCTAGCTCAAAATCTTCAACATTTATGTTAGAATTTTGATTTCTACCAGCTGTAACGGCAGCGTAGGTAATTACATTACCTAGCTGTACATTGTTAGCAACAGGTAAGAATGGAGAATTGAAAGCTTGTGCTCTGTTTGTACTACCGGGTACATTTGTACGTCGCTGACCATTGTTAACATCAGAAAGCAGTGGAAAATTTGACGGTTGGGTCATTGTTCGTACCTACCGGTACGAATGTAGGATTTACTCCTCGATGACCGTTGTTAGCAGTCGAGGAATGAGTACCTGGTCGTGAACGTGAAGCGGTCCCTACCTGATGCTTAGCACGAGAATGCAAGATCACTTTGCGAGTTGGATTTGTGGTTTCCACCACAGTTCGCACATTTTAAATTTTTGGGATCCTTTCACAGGACAGCTGTCCTTGGCGTGAGAGGAATCGCCACAATGCATGCATTTGGCATCCATGTGACAAATTTTTTTGTCCCGTGACCCCATCCCTGGCATTTACGGCACTGTGCGAGATGCCGGAAATTTCCTCCAGTTTTCCTAAAGTGTTCCCACTTCACTCGGACATGGAGCATAAGGCTGGCTTTTTCCAATGCCTTAAGGTCATTCGGTTCATTTGATTTAAAATGAACTAAATAAAAATCGTTAGTAATCCCATTGCGAGAATCGCCAGGTTGGGATTTCATTGTTATTGTTATTACTTGAACTGGCGTAACTCCAAGCAATTTAATTAGTTCTTGTTCGATCTCATCCAGGGATTCACCACTGGCCAGACCTTTTAAGACAACCTTGAACAGACGTTCAGTTTTGGTTTCATATGTGAAAAATTTGATGCCTTTTTGAGCAAGATACTCGAGGAGAAGTTTGAATTCGATCAAGGTTTCAGTCAATACACGGCATTCACCTCGATGACCAATTTGAAAATAAAATTTGGAATCTTTAATGAAATTCGTGAGTTCCTTACGGAGACCATGATAATAGGATGTTGTTACCACAATAGGTGGAACCTTTTCTTTCCCAACATTGATTCGGGAATCTTTTGATGAATTTTGTTAGACTGATGGATCATTCTCATCATCGGTGAGAATATCAAATTGATTTCTCAAATTAATATCGTTAGAAGGGGAATCCAGAGATTGCCCCTTTCTTTTTAGTTGCAATTTCAACTGAATTCAATTTCGAATTGAATTAACCCCCCCCCCCTCTTTTAGTTGCAATTTCAACTGAATTCAATTCCGAAATAATTACTACAAAAAAAATTAAGGAATTTGAGAATGTATGGGCAAAAGTGCAGGTGAGAGACGAAACTCATGTGTTTGATTCGGTGTACTTATGATAAAGATTGGACTCGGAAAAAATGCGACTTTGTTTTTGGTGTAACTTTTTATCGCGTGAGTAAAAATTAATGAAATTTTGGATAATACTAGTTTCGAGTGTTATGTTTCTGTGTGCAAAATTTTATCGCGATTTGTCAAGTAGTCAAGATGCATTCGAAACAAGAAGAGCTACGCCAGCAAATCTTGGGCGCGGTGATCGATAATCCTGGTCAGTCGCACAGATGGATCGGCAAAAGGCTTGGAATCCACCATTCTACCGTGTCCCGCGTTGTGAAGATGTTCCAGGAGACGAAGACCATCGAGCGGCGCGCTGGAAGCGGCCGAAAACCGAAAACGGAATACCCAGAGAAGGCGCGGAAGATAAGGCAGTACTTTAAGAATAACCCGAACCCGAGTCAATTCGTCGAAGTGGTTCGTCCAGCAGACCATGAAACGGGCTGGGCTACTTGTTTTTAAAGTCAGGAAGGCACCAAACCGGACTGACAAGCAAAACACGGTTACCAAATTGCGTGCGCGGAAGCTGTACCGTGAGTGGCTGGTCAAGCCAGGCTGTCTCGTCATGAACGACGAGACATATATCAAGGCGGACACCAAAAACATTCAAAACCGATGAAGCTTTGAAGAAAAACTGGGAGAAATTGTGTAAGGAAGATGGACAAAGCCTCGCCCAAGATCTCATGAGCAGTGTTAAGAGAAATGTACGAGCATTCAGCTTGGGGAGGAAATTCAATATATCAATTATGCCAAAACATAGCTAATATATAGTTATTTAATCCCTGAAAAGAAGTATTGAGAAGTATCCGATTTAAAATGAATTTTTGGTGATCATTTTTGTGTGTTTCATTTTGTCAGAGTCCAGTCTTTATGATAAGTTTTTTTTACTAATGCCGAAGAAATTGTATCTTGTTTACCCCCTAAAGTAAAAGTATGTATATATGGTGACTTTTACCAATGCAATGTTGATTTTATTGCTAACATTGATAATGAAAGCATCCTATTTCCAATAATGGGGAAAATGAGACGCCTAATTTCATATTTGACAAAATTGCTGATTTAGGACTTCATCAAATAAACCATGTGAAAAAATAACAGAACTGTTTTTTTAACCTTCCACTAACCCCCACACCAAAGAGCTCACACAGAGTGCCCCCTGGTTATGGACACTTACTAACATTACTCAAACAAAACAAAAATAAATAAACGCGGAGATTATAACTACAAAATCAAAGTGCAAAGTAAATCCCAGTGGAATTTTATTCCTTTTAAGGGATTCACAATTCGTTCTTTAATAATTATTTAAAATGCAGGAAAAAAATCTAGCTCAAGCCAGAAAAAACCTACGTATGCAAAATTGTGTTGACACATTTAGAAAATATAATCATTTACGTTCCTCAAGATGTGCTGCTTCAGCTTGCTTTTGAAGATAATGTTATTCGTGAATATTTTCAAGTCATTAGGTAGTGAATTGAATATTAATGGACCGTGATTTGAGATGCATTTTAGACCCAAGTTCGTAAATGCTCGGTTACTCAGTAATTCATTTGCATGCCTAGTATTCTGAAAATTAGCTCTAGTTGTAAAAACAATGTTGTGATGGAAGCTAGAATTGTGCAAAGTATTGTGTACAAACATGATTGTTTGATAATCGCGCAAACCTAGGATAGGGATGATTTTGTGCCGAAAATTAGTATAAATGGAAACTGTCGAAAATAGGGGAGATAAATTGAAGATTACTTTTAAACATCTGTTCTGGAATGTTTGAATTTTTTTAATTTTTTATTTAGCAGCATGACCCCATATGCTGATGATGTATTGATGTATGGAATGAATGCACGCGAAATAAAATTGTAGCAATGCTGAGTTGGGTACAAAACAGCGTACTCTTTTCATGAGGCCACATAATGATGAAACTTTGCTCGATACGTGCTTCATGTGAGTGTCCCATGAAAGACAAGAATCTAAGTGCAACCCTAAATATTTAAAAGAGACAACTTTCTCAATATGCAAGTTTCCGACACATGGATCAGACTCTAGCGTGATTTTTTTCCTTGACGAATGGAATACCATGTACCTAGTTTTAGTCAAATTCAGAGTAAGGCAATTGCCGTTGAAGTATGAGCTATGAGCTTTCCTAGATCTAACTCGATATCTTTAATAATAGACTGAACATTAAAACGAGGGTAGAACAATGCCGTGTCATCAGCAAAAAGCCTTGGTGCCCCATGTAGCTTCAAATTTCCCAGATCGTTGATAAATAACAGAAATTACAGAGGACCTATGTTACTCCCCTGAGGGACACCAATATCAATCGGACGTAAACTACTACGGACACCATTAATTTCTACGAATTGTTTCCTACCCGATAGATAGCTGTTTATCAAGTCGTTGGCAACTCCTCTTATTCCATAGCGATCAAGTTTTTTCAAAAGTATATCATGGTTTACTGTGTCAAAAGCTTTTTTCAGATCTATGAACAACCCTCCCACGATCTTTTTCCTGTCAATTTCGCAAATCAACTCATCAATAATCTCGGTAATAGCAGTTGTTGTTCCACAGCCTTCCCGAAAGCCATACTGATATTTATTCAGAACATCATTAGCACCCAAAAAGTTAACAAGACGACTGGTTAAAAGTTTTCCAATAATTTTATTAAGGACTGACAAGGTTGAAACTGGACGATAGTTAGAGGGGTCATAAGTGATTTCTGATTTAAACACTGGCGTAACTCTAGCGATTTTTAAAATGTTAGGATATGATCCAGTTTCTATTATTTTATTGAAGAGCTGAGCAAGGATCTTGGAAAATGGACCTATGTTGGTCTTCAACAAATCTGCCGGGACATTATCATGACCTGTGCTTTTTTTTAACGTCAAGCTGGCTTATTAATATGCTAACTTTAGTCTCACTGGTGGGTCTCAGAAAAATAGAATTGTTTACACATTTAACAGATTTCAAAAAATCAAAATTGTTCTTTGGAAGTTTATCAGCAAGATTCTTACCTATGCTAGAAAAAAAGCAATTGAACACATCAGTTACATCAGGAACTGAGTCAATTGGCTTCTCATCGATTTGTTATTTTATCTGTTCTCTAACTTTATTGCGACCAAAGATTTCATTTAGCTTTTTCCACATGTTAGAGCTTTTTAGTACATTTTCATAGTATTCTCTTTTACATTGTTTTTTGGCTGTTTTAACTTTTTTGGAAACATGAACCAGCATTTCACCAACATGCCAATCATTAGGATTGCTTTTAAATTTTCTAAGGTAATTATTTTTTATTTGTATCAACCTCCAGAGGCTATAGGTCATCCAAAGACAATGCTCACCTTTTACCCTAACAATTTTGGTTAAAGACCTGGTACACTCAATAACCAGATTATTATAGGTTCCAATGAGTGTATTAAGGCTAGCTTCAACATCATTCGAAACTTGAAAATCAGTTAAAAAGACAGAAAATTGATTTTGATGTTTGACACGATCGACCACATTAATTTTGAGCTCTTGTTGCTTTCTTCCATCACTCAGCGTGAGAGATGAAATAACAGGAAGATGGTCGCTAATATCACTGAAGCTAGTGAGGTTCTGCAACTTAGCAGCAAGCTCGATTGAACAAATAAAGTGATCTAAAATATTATTACTTGCTGGACGAGTTGGATACGTATTCGTACATACATAACCGTACGATTCCAATAAGTTTTTGTATCTTACTACTACATTGTTATTTTGCAAATTAATTGGGATATTCACATCACCAACAATGAAATACGGTTTAGATGGAGATGCAGATGATAACCATCCTTCTAAAATATTCTGAAGATCGTTGAAATCAGATGATGGTGGACGATAAACCCCAATTAAGTAATACAGTTTCGCCTGGTATTTAATTTCAAGATGAACGTAATGCAAGCCATTGATTGTTTGACTACCTATCAATTTATTTTCCAATGAACTTCGTATAAACACAGCTAAACCACCTGAAGAGATATCACGACATGAGAAATATGCACGATAGCCTGGAATATTGTAAACTCTGCTATTATCTTTCTTCAACCAAGTTTCACCGACAACAATAACATCAACATTCACTTTACATTCATTAACAAAATAAATCACCTAATCAAATTTTTCAAAATCATTTATCCCTCTAACATTCAAACAATTAGTGCCATCCATTTCACATTTTTTATTGAAATCTTGCATACTGTCATGATATTTATTCAAATTTATAATCGGTATAGAATTCATTGATTACTTAATTAGAAACAAAAATATAAAAGGAAAATTTTGCGCAAAATAATATTAATGTACATTTTTCTTCCGTTTAGGCGACGGAGAATGCTCAGAAGAAGTCCCAGACACATGTGCTATCTGTAGATAGTGATTCATGACACGCCTGAGATCTTCTCTGCTTTTTCTAATTCTGGCTTGCTATTGTCATCTCTTTTTATCAATATTACGCCACCCCTACCCGCCCAAATGTACTTTACCTTCAACAGCTCTTGGGATTCTCTAAGCTCTTTCAGCAATTCTAGAGATAGAAGCGTTAATTCATCGCGCAAGGTTACGTTCACAGCTTTTCCGCTAACAATAAATTTTTCATCAATAACACTCGATAATAGGTTTCCAAATTGTTTTTTCTTATATAACACTACCTCTTTTTTTTCCCCCGTTAAACTAGCATAATGAAATTTTCCCCCCCCCCCAAAAAAAGAATTTTTTTTTTTTATTTTTTTTTTTTAATATCTCCAACAAACCCCCCGGTTTTTAATAGTTGTTTTTTTTTTTTTTTCTCCCCCCCCCTATGTAAACGCAAGCCCCCCCCCAATCCCCCCCGGACCCCCCCCCCCCCACACTTTACAAAAAAAATTTTTTTTTTTCCTCCTTTTTTTTTTTTTCAGACGGGGAGAGTCATTTAGGGGCCCAGTAGGAAAAAAGAGTTATCAAAGAATTTCCTGTCATTTATTTTTAATTTTTTTCGTTTTGGATTTATTGAGTTTCCGTTTTTGGGCAGTAGTCATGCTCACATTCTTTGCTATTTTGCTAGGCTGCCAGGTTATCAACTTTATTTCATTATATCACGTTGGAATTTTCGCCATTTTAGAGTTTCAATCATCTAACATCGCAGCGGAAGATGCAAATAACGGCATTTAATTATTATATGTACATTATGTAGTATTTCTTTACAACATCGTATTATTTCCATCATATCATGACCTTCACATGTTCATACAACAAATCTGATTTAACGGTTTCTGACTTAAACACGAAATATACCTTCAATTTATGACATCTAGCATTCCATATATGTCCAGCATATAACGGAGAAAGTTACATCTGTTGTAGGATTTTGGAAATTACGGAATCTGTGGTAGGCTATTGCACTTATTGCTGAATGTATATTTCATTTCCGGCTTGCAAATGGTCTTTTTACCAATTCGGAGTTGATCTGATACATACAGCGCGGTGTGCCATTTGGCTAGTGTTTGATTTTACATTTCAATCTTTGTCATTACTTCATCATAACTTACAATATCATTATGTTTGGTAATATTGTTTTATTGATTTTACTTCATAGATGATTCAAAGATTACTTATTGTTTTTTTTTGCCCATTTATCTTTAACTCCCTTCCAGTTAAATCTTCCCTTGCCTAACTCAGTAGAAATAACTATAAGGTCAGCAAAAATAAAAGCGGATTGCTGTTATAAAATCAGCATCAAGTAGCAAATAGTGACCATGGCAACAGTAAATTAAAATGTATAAATTGTAAAGGTTTGTAAAATTTCAATAAAGCTATTATAATCTATTATACAAACGTTTTCAGGATACCTCAAATTAAGATTGTGGTGAAATTTTGCTATCGCTGAAAACGAACGAAAACTTGCTTAAGTGCGAAACACAGATTTCTACACTTTAGCACTTTACAACATTTCTTGCATTTCAGGATCAACCGAATGAAGATCATTTATAATAGATACGAATGCTTGTAGTATTTTTCATTTACATAAATATATACACCATTATATTCATAGGAATGGGAGGGACCATCAGGGCACCCGATTGAAGCACTCTGGATGGGAAGAGTGGGAATGCCAACTCCCAGTTGCTAACAGTTTGTGAATAGAGGGCGGGCTCTTCAACCCACCCATTGGGGCATCCTCATGTTAGATAGCTTGCTCTTTTGACCAATTGTTCAGTCTTGTTGTTGGAAGGAGATTCTTTTTATCCCTGTGGATACGTATAAGTGATGTTGCATATCGATCCATCCAACCCCTTTTTGGCCCTTCATACAACGGCATGATTAGGATAATCAGTGGTTATTAAAGCTTGATCAAGTCTAACAGAGAGGAGAGCCCATTGCTGTCGGACTTAGTTTCCGTGCTACAATGGGTGGTAGTACATATCATACATCATACATATAACACTACCTCTTTTGACTCTCTATCACGAAAAGTGATTTTGATAGGAACCAAAGAATTGTTAGTTTTGCTATTGACAAACATGCGCTCGGCAGATGTGACAAACCCTTTCGCTCAATCCTATACAGACGAGTAGTTTTCCAACTATCTGAGACACATTTTCGTCACGAATTGTTGGGATACCCCAGAGTGTCGTATTATTTTCTAAGGTGGCTCTATTTGTCTTGTCGACATTGGCTTCCAACTTATGCACCGTGTCCTGTAGATTTTTTTGCGACTTTTTCAAATGATCAATTTTCTCCTTCAACTTTTCATTTTCTACCTTGAGACCTTTAAAATCAGTAACAATATCATCAAACTTAGCAGATAAAAACTCTTGTGATTTTTCAATTGTAGTGGTAATCTGCTTGACTTCACTGCTAACAGAATGCATTTCCTTAGCTATTGAGGCTGAAATTGTTGCTTTCATTTCTGCAGTAAAGGAAGACATAGGTAAGAGAGTGAGTACTATTCTGCGTTGACACAATTCGCTGGTAGATAACCGAGCAATCAGATGAATAAAAGTAAACAGTTTCCTTTCTCTTTTTTTTTACTTATTATTTATTCCAAATTTTACATTATTTTACATTCATATATTAATCTAGGTGCTCCTGCTAAGTAATTAACATTTCAACCTTATATGCTATCATTTATTTCTAATTGTTTTAATATTATTATTACCTTGTCTATTCAGTATTTTTAACAG
Source organism: Aedes koreicus (assembly GCA_024533555.2). Lineage (NCBI taxonomy): Eukaryota > Metazoa > Arthropoda > Insecta > Diptera > Culicidae > Aedes > Aedes koreicus. The sequence goes on along the minus strand of JAHHFK020002972.1, from coordinate 128,831 downwards.
GGTTTTTTTTGCCTGCGTGTGAGAAAAAAACCCTGTTAAAAATACTGAATAGACAAGGTTTCCTTCATATGACGCACCGCATTACCAACAATGTTTTTACACTTGAAATGAGCACTCGAAAAGCAATACGTTAATACTTTTGAACCATCGGTCTCTTTTTTTTTTGCAAACTGTGCAGACACATTCATCATCTCTATCCATTATGGGTTATGGGACGCAAACTGAACTTGCTGAAACAGGAAAGTAAGCACACTAGCGATTGGGAAGGCAACACATACTTAATTTGGAATAGATATGAGACACACAAAGAATCAACAATAGCCAATCTCGGTGAAGAGAGAAATAGTGCTGGGACAAAAACAGGCAATATACGCAAGACGCAATCGTATCCAAAATAGTTCTTCTTTTTTTTAGATGGGGGGTTTGTTAATTAAATATTAATTAGCAGATGATACTGTATGAAAGATTCAGCTCCCGCAGTTACTCAATAAAAAGAACGTTGAAGTTTGTTTTCCAACCTACCAGACCAAACTCACTCAACCAAGAGCCAGAGCTATCTGCACGTCAAGTAGCCGTTTGGGCGGCAAAGGGTATCACAAGTATGTGCTCTTATGATGGGAGCGAGACCAAAATGCGTACCGAACAGATTTCTTACAATTGTTCTTCGTTTGACAGGTAACCGTTTGGGCGGCAAAGGATAGCACGAAAGACTATCGAAAGAAATTGCGATATCACAAAATGTATCTATAGGTGTACTCACAATTAACTTCTACTCAATTCTAAATAATTTCACAAGCGAGCTCCTTTTCTTCAATACAGCAATATCAGCACAGCAATAACGGAAACCACAAGCCGATGGCGGCAAATGAACAATGAACCCGCTTCGGAAGCGAATACACCAGCGAAATTGAGTTTCTGTTAGGTTATTCTACTGTTAGGTTATTAACTGTTTAGACTTTCTGTTGACAAATATTTTCGATGACTTGTGTGTTAGTGAATCATTGACTCCAATATGGAGAAATGAAATATTTCACACAGCAATAGAGTATTCTCTTTTTTGTACAAGGAAATGAGACCCCTGATTGCGGACTCAAGGAAGTTCTTGACTATAAATCAGCTAATTATGCTAACATAAGAAGCAAACTGAACTTAATTGATTGGCAAACAGTATTTAGGATTGAAGATAATGTTGAAAGTGCAACTGAAGTGTTCTACACTAAGTTGTTTGCAATTATCCAGGAAGAAGTACCAGTTAAAAGACGTAGACGAAGAGTATTTTCAAAGGATCCAGTTTGGTTCAATAAACAAATTAAAAATTTAAAAAACCGTAAGCAAAAAGCGCATAAAATTTACAAAAAAACACAACAGTTCCGTTAATTTAGAAAGCTATTTGAACATTTGTGCTGAGCTTAATTTGGCTATGGATATTGCATTTGAGGAGTAAAATTCAAAAATTGAACGTGAAATTAAATCTTGTCCAAAAAACTTTTTTAATTACGTGAATACCAAATTAAAATCAGACAATCTTCCATCGCGAATGTGTTTTGACAATAGTGAAAGTAATAATACAGAAGAAGTATGCAATTTATTTGCCAAGTTTTTTCAAGAAACATACACAACATACTCAGAAGCAGATCGTGATCGGCAATACTTTGGGTTGTATCCTGAATATTCCAGTGACATAAGCGTGAATCAAATCTATGTGCATGAAATCTTGGAAGGGTTAAAACATTTAGATGCATCCAAAGGCTCGGGACCTGATGGAGTTCCTCGCTTGTTTATGAAGACTTTAGCAGCTGAGCTTATTTCTCCATTGTTTTAACTTTTTAATATGTCACTGGAATCCGGAGACTTTCAAAAATTATGGAAGAGCTCATTTCTAGTGCCTACTTTTAAGTCTGGTAAAAAAATCTAATGTTCGTAATTACTGGGGTATAGCCCTGATCTCTTGCATTCCAAAACTGTTTGAGGCAATTGTGAATAAAAAATGATTTAACCAAATCAAAAATAGAATAACTACTAATCAGCATGGATTTTTTAAAGGTCGTTCGACAACCACAAATTTACTAGGACTCGTTAATTATTCTCTGGAAGCAATGGATAACGGAAACCATGTAGAGGATTTGTACACAAATTTTAGTAAAGCATTTGACCGTGTCGATATACCTATGCTTATATTTAAATTGCAAAAAATGGGAATTCAGCCCAAACTCCTCAAATGGCTTAATTCATACCTAACCAACCGTGATCAAGTTGTAAGATTTAAAGGAAACCAATCAACACCTATTCATGCCACTTCGGGAGTCCCACAAGGCTCTCATCTAGGACCACTTTTATTCATTCTATTTGTAAATGACTTATCTTTTATTCTTAAGAAACTTAAATTTCTACTATATTTTATTCAGTCTATAGAACCATGAAACCCTATGCTATTGCTGTGTGAGGCTGTTGTTCTTCCTGCGCTATTGGTTCTCCACGAAAATGTATAGAAACTGCAGTTCGGCTCGAATTGACTGTTAATGATATTTTGTTTGTTAAATCAGCGCCAACATTAATTCGCCCTAAATTGCTTTTGTAAGCAATGGCTTTCGTAGTCATTTGCTCTTGAACAAAAGGTGATAAATACAAATTAAGCACTCTTTAAGGAAGAAGAGCTTTATTTCTATCCGCTGATATATTCAATTTGAAGGAATTGTCTTCAACTTCCGATAAATTAGCAGACAAAGTGTTTGTTTGCAAAAGTAGATTCGCCCTAATCAAATGTTTACGCTGAAATGTCCAACGTGCTTGTAAGTGTGAAATGGATCCTGTGTTTACGGAGGGAACATGGTTCTCGATTGAAATGTTCTTATCAGTTTTCTTGGGCTGCAGGACAGCCTGAGTGTTTGGCGGCACGTGACACTACGATAAAAATAGGCATTTACACCGTCTTCAACTCGAGATTGTACGGACTGAAGATTGAACATACACACAAAAGTTGAAAAGGTGGCAAAAAATGCAATTGCAGTGTTGCAATCATATCTTGAGAAATTCGCATGATTCAGAAAAGGCAATTTTGCCCATTTTGATCCACAAAGCGTTTTATGGTACAAATGAAGCGATGCTAGTGTGTGCAAGCGACTGGCAAGCAAAAATAGCTCGAAACAAATTTATCCCTGTAGGATCCTTATTCAATCATCACCAACATATCAATATACAATATGGATGAGTCGATATCACAAAATGCCGCAACGCTATTGGCCACTTTTGTTTTGCCGCCGTCAAGTGTTCTATTTTGGTTCTCACTGATCATCGACAAAGCGTTTTATGAAATAACAAAGCCATGCAAGTTTGTTAGCGACAGGTTGCACATAGCTTGGTGGAAAATATGTCCATTTGCATCATTGCTGTACCTTGAATTCCTCGCCAAGTGAACAAACTGTTGGGCTCTATTGTCAAAGTGGCTGAATGGTTGCCAGCAAAAGCCGCCGCGCTGACGGTCACGGTTCGTATCCCGATCTCATAATTGGCACATTTTATTTTTGTGAGCCATCGGCTTTCGGACAATCTCTCGCACACGTTCAATTTTTCATTGCGAATTGATGTTGCTTTTTTGCCCACAACTAATGTTAGATTTTTCATCCAAGTTACGATCAATAGCAAGAATGGAGCAAAATCAAGCGAAATTGTATTACAATCTTGCTTTCTTAGTTTGGGTGTAGAGCGAATTACGAACAACTTAACGCCATGTTGAGCCGGTGCGTGGTAATGAACATTTTGATGAGCTCAAGAGAAATTTCAATCAAACATACTCTTGAGTTGGCAAATTGATTTGGTCGTCCTGAAAAGGACAGATTTTAGTTGTTAACGGAGGGATGATTTACGTCAGCGTCGACGTCGGGCTTCTTCCGCTTGCCTCGTCTAGCGGACGTGCCAGCCACATCAGGCGGCGTCTACTCGATCTCCAGCAGCAGGGCGAAAAACTCAGAAAAGCGCTGGTCCAATAACAAATGATAATTGTTCGCCATGCCGGGCCTGTAATGTCATATACCATTACATGACAGGAAGGGGGTTCTCAACGAAGGCAATGCGAATCAAATTTTACAAAAGGGGACGAGCCTCAGTTGTTACGCCAGACAGCAACGTGGAAATAAAATCATTAGTTTTCATTAGAGCGACAGGGGTTTCGGAGGTTAAATTCGCATCTTTTCAACTCAACAGAAAAACGGCCCTTGTGTCGTCAGGGCCTCAGAACCCTATCCAAAGAGAGTTGAGTTATAGACACACTTGCTTCTGAACCTGCAAAACAGTAGAGTTTATAAATATTGGCCAGAAAAATTATAACTCACACTTTAAAACTACCTGCAACTAAACTTATCTATTATCTGCACCTAATCCATTATGTACCTATGTACAACAAGAACTGCAATGAAGCTAACCTACCTCCTACACTAAATATGTGAAACACATAATTGGTCTGCCGTGTTGCAAATTAACTGTTAATATTTCGTTTATTGCTGTACAACGTGCTTGCTAGTTTTAACATGGCAAATAGAGATTTATAAATGGATATTAATAAAACATGTTGCTCATTTTCTCCAGAACGCGGCTTTTCAAGCAACGCCATGTTGAGCCGGTGCGTGGTAATGAAAATTCGATGAGCTCAAGAGAAATTTCAATCAAACATACTCTTGAGTTGGCAAATTTATTTGTTCGTCCTGAAAAGACCGGGTTTTAGTTGTGAACGGAGGGAACATGGTTCACGATTGAAATTTTCTTCTCGGTCTTCTCGGGCAGCAGGACGGCCTGAGTACGTAATACTAAGATAAAAATTGACATTTGCACCGTCTTCCACTCGAGAGTGTTCTGAACATTGACCATAGAGCGAATTACAACGAACAACTTAACCTAACATCCAATGGATTAGACATTTTAGTTTTGCAAAAAGTTCCACAGGCTGGAGCGGGAATCGAACCCTCACTTCATGGCAATGAACAACGGGGGACACCGCTAACCACTTGACCACGAAGATGATGTGGGCGATTGATTTGGCCATTTTCTCCGGGACGCGGCTTTTTTAACGCCATATTGAGCCGGTGCGCGGTAATGAAAATTTCGATGAGCTCAAGAGAAATTTCTATCAAACATACTCTTTAGTTGGCAACTTGATTTGATCGTCCTGAAAAAGGCGGATTTTAGTTGATAAAATGGTTCGTAAACACGTATGCCGCATGCGGATGCACAGCGAGAACTGATGATTGGTCGGTCGTCCCCACATGTTCGATAATCGCTGGCACGGTAACTGTGGCAGTATGAACCAATCAGAGCGAGGCGCAAGCATGATGTCATTTTCGACCAATAGCTTTGTGCGTTTAGACATTTTTCTTTTAAGTACATTTTAATTAGTTTAAACAAACGTTCTGAATTAAGTTTGCAACAGGGATCCAGCTTTGATGTTCAACCTTGCGAATGAAATACTTATCGTAGAATTTTTCCAAACCCGCGAAACGCTAACGATTTCAGAAATTTTAGAACGGCGCCCCTATACACGAATAGAAAAGAGAGACGTAAGTCCTACGTCAAAATGCAGAGGACATCAACGCGTTTAAGAATGAGATTTTTTTTTTAAACTCTCTATTTATTCCAAATTTTACATTATTTTACATTCATATATTAATCTAGGTGCTCCTGCTAAGTAATTAACATTTCAACCTTATATGCTATCATTTATATCTAATTGTGTTAATATTATTTTTACCTTGTCTATTCAGTATTTTTAACAGGGTTTTTTTTTGCCTGCGTGTAAGAATAATTATTGATTTCTTATCTATAGAGAGAATTGATCATTGCAATTGAAGATTGCAATGATTTTTGTCGAAAATTATAAATTATTTTGTTGGACATTTCTTCTAGAGTCTCAACGTTTGTAATTCTATGTAATTCAATAGTACTGAACCAGGGTGGCAGCTTCAAAATAATTTTCAGAACTTTGTTCTGAATCCTTTGAAGTGCTTTTTTCCTAGTAGCACAACACTAGACCATATTGGCACAGCATAAAGCATGGCCGGTCTAAAAATTTGTTTGAATATTAGAAGTTTGTTCTTCAAACAAAGTTTGGATTTTCTGTTTATAAGAGGATATAAACATTTTATATATATATTACATTTGGCTTGAATGCCCTCAATGTGATCTTTAAACGTTAATTTTTGATCAAGTATCAGTCCAAGATATTTTACTTGATTTGACCAAGAAATTGGAACTCCGTTCATAGTGACCATATGACTATTACTTGGTTTCAAAAATGCAGCTCTAGGCTTGTGTGGGAATATTATAAGTTGAGTTTTGGAAGCATTAGGAGAAATCTTCCATTTTTGAAAATAATCTGTAAAAATGTCCAAGCTTTTTTGTAGCCTCCTGGATATAACACGAAGACTTTTTCCTTTAGCGGAAATGCCTGTGTCATCAGCAAAGCAAGATTTCTGACAGCCCTGAGGTAAATCAGGGAGATCTGAAGTGAAAATGTTATAAAGTATTGGCCCAAGAATGCTACCTTGAGGAACACCAGCTCTAACAGGCAATTGATCAGATTTAGAATTCTGATAATTTACTTGCAAAGTTCTATCAGTTAAGTAGTTTTGAACTAATTTCATGATATAAAGCGGAAAATTGAACTTTTTCAGTTTCGCAATCAAACCTTCATGCCAAACACTGTCTTTTCTATGTCTAGAAGAGCAACTCCAGTGGAGCAGCCTTCAGCTTTGTTTGAACGAATTAAATTTGTAACTCTCAAAAGTTGATGCGTAGTTGAATGCCCATGGCGGAATCCAAACTGTTCAACAGCAAAAATTGAGTTTGTATTGATGTGAAGCATCATTCTATTCAAAATTATTTTTTCAAAAAGCTTACTTATTGAAAAAAGCAAACTGATTGGTCGGTAGCTAGAAGCTTCAGCTGGATTTTTGTCTGGCTTCAAAATAGGTACAACTTTTGTATTTTTCCATTTATCTGGAAAGTATGCCAGATGAAAACATCTGTTAGATAGTTTTACCAAGAAAGACAAAGTACCCTCAGGGACTTTTTTGATGAGGATATAGAAAATTCCATCATCACCTGGTGCTTTCATATTTTGAAATTTTTTAGTTATAGTTTTTACTTCATCCAAATCAGTTCCCCAAGAATCATCAAAAATATTTTCTTGTGCGATACTCCCTGGAAACCTGATCCTCAATAGAACTTGTAAGACCCAAACTGAAATTATGGGAGCTCTCAAACTGCTTAACAAGTTTTTGAGCTTTTTCCGCATTTGTGAGCAAAATTTTATCACCTTCCTTAAGCGCTGGTATGGGCTTTTGAAGTTTTTTCAATATTTTAGAGAGTTTCCAGAAAGGTTTGGAACTCGGATCTAATTTTGACACATTATTTTCAAAATGTTTGTTCCTCAGGGCAGAGAAGCGTTTTTTAATTTGTTTTTGTAAATCTCGCCATATGACTTTCATAGCGGGATCGCGTGTTCTTTGATATTGACGCCTACGTACATTTTTCAGACGAAAATCGTCATCAATTATAACTGAATCGAATTTAACCTCGCATTTTGGCACTGAAGCAGCTTGTGCTCTATTGATTGAGAAAGCCGGAGATTCAAGAGCATTATTAATTTCATTTCTTGTTTGCAATGGAACATTAGGATCAAAGTTGTATTCCATAAATGTTCGATGATCCCAATTAGCTCTATGCGATATTTCAAATCTAACTGGAAGGTGATCAGAACCAAAATCAGCATGGGTAATCAATTGACTACAAAGTTGACATGAATCAGTTAGGACCAAATCAATAGTTGAGGGATTTCTGGCTGAAGAAAAGCAAGTTGGGCTGTTTGGGTATTGAATAGTGTAGTAGCCTGCAGAACAATGATCAAAAAGTATATTAAGAGTAAGTTTCTGGAGGTCACCCTTGAGCCAGTTCTTTTGCTGGCCAGTGTATTGGAAAGGCAAATAGGCAGCTATAAAAGTAAATTGGCCAAATTTTGTTTCAACTGAAACCCCCAAAGTTTCAAAACCTTTGGTTTCAAATGAAGAAAGAATGTGATGTTTGATACGCCTATGGGCAATGATGGCAACGCCACCACCAGCTCCATTAAGGCGATCATTTCGGTAGACAAAATAATTTGGATCTCTTTTGACCTTATGGGCAGGTTTGAGATAAGTCTCAGTTATAACAGCAATATGCACGTTATGAACTCTTAAAAAATTAAATAGCTCATCCTCGTTATCTCTGATGGATCGAGCATTCCAATTCAAAATATTTAATGACTTAAAATCCATTACTGAACATCAATGTCATGACAATATTATTGGCAAATTTAATACCAGTTTGGATAGCTTCAAAGATGGAATTAGTTTTTAGCATATCGGTTATCATATCGATTAACGATTGCTGTAAAAATTCTAATTTAGGAGCGGATATGTTACCTAAATCAAATTCATCAGAAGTCCCGTGGGAATTTTGGTTTTGGTTTCTACCCGCTGCAACGGCAGCGTAGGTAGGTCCATTTACATGTTGAACATTGTTAACAACACGGTTGGGTAAGAATGTAGAGTTTGAAGATTGAACCCTGTTGGTACCTGCAGGTATCGAAATAGGGAAACTGCCCCCATATTGATCTCATTGTTCCTATATTCATCCTACGATGAATCAAACAATTCGGCAGTTGAAGGATCGGTTTCGTTTTCTAATAATGTTTGCTTACGTTAAATAACTACAACAAACATTACTAACAAATCCTGTCACGTGTATATCGTTTTATTTCAAGTAGGATGAATTGCAAAGTGATGAGATTAATATAGGTACATCTTCCCTAGTATTTACTCCTCGTTGAGCGTTTGAAGTTACAGTTGCGGATGGAAAACCCTGTCCGCTGTTTCTACCGACGGTTTGGTAGGAATTAGTTCTTTGCTGATCGTTGTTAACAGCTGCACAATGGGTAGTAGCTGGTCGGGAACGTGTATTGTTTCCTACCTGGCGCTTAGTGCGCGACTGCAAAATTGCTTTGCGAGTCTTGCACTCCCAAAAAATTGATTTATGGTTTTCACCACAATTTGAACATTTGAATTGTATAGGATCTTCCTTCACAGGACAGTCGTCCTTAGTGTGCGAGGAATCACCACAATTCATGCATTTACCAATCATATGGCAATGCTTTGTGCCGTGACCCCATCCCTGGCACTTACGGCACTGGGTGAGGCTTTGGATATTGGCTCCAGTCTTCCTGAAATGTTCCCACTTCACTCGGACATGGAGCAAAAGGCTTGCTTTTTCTAAAGCCTTAAGGTTATTAAGTTCACTTGACTTGAAGTGAACTAAGTAGAAATCGTTTGAAATCCCTTTGCGAGAATCGCCAGGCCGGGATTTCAGTTTCATTTTAATTACTTGGACTGGGCTAATTCCAAGTAATTTTATTAACTCGTTTTTTATTTCATCGAGAGATTCACCACTGGGCAGTCCTTTCAAGACAACCTTGAAAAGACGCTCAGCTTTGGTGTCGTAAGTGAAGAAATTGTGGTTCTTCTGAGTAAGATACTGAAGAAGACGTTTGAATCCGTCCAAGGTTTCTGCATGCAAACGGCATTCACCTCGTCTGGAAATTTGAAGGGAATATTTCACACCTTCAACAAATGTTAAGATTTCCTTGCGAAAAGCTTGGAAATCCGAAATTGTCACCACAATAGGGGGGACTTTTTCCTTTCTCAATCGAAAAAGTTTTTTTCAAATTTTGATTAGATGATGGATCACTCTCATCATCTGTGAGCATATCAAATTGATTACTCACATTAATTTGATTTGCAGGCGAATCAATAGATTGCCCTTTTCGTTTGCGCTTATTTGCCATAGTGGCATAGTAATTTGCTCCAAATCGACGACCAAGCAGATAACTATGAATCCGAGGGCTCGAAGAGGAATTTTCCATGCGATATCCAAGCCGGGTTACCCGAAGGGCCTAACAAGGATCGAAAAGGAATAAGAGGAAATCTAAAAATTGTAGGTATTATTTAGCACTGAAAAGTGCTGTTTAAGATTTGTTGTAGCGTTAGGTAGCAATAGCACTTCCTTCAGCAAATAGAAAATAGAACCACACGGCATGAGAGCACTTAAGAATGAGATATTTTTGTTCCATACTTGGTGTAACAAAAGTCTGCTACAACTGAATGTGATTTTTTTGTTATACGCACTAAGAAAGCTGGGATGGACTGTATTTCCTTTACCATCTTATAAGGCTCGATGCATAATTATTAATATTCAAACAATAAAAGAGCGTCATTTATAAATAACATAGTCTCACACAGAATTGATTCAATGGAAATTTCATCAAAATTAAACTTTTACATACCAACATGGCATTTAAGACATCGATAGTTATTTGCAACAAATTTTCATCGCATGAACTATGCAAAATATGGACCGATTAATCAAATGATGGCTAATCCCAATAACCATTGCAAAAGTATAGATTTTACAATGTCGAAAGAAAAATTAAGACAATACTTCCGCGCGTGCTAGGTTTAAGTTAAGTTAAGTACTTATTGTAATTAAAATGGTCTACAACTGATTGACGACGACAAATAAATAAATTTTGCGTTTAGCTGCCATATTCTTCGAAACGAGTACCTATCAGACTTCTACAAGAATCTGAAGGACCAAAGAGGAATTTATACGTTTTCTCCTAATCAACTTTCAAGCAGATTCTACAAGAATCCGAAGAGTCAAAGAAGAATTTTCCAAACCGATATCCAAGTCGGAGTACCCTACGCGAGTCCAGACAAGGATCGAAAAGGAATAAGGGTAAAAAAAAATTAAAAACAAATTGCAGGTAATGTTTAGCACTGAAAAGGGCCGTTTAATTTTGTTATAGCTTTAGGTAGCAAGAATACTTCCTTCAGCAAAAAGAAAATAAAACCGCACGGCATGAGAGCTCGATGCGGGGTATGTAAACATTTAGTTTTGATAAAAGCTCTGCTGAATCCATGCGATGCGAAATAATGCCGTTAACAAACAAAACCTTTGCAAACTCTCGACGTTTTTTTAGTGTTTGCATACTGATTAGCCTGCAGCGAGCTTCATAAGGTGAGAGAGGACATCTTTCCCAACCTAATTTACGTATTGTAAACAATAACAACTTTTTTTTGTACAGACTCTATGCACTCTTCATGGATGACTGAAAAAGGTGACCAGACTACACTACAATATTCCAGTATTGACCTCACATAGACAATATAATGTTTTAATTGTGTGAGGATCGCAAAAACTATAACTAAAGCGATTTATAAATGCCAGTCAATGAATTTTAGCTTAGAATCTAACATAACTCCTAAACCACGAATTCTTATGCACTTTCATATAGAATGATTTTCTAGAGTGATCATAATGTCAGTTGTTTCTTGTTTTCTGCTAAATGCTATCGCATTACATTTTTGAACATTTAATTGTAAAGGGCTTTTGTTACACCAAGTATAGTAAATATGTATTTCTTCCTGAAATGTCTTGTAATCTTTTTTGTTTCTTACTTCTAGAAAGAACTATATATCTTCGGCATACATTAAGACTTTTACATTTTTAAGAATGAATGAAATGTCGTTTACGAAAGAATAAACAAAAGAGGGCCTAGATGGGATCCTTGGGAGACACCTGGGGTGACTTGAATAGGATTTGATTTCTTTCCTTTGAATCTTACTATTTTTTGTCGATTAGTTCGGTAACATTTGAGACATTTGAGACGACCTGGCTTTTCTAATTGGTTTCAGAGCCAACTTCTCCAACAAAAAAAAATAGAGGTGGGTTATATCAGGGATACAACCGCGAGGTTCACGTAGGAGCGCGTTGGTGTATAGAAATAATGGTATCATGTTATTTATACATATCACACATATGGTTGGTTAATATTAAAATGTTTTTATTATTTTGCTTTGACCCGTCACTTCTTATAAAATTTTCTACATACTGAGCCATTGCTTACGTTTTTCAGTTCGGGTTTAATGAAAAATCTCTGTCGAATATACCACTCTCGACTGAATGCCTCAAACAAAATGTTCTATTTTTGATAATATTAAACACTAACTCTTTTATTGTAAAATTTACTTAGTCGTCCTGAAAAGGACAGTGGATATGATACGCGCTAGAAATTAATTTATATATTAGGTTTATTTTGCCAGCAGGATACCATCATGTACTGTTTCCAGTACAGCATAGTAATTTATTAAACTCCTCGTCGCTGTGAATGGCCGACGGCACGATATTTGAGATGATTCTAGTAATCTATCTGGCACAAACATCGTTTTCCGCTGGAAGGTGCTCGTCTCCGGCAGCGGATGCCGCCCGCGCGGATTATCGATTTTTACGACTCATTGCCACGGCGGGGAAACTTGCAAAACTTTGCAGCGCTTCCTTCTGGCATGTAAATGAGCAAGCGCAGGCGATAATATGCGAGCCAGACGCGCAATCATGAGAAAACGGGCGAGATAAAATAAAAACGAGAAAATATCTTCGTAGCATGAGAGGGAAAAAACAACCGTTCACGCTCAATCGAACTTGAATATCCCTACGAAATAATTTTGGTTCGAATCGTGTGCTTTATACTGGCGTTGATAGCATTGCCTCGAAAGAAGAGAGGCACAAACATGCAGTACGAAGCAAATTTCATAAGAGGGGGCGAGCTTCAGTTATAAAACCAGACACCGGCAACAAAGCAAAATAATTTTACAGCTGAGTGGCTATTGCTGTATTGAACATGGAATGAAATTAAATGAAATAAAAAGAAGAAAACAATTTGAACCATTTGTTAGCCGTTTTTGAGGATAGGGATAGGGAAAAACATATTTTCAACCTGTTTATACGGAGATTTGTATGGGAGCAAAAGCAGGTCATTTTTAAGTAAAAAATTGAACCACTTATACAAATAGCACCTAGTTGAAATATTAATCCAAAACATTTGTAAGTTTTTCTGATCAAATGGTGTGTAAATGAAGTCATTCTGTTCAGTCAACCGAGAGTTATAAGCGTTCAAATACCTTTCACTTTTGCGTAACGCTCTCATTTTTCAAAATTTTAAAATGACACCCGGTATAGAAAAGAGATACGTAGTCCTACGTTAAAAGATCCAAAGAGAATTTAAAAACTCTGTCCAAACTACATCGAGCACCCGACACTGTAGAAGTTTCTATGTCGCAGATAAAATAGGCCTATCTGTCAAAGGACAAGCTCTTTCTAGTGGAATTTAAAGGAATTTACTCGCGTATACTAAGGATGGTTGGAAAAGTGTTTTAAGTTTTTGTTTTGTTTAAAAAGTGATCAAGTGAAGTTTTAGCTTAGATTTTCCTAGTTTTCCAAATCTATACAATGGGGTGATCTGGGGGACGGTTCTGCGATTTTCAAAAATAAGTCTACGTGGTTTATGAACAGACCCTTTCAGAAAATAACCGTTGCACATGCAATGGGGCCCTCACACAAGCATCGGTAGCTTAGGTACAGTTCAAGCGAACGCGAATGATTGAAAATTATAAATCTAAGGGATAAAAATCTCGTGCTTTTTTTGACGGCTTTTTTAAACAGTTTTGAAATTGTGTGTAACTATATTTGGTAGCTGTATTAAACATGCACTTATCTTAAGCATAATTGTCCCATGTTCAATGGGCTTTCCTATATACATGGGACAGTTATGCTTATTACGGCAGTATAGTTATAAACGGTTAGTATCCCTTCTTATTATTGGATTTCATACAATAAACATCGTTTATATGCCGTTATAGGCCAGCAATCAATAAAATTTAAATCTATGTCCCAACTGTTTTAAAACCATCGGCTGATGGCAGCAGAAATATTTCATTGCGTGTAGAAAACAGTACAAAAATGTCATGATATTTCTTTCCCATGCCAGTCTGTACATGGTAGTGTTTTGTTTTAGTCGTAACGAAAAAAGTAAAATGCCATGCGTAGAAAGTGTCTAAATACAGTACATTTACCACCAATGCACACTTCACACGCTGTACACATCGCTTTACAGAGCGCTCGAACTAACTTTTTTCGTGTTCCTTGTACATATTCATGCACACCACGATGGGAGACCAGCGGCTAGATAGTCATGAAGAAATTAGATATTGTTTTTGGCGCAGGAAGTACCAGCACATCGCTCCCAAGCTTAATGAATTTTAGGGGCGAAACATCACTCACCTTCAAGAACCCTTCATAAATTCTTTCAACTAAGCGAATCAAAACAAAAACAAGGAATGTAGATACCGAAAAGCGCAAGAATGTATTGCAAAATGCAAGGTTTAAGGTACACTTGGGACCAAGGGGTTCTACAACAGTGAGCCATTTTTAAATCGCTAGTTCCCTATTGATTGTTGTTTTTAGTTCACTCTTATTCATCTAGCGCTGAAGGCATTCATTCTTAAATAGGGTGACCCCGGCGTAGTTCTTAACGCTCACCCTGGCAAGTTACGAAACTTACCAAAACATGTGTTTGAGTAACTACTACGACGGGAGATCCAGCCAGAGGCTGAAAATCTCGATAGTCAACAAAAAAAATCACTTTTCACTCTTCGCAATCAGCAATGTCTAAAGAGTCACTTTTTTGCGTGACATTATTAATGGATGTTCTATAAGATGTTCCTCTTGTAGATTTGACTGAATGCAAAGGGCAAGCTTTCTCGTAGGCTTCAAAGGTAAGACGTTTTAATAGAATATATAAACGGCATCATCCATATTATTTGTTGTGTCTACACAGAAACAAAAGCGTTCACGAAAATGAAAACGGACCGTGAACTAGTTCACGTTTTCAGGATTTTTATCTAAAAACGTGATTTAGTTCATGATTACGTGATTCAGTTCACGGTGTATTTTTGCTTGTTCTCGAATTCATGACTGAAGTTCACGGATCCGGGCACGGATTTTTTTCCGTGTATGGTCAGAGAATATCCATGAAATTTGATTGCAGACAGAAGAGAGGTCACAGTTAGTTAAACGAAGATTGTTTATACAGGGTGAAGTCTGTGAAGTAGCATTCAAGTGTTCATAATTAATGTTTTTATCATTAGATAGATAGAATGAAGGCCACATAGTGTAGTCGGTAACAGCGTTGGTTTTCCAATCCGGTGATCGAGAACTCGTTTGTTTGTTTATTCACGACACTTCACAGATATTACAGGTCGAGAACTCGATGTGCAAAGAAAGCCCTAAATTGAGAATGTCGAAATGAAACACTTATTTCAGCATAAAACATCGAAAAAGAAGAAAGAGAAGAAGCATACCAAACCAAATGAAGCAGCGATAAATATTCTACGTCTAAAACATGCTAGTAATGCAGCTCATGCCTGCTTCGATTCGTGCAGATAACACATAAAAAATCTAGTCTGAACAAGGCATAAGACATAACCATAAAAATTTATTCCCCGGAACTATTCTGGCGGCTCTTCTTTTACGTACTAGATAGAGTGATCCTTTTCGTCGCCTAATGTGTCTAATCAAAATTATGCTGGTTTGATTTGGGTGTTTCGTTGATTGTTTTTTAAATAAACAGTCTCTATTGACCATTGTTATTTGTAAGTAGGAACTACGAAAATCAGCTTCTCAACTCTATGTTACAGATCCCCGTTGCTTAAAACGGCCGCCTAATTATATTTCCCTGGCACCATCAATTCCGGCTCCAGCGTTGTTGCGTCGGCAAACCCATTTACCAAATGGTTCATATCATCCTCTTCTAATGCCACTGAAGTGTCTCAAAAGGAAA
The DNA here is from genome assembly GCA_024533555.2 of Aedes koreicus. Classification (NCBI taxonomy): domain Eukaryota; kingdom Metazoa; phylum Arthropoda; class Insecta; order Diptera; family Culicidae; genus Aedes; species Aedes koreicus. The sequence goes on along the minus strand of JAHHFK020002972.1, from coordinate 113,077 downwards.
CAGCGCTGTGAGAAAAATCCCATCCCGAACGAACAAAAAGATGACAAATATTTTGAAAAACGAAAACGGAACAACGAGGCAGCAAAAAAATCACGCGATGCCAGAAAAATGCGTGAAGATAGGGTATGCGAAATTCTTGTGAGGGAACTGTGGGTAAGAAGGACAGGTAAGACGAGCATTTTAAAATGTATCTATGAAAAGTCATATTTGTTCTTATTCTATTGTGTTATTTGAACCACAATGCAATATTGAAGAACCGTGAAAATGTTAACAAAAACTGAAAAGCATAAGCGTTTTCGAAGCGGCTGTAATTTTTGTCATCGGAATTAAGGAATTTTAGTGGCTACATTTTGAAATTCAAGAAAACACTGAATATATTTTGGTATTAATAACATTAAAGCGACTTTGAGACTGAATTAAACAGGTGAACAATATGTTCGTGAAAATTTCTGTGCGGTTAAAAAAAACGCACTCTCAGGGTGATACGAAGAACTGCTATGAACGGGCTATGCAATGTCTCGAGTTTACAAACGGAATCCAATCGTCAATCCGTTTAATATATTTTATGTGATTGTACTAATAAAGTTGATTTTTGATCCAATATGGAAATTGATTTTTTTTTTATTTTTTCACTCATTTCATATGAAACCGATATTTACAATCAGCTAAAACCATGGTTAAATTTTGTTATTGAAAAATATATCGTTTTTTAATGATAGTCCATCTTACCCTCACTAGATATCTAATTCACCTGCAGTAAAAAAAAGTTGAGTTTTGGACTTGTTTTATTTCTTCAATCAAATATTGAAAATCACTTTATATCAAAAAATGTTGTACAGGTATATTGAACAATAGAACATTAAAGTTCAACACACTACATATAGGTATGTTTACGAAAACTTGAACCATCTATCCAGAAACTGAGGCTCTACTTAGCCTGTTCATCTTGCCCCAGCTCCCCTATATTTCAACCCTAAATTGAGACCTAAACCATTTTTAAAACTTTCAGGTCGCATTGAAAGCAGCCCTACTGGAACGCGAAAACTCGATTCTTAGATCTCAAGTATTTGCTCTCCAGGAAGAAGTTTACGCCTTAGCTCAAATAGTATGTTTTAAAAATGTATCTCAAAATCTTAATCCTTCGCAATAATGTTAAGAAAATGTTGATGAATTTGCTCTTATATTCAAACAATAAAAGCAAATCTTTTTTAACTATTCATGCATACGTGTTTTTTTTTAATTTATTCTATAATTTTTATGTCAATAAACGCGATGAAGTTGTTTCGAAATTGATTTAATAATTAGAGAAAGCATTTCGACCACTCAGGTCAAACCTTACAACATCATCCCCTTCATCATTTCCTGACAAACCCTTTGAGTGAGTCAACAACGATCAGAGCATTAATTGTGTGATATTAACAGGTGGTAGCATTTCGAGCAAAAAAAATATATATATATTATCCGATTTCACATACATGCCAACCAAAGTGAGCAGGTATTTCTCCCACTAGTATGGAATTTCTTTTACAGAACATGGTAAGTATGCCTCCTAGCTCTATCCACATAACATCAATAGACAACCTTAAACGCATTTTATTAATTACCGAAGCTCAGCGCCATGCCATAACCACTTGGTGAACAAATATGCTCACTGTTTTACATATCCTTGCATTATGGTGAGAAATGTGGCATCTGACGGTTTACGATCATCAACTGGTGCCACGTTAGCGTGTGATTATGTGCACGCAAGGATAAAACATGGGGCCACCAATTTGAATGTTTGATATATGGTGTTATTTTTTATTGCCACCAATTGATGCTTATTGTTTGGAAACGAAAGCACTGTGGTTCAAAGATCAAATTCATTTTGACACGCGGTTTGTTTTAGGTTATTGGAATATACAGGGACGCATTGTATTTAATTCTTTAGTTGAACAATGAAAATATAGACAAATCCGGAGTAAATCGGTACTGGTAACGATCCAAGCAACACACATCTGTCAAAATCGGTTGCAGCGACTTGGATGTGACCAAAATCGGTTACATAGCAGTTATTTCAACTGATTTGTAACAAGTGTACTACTAGGGATATTTACTAGTGTAAGTTAAGGCATGCATCTTCTCAGTTAGATTAAGTAACAGAGATAGCTGGAATTGATAACCAATTAAGAGAAGCAGGATTTGTTTTCCTCGAAAATCTGCAATGAAAGTTCAAATACCTGTGCTAGAACATCAAACAATTAGAGTTGTGTGAAGTGTTCTCATAAGTTTGCTCCATACATTAACTTTTTGAATAGTGTTCACAGCGATATCTGATTTTCTCTATCCATTACTCGATATCTGATTATTTTTTAAACAATTACTTCTTAAAGTTTGAATAAGAGATTCGATTAATCGGTACTTATTACTCAACAAATCGAAACATGTTTGAAACTTTAAAAAAATAAAGTATTGGTTTGAATTATTGGTGGATTCATATCATTTGTGATTATGTTCTTTTGATTCAACTTGAGGAGGTATACGAGTTTTTACAATATTTTTGGCTATCGCGAACGGGAATGCAAAACGTTTCGACTGTTTTGCATTCTATAAATAACACGTTTTACATTTTTAATGGAATACAGCCTCTACCCTTAAATTTTCCCTTCCCTTGCTAATTTTAACGAAATATTAAATTTTGATTGATTTTCTCTGGCCAACTGAAAATTTGGACAACTACCACATTATTTCAGAATAAGACAATTCTTTGAACACAAAAAACCGCGAGCATAGAACAACCGTCAGGTAAGCACGTATCATAAAAATGTAGTAATTTATTTCTTGCAGCAGGTTACAGTGATGATAAAACTGCATAACAACTGGTCAAAAGTCAAAAGTCAACTACTATCAAAAGTCAAAGATACTTACCTTACCAATCAGACCAAGGCCGGTGTGGCCTCTGCTGTACAAAGAAGTTGTCTCGATTGTATTCGGTCTATGGCTGTATCGATCCACCTTGCTTCTTGCGCGCCTCTTCTGCTTGTACCCTTCAGTTCGTTTTGGAGAATCGTTTTACTAGGCTGTCGTCCGACATTCTTACGACATGGACCATCCAGTCCATCGTAGTCAACCAATTTTAGCGATATGTACGATAGAAGGTTCTCCCAGCAACTGATGCAATTCGTGGTTCATTCGCCTCCTCCATATTCCGTCTTCCATCTGCAATCCACCGAAGAACGTACGCAGCACCTTCCGTTTAAAGAAACCAAGGGCGCGTTGGTCCTCCATTAGCAATGTGCATGTTTCGTGGCCGTAGAGAACTACCGGTCTAATAATATCTTGAAGATGGTCAACTTTGTAGTTCGGCATACTTTGTTCGATCTTAGCGTCCTTCGGGTCCAAAGTAGGCCAGTCGTAATGCGCCTTTATTTTTTTTTCTGGTGGTGGCTATCGTCGGCACCCACCCCCCCCCCACACACACGTCTTCTACCTCCCCCCTTTCACCACCCCCCATCTCAACTCGTGGTAGGTGGCTAACATTGTCTTCTCGTAAGCCTCTTTGTGCATACGGATCACCACTTCGACTGGATTTCGGACTGCACACAAAAAATGCACTTCACCGGATTGAACAATTAAGCGCGATTTATTTTTAGTGAAGTACAGATATCTAGGCACATCTGTCTACACGCGTGTTTAATCGAAAACTGATTTGCTGCTATCAGTTGCTCGTAACTAATACCTATACAAAGAAGGAGGCTATTCTGATAACGAGAGGATCTTGAGAGAAATCTGATCGTAAGAGTAGGTAGAATACAAATTCGTTTGGAACGTGTTTGATGTTTGGGGTGGTTCTATTTTTGATCCAACATACCGCTCACCTTGGAATCTTCACTGATTACAACTTAATCTTCACACTTCTTTTTGACAATACGATGTCGAATGTACGACGTCGTTGACGTGGACTTTCTTCTTCTCCTTTGATGCTACTATACTGCTACTACTGCTTCTGCTGATGACGACTGCTACCGTTCAACTGCTGCCGGAGTCTGGCATCGTATGCCTTCGATTTTCGACTTCTTCGACTGACTGACTTGAGGCCGGACACAGGTGTGTCCACGGATTGACGACGGAAAGCTCATTTGCCTGGAACGGAGGCTTCCTGGCCTCCACGGGAACCGAAGCACCGACGATGATTTCTTGTCGCTCTGACGGAATGATTGGATGACTCAAATGTAGGACGGTGAACTGTTTTCTGAGTTGCCCACCAGGACGAGGTGGCGATGCTCAGCGAGGCTACTGCTGGAACGAATGACGGATTGAGGTGCCATGGATACCCCTTATCCATCAACGTAGGGCTGAAGAATATCATCTTGATGGAAAGAAAATGCGACAAGGTCAGAAACGGTTTGAAATGACAGACAGGTACGCCACCGTGGACTTCACTCATGCAGGACAGGGCAGATTGCCGATCACCAATGAAGGATCAGCGAACAATGGACGGACGGGATCTCCGGAATCAGCACATGATGTTGACAGTAGCTAATGTTAGTCGCACCGAGGCACGAACAGAGTACAGTTTAGGTTTGCTCGGAAGCAGAGGAATCGAAGTTGTCACGTATCGCAGGATGCAAATTTTGGAAATTGCCCTCCGGTACTGACTGTCTTGCGTCTTAACAGTAATCACGTGAATGTTCCCATCTGAGCCAGCGTGAATGTCAACGACACGTCCTAGTTTCCATTTTAGAGGTGGAACATTGTCTTCTTGTAATAGAACTAAGGTGCCGATAGCGATATTGTCACGCTTGCGGGTCCATTTCGTTCTATTATGGAGATCGGACAGGTACTGGATAGACCACTTCTTCCAGATTTGTTGCACGTAGTCCTGCACACGTTGCCACATCGATAGCCAATTTTGCGGGATGTCTTCCAATGAGGGTTCTGCTATCGCTGTCAATGGTCGCTGGACAAGAAAGTGTCCGGGAGTTAACGCTTCGAAATCCAACGGATCGCTACTAATCGGAGTTAGCGGTCGGAAATTCAGGACAGCTTCTATTTGTGGCAACACTGTACACATTTCGTCGTGCTGAAGCACCATGTCACCCATAGTGCGTTTGAAGTGCCCTTTGAATGACTTCACCGCTGCTTCTCATAAGCCGCCGAAGTTGGGAGATCTTGCTGGAATGAAGCGGAACTCTATTCCTTCTTCTACTGCTCCACATGTAACGGAATCGCAGAATCCTTGATTCAAGAACAACAGTTGCATCTCGTTCAACTGACGCTTAGCTCCAACAAAGTTCAGAGCGTTGTCGCACATGACCAGGGCTGGTTTTCCTCTACGTGCCACAAATCGCTTGAAGGCAGCAAGAAAGGCTTCACTGGTTAGGTCGTTCACCAGCTCAAGATGGACCGCCTTCGTTACAAGGCAGACGAAGATTGCGACAAAGTGTTTCGTTGGATTGAATCGGCGAATTGGATAGTGTATCATGAACGGTCCACAGTAATCGACACCTACGTTTAAGAATGGTGGTGCTGGAGATACACGTTCGGATGAAAGGTCGGCCATTAATTGATCCAACACTTTCGGTTTCGTGCGGAAGCATTGGACGCACCCGTAAATGACAGTGTTTGGTAAGCTTCTTATGCATGTTACCCAGAATCGCTCTCGCACAGTGGACACCAGCAGCTGTATCCCAGCATAGACGTTTCTGCGACGATAATGGTCCAGGACCAACGTAGTCAGCGGATGACGATGACACAGGATTATCGGATACTCTGACTTGCTGATACTGGTGCCTTGGCTATTCGACCTCCTACACGTAAGATTCCATCGACGAAAATAGGGTTTAATTTGTTCAACTTTGAGGTTGGACTGATAGTCTTTCCTTTCTCCAACGCAGCGACTTCCATCGGAAAGGATTCTCGTTGAGCCAGCTTAACCAGGACTGCCAGTGCTTCTTCAAGCTCAGGATACGATAGAAACATCGTACGCCGCTCATCCCTGTGCTGTGTATTGTTGACGAAACGACGTATTCTTGCGATTAATCGATCCATGTTGAGGTGTGACGAACGAAGACTGAACACTTCATTGAATGGTTCCATGATCGCTGGCAGTGCAACGACCTTTCTTTTCTCCAGAAGCTCTTCATGGACTTCTTCTTCTGGAACATCCGACGGCCAAACGCTAGCATCTTGGCAGAGCCACAAAGGACCTTCGAACCACGGGGTCTCGTACTGTAACTTGGCTGGAGTCATCCCTCTCGAAATTATGTCAGCCGGATTGCCTGCACCGGCTACATGCTTCCAGGAACTTCCTTTTGTGATATGCTGTATTTCAGAGCCACGATTTGCTACGAACATCTGCCACCTCGATGGCAACGAAGACAGCCAGTAAATTACGATAGAAGAATCTGTCCAAAAGTAGGCTGTGTGATGGATACTGGTACTGCTGACGAATTTCTCGTACAGGTGACTGAGGAGTAACGCGCCTGACAATTCCAGTCGCGGTGTAGTTGGTTCCCTTTTCTTTCGCTTAAGATCCTCTAACGGTGCTACCTTGGACTTCGCTGTGACGAACTCCCATGGATACGCTGAATGTGGTTGTAAAATTTGAAGGCTAATAGTCGACCGGCGAAGGTGCGGATTTATGACTACTTCAAAATTACATACCACTGAACTCAAATGGCAGTTGTCAACTACTATTAGATCCGATTTTCTTGATCAGTTCTTCCTTGCAGTCGGGAAGCTATTTCAAAGATGGAAATAACGTAATAACAAAGCTTTCGGATGTGAGTTCTCTAGTAACCAAGTCGAGCTATAGTTTAACACTGATTAATTTCTTACAAATTTAGGTTTATATACATGATTTTCTTACCACTAATGTTTACAAAGCTCAAAGGTATTTACCCGAAGTCTGCCTTAGTCGGGTTTTCCTATGTTCTACAAATTCTCTATTCTTATCTCCCTGTACACGTACTGTGCCTGTGAGGTAGATGTTTATTGCCCTTTTCCTAAAGATTTCTTATGAACTAATGAACTACCTCTCGTCGAAGATAAACATAACACAAAATGGAATGAGTAATAACATGTACCCGGAGTTGGTATACCTGTACTCGGGCGTCGTTCATCTTTGTTTACCTCTCTGGGTTTTTCTCTATGATCTGTCGAGACAGGATAAGTTCTGTCTCGCAGTGCCTGGGTAAATGTTACCTCCATCTGTCATAAAATATCTAAAGTAGACAAATACGTTCGTGTATGCAGATACGTATATTTTGGGAATATTATTTGATCGTCTAGACGATTGGCTAAGGGCAGATTATGTTATCTTCCTAAACTAATTATTTATGGTCCCTGCTTTTGATTCTTTATTATTGCTGTCCGCAACAGTGGTACTCCGGAGGTATAGACATACTCCGTAAGCCTTCTTGGATGCGTCGCCAAAGCCATGAATTCGAATTGAGGCAAGGTCCGATCAGAACCCCACCCGCCGAGGGACCGAAAGACTGGAGCTGCGAGATTTATCCTGTACTCGATCCAGAAGTTCTGCATTGGTTCCGGTAGTGGTTCATCCCAGTCAGAATTCTGTCTCCATAAGTCTTGCACGAACATCTTCGCAATGACGACAACTGGTCCCACCACACCAAGAGGATCGAATAAACGAGCTGTGCCCGCCAGAATAACTCGCTTTGTAATAACTGTATCTGCATTCCAGTCAGGTGACCGGAACAGGAAACAATCGGAACTGGTGAGCCATCACATGCTCAATGTTTTGACTGAATCGTTCGATGCCTTCACTTTTAAGATAGAACGATTGTCTAAGAGATGAGCTGGTACCTCAGCCAGAACAGCGGTGGAGTTGGAGTTCCACTTTTTCAAATTGAATCCACCCGAGCACGTTAGCTCAACCATTTCTTTCACCAAACGGATAGCGGTTTCGATGTCATCGGCGCCAGTCAACATATCATCGACGTAAAAATCCATTTTTAATGCCTTCGTTGCTATGGGATACTTGTCGGACTCTAGCTCTGCAAGACGCTGCAAACATTTGGTAGCTTAGTACGGTGCGCATGCCGTCCCGTATGTGACTGTAGTTAACTGGTAGATCCACTCGTTTCATATGACCTAGTCACTCGTATTCGTGGATAAAATCTTGGTACTGAGCCTTCAGATCTGGACTGGCTTCCAAACGTCTTTCCAGAGCAAGAAAATGTTTCGTAGCGATTGCTTCAAACTCTCCAAGCTTCTGCATCACGAACTCTTTCTCTCTTTCTTTGGTAGGGACACTGCAAATCTTTCTCGGCTGTCCGTGTTGTTGTTTCGTCGAAGATGGCTTCGCACGACGATTCTCCCACTGAATGAATACTGTTGGACTTGCAGGATTCCAGCTCCCAAAATCGTGTTGACTGATGTTGGATGTCCGCTAGTGTACATAAATATGACAATGCTTGAGACGGATTCTCCGGCAGATTTGGAATGGGACCGGACACGATCCATCCAAATACTGCATTTTGCAGCGTTGGTCCATTTTCGAATATCTTGCTGCGTCCATCGATAAGGAGGTAAAAGTAATACTCCGCACCAATGATGATATCGATTGGTCCTGGTTCACTGAACTGCGGATCTGCTAGTACAATGCTGCCGGGAAGATTCCATTGACAGGTACCAACCTTTTGAACGGGAAATGTAGCTGTCAAGCGTGGAAGTACGTAGAAAGACAAGTTTTCGTTATACGATGAAATATCACTTGATATGTTCGCTGCACTGGTTAAATTAATCATTCGCTGTTCCTGATAGATTATATAGGAAACAGGATTACTTCCCGTAACACTCAGTTATTTCATCCGCAACGAATCAGAGATCTTCCAAGGGAGGTGATAAAGAATGAGCAGTCCTCGCGACTGTGGTTCAACTTAAAATATCTTTAATTTCCATACTTACATCTATCGCGACAGACCGAACATGACACGTCGCGTCAGCATATGCAAGTCCATCGCCCGTTGAACAATATCAGATGTTTGTGTCGTTAATGCTTACCTCGCATAAACATTCACATCGTTCTTCGTTCAACAAATTCATGCAACAATGTTGCGCCAGGCGGTGGCTAGGCCGGTATCCATCACAACTAGCTCGCGGAAGGATGTATGTCTTGACCTTCCTTCGCGAGATGGAACTTGATCCTCCGATTCCTTGGACCGCCAAATAATCCGGGAATTCTTGAAGGTTTAGTTTCTAACAGAAATTGGTGCTCATAAAGCAATATTGCGAACACGAATCTAGTAGAGCTCTAGCTAGTCGTGTCGCCCCGTACGGATCTTTGACGCACACCACGGCAGTGGATAGCAGTACGTCTCGAGTACGGGATCGGTTACTGATTGATAGTGAAATAGTGTTCTGACTGGTGCATCTCTGGTTTGTGGTGGGCAGTGGTGGAGTGTTTTGAGAGAGTGTGATGGGGAGAGCACTTGTGGAAGGTTGACTGGTTTGGTTGGGTGTAGATTGGCTTTGATTGTGTGATTGTGTTTGGTTTTGCTGCTGGTTTGCTGATGAAGTTTTTTCTTGCGACGGGACGGGGGATTTGACAGACTGATTCGAATCATAGTGCTACAGAGAATGATGTTTCTGCTGACAAGGAGCCCTTAGTACACGACTTGGATTGATGTCCTGCTGATAAGCAGTTGAGGCATAACTTGTTTCATCGAGCCATGTCCTAGCGTTCCGAAACTTTCAGCTTCAGGAATTTGTTGCAGCGGAATGCCGAATGGAATGCCGAATGGAACGCCTCTTTACAGAATACGCACTTGTTCCAAGACTGAACTGCAGAATTACTCACTCCATGCTTGGGCCGTTTTTGTGCACGAGTATGGTACTCCAATTGGCCGTATTCTCCCCAATTTTTTGAAGCATCAACAAGTGTTTCTCGAAATCACCGATCAGCTTGCTCAGCAAATTGTATGTTTCCTTCTTCATCACATCCACTGCAAACAAGGAATTCAAATGAGCCTTAACGATCAATTTCTTGTTTTCGTACCTCTGTTCCAGTGTTGTCCAAGCTACCTCGTAATTTGCTTCAGACATCTCCACCGAGTTGATCTCTTGCAGAGCATCGCCCATCAGTGAAGGTCGTAGGTACGTGAATTTATCCATAGCCGTCAACTGATGATTGTTGTGTATCAAGCTATAATAAGATCAGGTTTCGGCTTTAACCTTGTCAAAGCAGCCTTCAATTCGTAGAAGCGATTTTCTACGGTCATGACGATTTGCATATTTTCTTCCTCTTTTGCAATCATCGCAGCTTCTGTGCGAGCTTCACGTTGCTCCTTGGTTAGCTTGACTTCACCATCGTCCGCAGGTAAGACGTTGTCTGTCAGCATCTCAATTCTATGAACAGAGTGGAATTCTTTGAACAATTCTTCCAATCTTTGCAATCGGATTTCCACCTGATCAATCTGCTCCACTTCATAATGATCCACGAATTACTGCATGCCATCGAGAGCCTCCCGATTGTTCCTTTCCTGTTTCTGAAGTTCACGAATGTCGTTCGTCATTTTCACTGCTCACTCACAGCACTAATCAACAGGAAAACTAAAAGGAAACTGCACTGCCACCAATGATTTGCACTTCCACTGTGCACTTTTTTTTACACAAAATTCGTAATCGATTCGACGTCCCACGTGATCTCGCGGAGCTGTAGATAACGGCTGAAATTGACAGTAGCGAGCAGAGAAACCAAGCAGACAACAACCCAGAAGAAAAGCCAATAATTCTAGACCTACCCTCCAAATCCAGAGATAATAATGCTGATTCTGCCAGGGCTCAATCCCAATAAAACACCCACAGATAATCGATCAGAATTTATTTTCCACCGTTCAATTACATGCAATTTGGCACAGACCGTACCATGCCACAAACCATACAGATTATGCAAATTACTTCCCCGTTCTTCTCGGTCGTCTCGGCGCTATTGTGAGGTATTGTAGTCGTTTGCTACCGTTGATGTAGGAACGTGCAGCAACTGCCCAATATCGAATTGCTATCCTTCTGGTCAACACTATTTCCAGCAGCCACAATCCTCAGAACATAATATTCGGTTTATTGGTTCAAATTAGCCAAATTTAGACCATTCGAAGATCATCGAGATAATTTCTTCAGCTTAACCAGTCAAATAAGGATGTCTAAAATGTTACAAAAATCTGAAATTACACGGAAGTGAACAACAGTAAATTGATTAATAATGTCCGAACTGCTTCGAATTAAATCGGTCATCATGATGGCAACACAATTTTGTTGATTATCGCTGAATTAATGGCATATTTGGAACATAGGCCGAATGAAGGAGCTAGGCTAACATTACATCCTCTTACCCTAATTTGGAGAAAAAAAATCTACGAGAATCGTTCTAGAGTTATAAATTTTCGAAATTAGTGATGTTCGGGAAAATCGAAAGACTTCAATAAGCGTTTTCCAGGAAAACTGGCAACCCTGAATTTTTCAATATTGTTTTTTGTTCATACATCCATGAACCCTACGCGTGGACAAAGTTTCGTAACAACCTGAGACCCTTCAGCCCTATCAGTACGATAATTAAAAAAATCCCCTGCTGCCTCTTAGCTCTTTACACTCAACTATAGAGTGTATATCCCAGCTCGGGGTATTGAAATTGAAACAAGTTTGACCCCTAAGATCCTGCTGAGGCAGGTGGGACGAAAATTTTCTGTTGTCATTTTTCCACCGCTTTTTTTCATAAAAGTATAAGTTTAACAAGAGTAATTCGAATTTTGATCCATTTCTTTAACCCAGTCTTGTGCTGAGTTACACAAAGAGCAGCATTGTAGGAAGAGCATCAGTTGTGATAGGAATAGTGAGAACTAAACTCGGACTTCTTGGACTCAAAAATATAAAAGCAAAGTACCTTTTATATTATTGAGACTTGACTAGTTTTAGCACCCGTAACAAATGTTCTAGTTATGTAAAATTTTAAGCTGAATATAAAGGTATACCTAAAAGCTTCGTGGGCGTGAAAGTCATCACACACATAGCTTGTGGTAGTGAGATTGCTGACCTCTATTCTTTGTAACGTGTCAACGAAGAGTGGCAGCTACATGGGCTTGACAACCCCTCCCCTCCACTGCGAGTAGGTAAATCCACCTGGAATGTCAGGGTTTGATAGTGAGCTCCATGGAACTCCTGGAGGAAACAACAGCTGTCCGCAGGCAACTCTGTCAATTTAATGCCGCTTTGGCCACTTTAGTCCAATCATCGTGAGAGTGTCAACCGGCAACTCACACTTTGTAAGTGGCCCAACAGCTTCTTTGCTGTTCGTTTAAATCGATTTAATCGTCTTTAAATTTGTGTTTATTTTGTGCAACAGTGCAAATATTCTGTTATTTAACTTTTTTTTTCTGTCAAGTAAAAAGAGAGGAATCATGTTGAAGGTAATGTACAAGAGTTCTTATCCTAAAATGTAAAGCAACAAAAGCTGTTGGCAATGATGCCACTGGAAGAAACTCTTGTTCACCAGAGGCAAATAATCTGTTTTTTAGAACCGATTATTTATATTATAGATTTCTAAATGTTCAGTGTAAATCATTAAAGGTACTTAAACTGATTCAATACGGATTTTTTCTACACCGTATTTTAACAAAATTTATGGTCTACATGCTTGAGAGCAAAGAAATCAAAGAAAGGCTCAGTTTGTTTTTGAGCATTTCAGCAAGAACATGTAAATTTCATTCTGAATTTCAACTACTATTTTCATGAAAGACTGGCATGCAACCATAGGCAGTATAGGATGTATGGGCAGTATGTATTTAAATAACTTTGTTTATTGGTATTATGATTGAATAGGCCATTTATTTCAGAAATCATCAAGCCGGGCTCTTCGATAACTTATACTGCTGTCCTTGGAATGTGAATAGAGGAGTGGAAGCAGGATTTTTTGAAGGATGTCTTTTAGAATAATCTGTCGCTTTTATGAAAACAAAACATCATATATCTTTTGGTTGAAGTTTTGTCTATGATAATTGTAATGAACTGCTCTGTTTTTCTGCTTTTCCAGGACCTTCAGGAAATGTATTAAAACGTACCTAATTTTTCTTTTCAGTAACAAACCAATGGATGTCAGATGCATTTTGTGAATACATGTTTTATAATAAAAAAAAAATATGTATATTATTTACACCGTGTCCAATATATTCTCATACAAAATAAAATTCTATTTATTTCAAATCAATAATCCAGATTTTATTGATAACTTGACCCATTATATTGCAATATAATACTGATAGACTACAGCATATGTTTTGGAATAACAACGCCTTTAACCTTCTTGACCAGCTCCAGACGTTTTTCGAAACCGTCACAGGCGGCACGCACGACTTCCATCGGCATTTCGTCCCAAATTCGTTTGATTATGGTTTTTAATTGGTTCATATTAGACGCCCTGTGGTCATTTACGTTTGCCAGCATGTATGACCATACGAAATAATCCAAGGGATTCTGATCTGGTGAACTGGGAGGCCATTCATTCTTGTTCAAAAAGTCGGTCAAATTTTCTCGGCACCAGCCTTGAACGAGATTTGCAGTAAACGATGGCGCTGAAACACATAGTGATCATCTCCAAACACCTCATGTACACAGACTTGCTCTTTCGAGTCGTTTCTGCTTGGAAGGTTCCGAAACTCCGTGAACCTTACGTTTCTTGAAAGCTTGGAATCCGAGGTCATTTTGCAGTATATTGCATTGACGATTTCGAAACATTCAGATCTGCGGCCATTTTACGAACAGAGCGCTGTGATTTTCATCTAATCCGTTCCCTGACCACTTTAACAACTCGTGCATTCCGCACCGTACAAGTACGACCGGATCTCTTCCGGTCATCCAACGAGCAGGTGTCACGGTACCTTCGGTTGGTTCGGTACACAAAATCCCGCTTTACTCCAAGGTTTTTCAAAATTCTGAAAATAGCACCCGGGCGCTCACCTTTCAAAAACTTTTTTATCACAACAGCACGAAAATCCTTCATCGCTGGTTAAAGATAAACACCGAATGAAAACAATCGGACATAACATCGTGTTATTTTGGGCTTGGTGAGTTGACAACTTCTAATGAGGGACCTCTAGTCCTCACAAGTTCCTACCTCACGCCTCCACGAGTCATATGATTACATAAGACTGCCATCTGAAACGCTGGTTGGCGTAGCCTGGGCAATGTTGTCATTTTGACAATAGCGAAGTGAGGGGGTGCGACTAAAGATCATGTACCTATAAATGTGTATACACATACCGGTAAGTCATATCATATTATTTTCCATTCTCATTAAATTAATAGTTTCAGCACGCTTTGGAATCATCTTGCATTCCAAAACCATTTATCTCAAGAGCCTGAAGCAACATGACAAACATCAATATGTTTTTCAGCATTTCAGCATAACATTCACTTTAAAATTGCACTTCTGATTTTCAACTAGGGGAACTGCCCCCATATTAATCTCATTGTTCCTATATTCATCCTACGATGAATCAAACAATTGGGCAGTTGAAGGATTAGTTAGTAATGTTTGTTGTAGTTATTTCACGTAAGCAAACATTATTAGAAAACGAAACCGATCCTTCAACTGCCCAATTGTTTGATTCATCGTAGGATGAATATGGGAACAATGAGATTAATATGGGGGCAGTTTCCCTACTAAATTCATAAAAGACTGGCAGGCGCCTCTCAGCGGTGTAGGATTATATTGAAATATTTTATTCAGTAGTATCATGGTTAGATAAACCATTTATTTCAGAAATCATCAAATAGGGCTCTTCGATCACTCCAATTTCTATCTTTGAAATGAAACTAGGAAAGCATAAAGAAAATTTTCACCAACATGCCTTTTAAAATGCCGGCCACGAAACATGGACATTGCTAGTGGAGGACCAACGTGCCCTTGGAGTCTTTGAACGGAAGGTGCTGAGTACGATCAACGGTGGAGTGCGGATAGAAGACGGAACGTGGAGGAGGCGAATGAACCACGAATTGCACCAGTTGCTGGGAAAACCTCCCATCGTACACATCGCAAAAATCGGTCGACTACGATGGGCTGGGCATGTCGTAAGAATGTCGGACGACAGCCCTGTGAAAATGGTTCTCGAAAACGAACCGACAGGTACAAGAAGAAGAGGCGCGCAACGATCAAGGTGGATTGATCAAGTAGAAGGCGACCTGCGGACCCTCCGCAGACAGCGAGGCTGGCGAGGTACAGCCATGGACCGATTACAATGGAAACAACATCTGTGTACAGCAGAGGCCACACCGGCCTTAGTCTGATTGGTATGGTATGGTATGCCTTATAAAATAATACTTTCATTGATATTTGGAATGATCTGTTCTGTTTTCAGTTTTAACAGGACTAGTTGGATATTAATACTTTTTTTATTTGGATGTCAGATATACCTATATAGTACGAACGCATATTATGTTCACCTATTGACTTACTGTAGCCACTTTTTACATGGTCGAGTTATTTAATTTGTGTCTTAAAATTCCATGTACATCATTCAAGTTTGCAATCTGTATAAAAAACATTTTTGTCTTTTATGATATCTTAATTTTTTATGTGAGAAAAATAAGACCTTGTAAGGAACGAGCAAAGTACACTAGGTTTTTTTTTTACACGAGGGATACGTTTTACTTTTACTATGAAGCCGTGTAAAAAAGACTTGATAGAGTTGATAAATTCACTTGTGTTACCTTTCCATGCAATGGTCAAAATAAAGTTTTTAAAATTTTGAGTATTTACACCAAAAATTGAGATTTTTTTGAAAAACTGCCATATGGTTACTTTTTGCTCAAAACGTAAAATGTGATTCGAATTAGGTCGATAAGTTGTTCCGTTCTGGAGTTATCGCTGAAAACAAACCGTTTAAAAAAAAACGTGTAAAAGAAGACCTTAGTGTATATGTATTTCAGTTTTTGAACCCTTTCATATTTTATCAGCCTATAAAAAGCATATTATAGAAGACATACGAATAACAAGCAGTGAAAGATGCGTTTGAATGTTTTATTCCTTGAATATATCATAAAACATAGAGACTGGTAAGCTTTTATGGTAAGTTATTCAAATTTTAAACAACTTTTTTATTAGGAATAGAAGAAATTTGCAATGCCTCAGTATATTCACTAGTACAAGTGAAATCTTAAATAAATTTCTTAGTTGGATTTGAGCTTCAATAAGGCCGTGAAATTTCCTACATTTTTTATAAATCATCATTTAAGCTAAACATGTCCACTGTTCCTGTAACAACTTATATAAGTGAAATTGGGGGGCGGCTAGCCTAAGGCAGTCGAAGGATTTGATGACTGGACAAGGGTTCGTGTTTATCTTCTTCATTTTTTCCCTTCTGTTTCTCTACGTCTTCAACTTCTTGTGCTTCTGCTCTTCCGTTTCCCTTCTTTGATTTCTATTCGTCCACTTTACCCGCTTCGCTTTTCTTCTTCGATTGTGTTACGTTTCTCTCATTCACGTTGTATTCTTCTATTTCACTTTTTGGTTTTGCTTCTTTCCACTGTATTGCTTCTTTCGTGGTGTCTCCTTCAATTTCTTCTGTATTTCATTTTTTCTTCCATCCGCTTCGGTTTTCTTCTTCAGTTGATTCCGTTTCTCTTTCTTCTTCCGCTTTTCTTCTTCTGCTTATCTTTTTCCATTTTTTCCTTCTGTTTCTCTACATCTTCATTCTCTTGTGCTTCTGCTCTTCCGTTTCTCTTCTTTGATTTCTATTCTTCCACTTTGTCCGCTTCGCTTTTCTTCTTCGATTCTGTTACGTTTCTCTCATTCACGTTGTCTTCTTCTATTTCACTTTTGGTTTTGCTTCTTTCCACTGCATTGCTTCGTCCGTTGTGCCTCCTTAAATTTTCTCTGCTTTTCATTTTTTCCTCCATCCGCTTCGGTTTTTTTCTTCCGCTGATTCCGTTACGTTTATCTTCTTCGGCTACTGCTACGGCTTCTCTTCTTCGGCTACTGCTACGGCTTCTCTTCTTCGGCTACTGCTACGGCTACGGCTGCTATTTCCAAATTGTTTTTCTCACGTTTTTATTCCTCCGTACTTGTATTCATTGTTGTTTCATCTTTCGCTACTTTTCACGTTTTTCCTTTTTTTTCGTTTTCTTTTTTAGCTTCTTCTATTTTCTGGTTTCGCTAAAGTTTGGAGAACAGTCTCGTTTCCCTTAGAAAGTCCAGCATTCGTGTTACTTGCTCCTCCGTATTTCCTAGGGCGTCACGTAGGCTGGTCCCAATGCTATTTTGCTGCCATTTGGTTACAAATTTCCGAAATTCGAGAATAAAATGCCGGACATCCATCACCGTGCCGCAACATTCACAATTGGGTGGCAGCTCCTTCTTCAACAGAAATGTGTATGTCAGACACCTGTGTCCGATCCTTAATCGTGTAAGAACTCGCTGCTCGGCCGTGCTCCCGCGTTTCGTCCTCTTGCTGGTATCTTCCTTAACTTTCCTCAACTTTGACTTCCTAGTCTCATACCACTGGTTATCCCACCGATGACGTATCAAATGCAGCATCTTCTCCTGGGATTGGTAGATCGATGGCCTGTTCCCTCCTGGCTTCATTGGCTAGTCAATAGGCTTCGGAATTGCCACTGATTCTGGCGTGCCCAGGAGTCCAGCAGAATCAAATAGGTTTGTTGCGCGTTATTTGTTCCACTTTTTGGATCCATGGGTGTCGAGATTTTGCCGCCTCCAATACCAGTAGGCAGCTAGCAGAATCCGAAAGAACAACTAATTCGTTATTCTGGTTCGAGATCGTAACAGCCATCTTTATGGCGTATGTCCTCCTACAGACACCTGGAATGACCGTTCCGAGAGAAAACTCTGCAACATTTTTATCATACGACCATGTATCCGCCAAGTCTTCAAGGTGCGTAGAATACCATGTCGCCAAGTGGTATCGTATGCCTTCGCCAAATCTAAGGACGCTATCAGTGAGTGTTCGCCTGCGGTTGGCAGCGATCTCTCCAGCTCTGCGAAGTAGGTTTCGGTACCTCGTCCTGCTCGTAACGCGTGCTGGCGTTTGTCAAGTCGTCCACTCGATTCTAGCTCGGTAATCAGTCGACGGTTGATGATTCGCTCAAACAGCTTTGCCATGCAGCTGGTGAGCGAGATTGGTCGGAAGGCATCGGGTCCGGAATTATGGCTGTTCGGCTTCGGAATGAAAAAGAAATTTACACCGTCTTCAACTCGAGGTTGTACAGACTGAACATTAAACATAGAGCGAATTACAACGGACACGTTAACCTAACACCCAGTGGACCAGATTGGACATTTTCGTTTTGCGAAAAGTTCCACAGTCTGGCGCGGGAATCGAACCCCCACTTCATAGCAATCGCTTGAACGACGGGAGACGCCGCTAACCGCTTGACCACGAAGGCCACGAATGGGAACGACAATAGCATTCCGCCAGTTGATGGGAAACTCACCACTGTGCCAAATTTTGTACTAGGTCCAGTTTTATTCTTGGGTGACTTCAACGCGTATCATCTCGCGTGGTGGTCACGAACGTCGGACACGCTTGGTCGATTCATCGCTGAAACGACCTTGGATAAGCAGCTTGTGATCCTGAATGATGACGCAGCTACCCGCATCGATCGAGCTACCGGAAATACCTCGGCCATCGATTTGACGATCTGCTCCGAAAATCTGGCCAGTAAGTTCATTTGGCGAACCCTCACAGACACGCACAACAGCGACCACTTTCCGATAACGGTGTCTCTACCCGGGTGGTTGGACTCGCGGACGGTACGGCGAAGATGGCTCTACGATCGTGCTGACTGGCCAATGTATGGACGCATCACCGCCGAAACCATTCGCCCAGAGGTCGACTGGGACGTTAACAGCTTCACCGAGAAGCTAATAGCAGCAGCGACGAAATCTATACTGCAGACCAGCGGCCATGTTGGATCAAGATCGGTACCCTGGTGGTGTCCCGAAGCAAAGGCGGCAATTCGACTGCGACGAAAGTGCCTGAGGATCCTTCGACGACTACAGCAATCTGATTCTGAACAACCCGAAGCATTAACAAGATTCCAGGAAGCCAGAGCGGTGGCACGAAAAGCTATTCAGAAAGCAAAGGAGCAATCGTGAGAGAACTTCGTGGCGACTATCTCCCCAAACAGCACGACGACCAAACTGTGGCAGACGGTGAACACTCTGCGTGGCAGCAGACGATAGCGCACGGTGATACTCAAGTGAACGAACGGTTTCACACCTGAATGAACTTCTGTGGGCTCTCTACAAAGGGCGAGGTGCTTCGACAGGTGCGGACATGATAGGGTATCCATTGCTTCATCTTCGTCGTACCGTCCGTGAGTCCGACCACCCGAGTAGAGACACCGTTATCGGAAAGTGGTCGCTGTTGTGCGTGTCTGCGAGGGTTCGCCAAATGAACTTACTGGCCAGATTTTCGGAGCAGATCGTCAAATCGATGGCCGAGGTATTTCCGGTAGCAAGATCGATGCGGGTAGCTGCGCCATCATTCCGGATCACAAGCTGCTTATCCAAGCGTGTCCGACGTTCGTGACCACCACGCGAGATGATACGCGTTGAAGTCACCCAAGAATAAAACTGGACCTTCCAGTTGCTCAAACAAGTCACTCAACGCGGCCTGACACTAAACGGAACTCGGTTGAACATATATTGATACTACCGTTACCTGGATTGGTGAGTGGATACGTGCTTCGACGAAAGTTGTGCTGATTCGTACTTGCTCGAAAGGTATACCTTCCCGGATGGCAAGGCCTACCCCGTGTTGCCAGTAGTGTACGCTGTTCGATTCCAGAAGCTACGTGTAGTTTCTGCCAATGAAATCTGGCGGGGCGACGGTTTGATTTACCTTGGTCTCTTGGAGTGCAACGACGCAAGGTTCTAGGTTAGCGATGAGGAGCTTTAATTCGCTGATGTTGGCCCGGAGTCCACGCAGGTTCCATTGAAGGGTGAGGCAGCCACCGGGGCGGCCATTAGCGATCGTTCGTGAGGTGGAAGATGACGATGCGGTTGATTC
The DNA here is from genome assembly GCA_024533555.2 of Aedes koreicus. Taxonomy (NCBI): domain Eukaryota; kingdom Metazoa; phylum Arthropoda; class Insecta; order Diptera; family Culicidae; genus Aedes; species Aedes koreicus. The sequence goes on along the minus strand of JAHHFK020002972.1, from coordinate 93,053 downwards.
TCTTCGTACTGTAACGGAAGAATGTGCCGCGTTGGGCATCATCGTTGCGGTATGGGTGAATGTTATTTCTGGTGTAGGGCGGCGGCCAGGGCGTAGAAGAGATACACCTCCCCCTGCCGTCTATCCCAAGTTTCCGGTGTCATGGTGGTATTATCAAAAGTTTCATCGGCTACAGAGGTGAATTCACCATCAACGGGTTGGGGTATGGCGTCCCGGATGGTTCTTTCAACCTGCTGCACTTGCGTCGGAAGGGGTACTACACATTCCCCACTTCCGAACCGATTTGTCTCGTTGTCCGTATTCGTGCTTAAGTCTTCATCGCTTTCCATGCGTTGTTGGGGAGTAGAGCTATCTATGACGTTTATTTTGCGGGGTCTCAGATGCACCAGACTCTTCGTCGGAGTACTCCATTTGGGTGAGGTCGTGTGTTTTGGTGGCAGCTTTCTTCGGTGGCGGGCTTATATCCGGTGATGTGGCGGGTTTTCCGTAAATATGCTTTGGCGGACGACCGCGCTTCGTTTCCAAAACAGCTGGAGAATTATTCCTCGATCGAGTTACGGGAGTTGTCGTCGTATGCGTTGTTTGTTGTTCTTTACTGTGCTGTTGTTTTTCGACGATGGCGATTTGTTCCTTGCTGTGTTGCGGTTTTTCTTTGCTGGCGCTCTGAAGTATCAGCTGGTTGATGATGTTGGCCATTATTCTAATTTTTTCGTCCTTTCGCTTGCTTTCTTCTCGCATGCTGGCTACTTCTGCATCCTTACCCTTCGTGGCCGCTTCAAGATCGTTCAACTTTTTCTCAAAAACGTTTTGTTGTACTACTACCTGAGCATAACTGCCTCCAGACTGTAGCGCAGCACGTTTTCTTGCCTCTGGGAATGGCAGATTGTCACGCACTTTTTCCCTTTCACCCCCCCATCGGGCCCCTTTTTCCCCTTTATACCCTTTCCCACCCCAATACATTTCAACCATTGACCCCAAATCCTGTTGTCAACTACTTTTAGTTTGCTGGAACTCAGCAAAATTTTGCTGGTTTTTCACATGCTGTAATTCCAGCAATAGATCCAGCAAAATAAAATTTGCTGCTCGTTCAGCAAATCGGTGCCTTGATTATTTGGCATCTGTGAAACTGTTAAATCAGCAAACCACATTTCATTTAGCTGAAATTCCAGCAAGCATACAAAAACAAATATTGCTGTATTTTCAGCAAATCTAAAGATCTTACTGTTTGTACCCAGTTATAATTCATCGTTAAATATTTTTTTGTGTTATGAAATAAATGGGTTTTCAGAATTTATTTCACCATGCAGGCAAATGTTTCATCATTCACTTATTTACCTGCATATTGAAGCTTATTCGTTATTATTTGATTAACATCTTTTATTATCAACATTATATTACATATATATATATATATATATATATATATATATATATATATATATATATATATATATATTTTTTTTTTTATATCGTGCCGTTACTTCATCTGAAGTAGAAAAGCAGACACAGTAGTTGACGGTTTTGATACATTTAAAAAAGATGCCGTAAAGAAAGAATAAAAGTTTTCAAGAGACGGCTCGAACTTACAGTTTACAAATAAGTGTATTTTAATTAGTTTGAAAAAAGCATTTTGGATTTCGGACCCTGTTGTAAAACACCGTGTTCCAATCCTGATGTATGTTTCTCCTGCCATGTATAATGGTGCCTTCACAATCATGATTGGATTTTTGGTGCTCCGATAGCCTGCGATAAATTGCTCGATGTCGTCTTCAACCTGGAGGATATTTGAGATACATAATATATATATACATAAGATACATACGCACACCTAGTTAATGGTAATTCTAATGGTTAAAGTGTTTTGCGTTACACTATTGGTAACTGATGAACAATGCAATATAATTTTTTTTTGTGTGTTGGGGATAGAGCTTTATAGCTACATAGTGATAGCTTTATACATCTAACTTATGCCACATACATGTATCCACTCGACGATCCTCTCTTGCATGTTTGAGATTTTTTGTGGACCTTTGTTTACTCGTTTCGCTCCTCGTGATGGATTTTTTTTCTTAATGATCAGCAGCGAACGAATGAATTCTGCAAAGAAAAAAATATGTATTATTTTGTTTATATTTAATTTATTGTATTGCTATACGGTTGCCAACGGTTGAATAGAGATGGTTGAATTTATGGAGAATTTTATCTTCGATCGCATCCCACTTATCCATAGGATTTTTGCAGTCTGGAAACATAGCAAAAAAATCCAACTCGATCTAGAATGATAGAAGTATATAAGCAAAACTATTGAAATGGAGGAATACAATAAAATTTACCAAATGACCATTGAATGCGGTAGATAGTGGAAACATTTCAAGCATCGCCTGTGTTAAGTCATCCTGTTTCGAAGATTTTCGCAACATCTGTCGAGTTTCGAAAGTTTTCACCCAATCGTTTGTTATTGTGTCGAATGAAGCATCAGATGGAACGATAAATTTCAGATTAGCAATCTGGAATAGAAAAATTTAAAATTTAGTTCGATACACACAAACCTGCTATAACTGGGATCACTCAAAACTGCGTTAAATTTTACTCAGTCGATAAGTAAATGACACTCATATTCGCGCAGGTTTACTGGTCTAACATTCACGTTAAACACTATTAATTCAGTGGTGAAATATGTTTTAGCGCTCCACACACTTTACCATGCAGTATCCGGGCCGAGTATAGTCCGGGTCCCGGTTGGCAATTGGTATAGTATAAATAGGCACGGTATAGTATAAATAGGCCTTTACTGTTCCCTACATTTTTTACGAAATGATTAAAAACGCGGGAGGTTGTTTAAAAGTAGGTCACCACTGAGTTAATAGCGTTTGCTGATAAAGCTAGACAAACACACTAAGAATAGTTTAGGTTATTTTTAGTTGAACTTGATTTTTGGTACTCGGACGGACAGAACGACCCAGTGGCTGGATCACTTTTATTCAGAGCGCTTTTATCCTCACACAAAATTACTCAGTTTTGCTAAAAATTGCGATTAGCAAAATTGTGTAAATTCGTGTGAGAAGAAAACGCTCTGAGTAAAAGTTAAACAGCTGCTGGGTGCTTTTGTCCGTCTGTGTATCTAGTTTTTTTGTTTAGCAAAATACCGTTAGGTTTACTCGAAGTAGGGTATTTTTTATTATAATTTAGTTATTTATACTGAAATTTCGGTAATCCAGTCAACTCCATTTTCAAGTTACCAATAATCATAGTTTTTCTGGTTTCTTTCGATTATCGGTGATTATTACCGATAATCGAAGGAAACCGGACAAACCTAGATTATCAGTGAACTGGAGTGCCAAACTTTCAGTAAAAAATAGTTATATTATAATGATAACCCCACTTCGAGTAAACTTAACCGATATTTTGGTAAAAAGAAACTACCACAATTGAGTTCAACGAACAAAGCCAAAATGTTGGTAAATTATTATCATCGTGAACAAACAAGATATTCGACATGGAGTTTTCATAAGGGCCAATGTCGTTAACGTGAACAAAGGCTTCTTCCGCAAATTTCTCGAGAATGGTAACTTAGTCATAGTGAATTACCGCGATGATTGTACTTCCCCAAATTTCTTGAAAATGCAAACTCGCTCAAGTAAACTACCACTTCTATTGGAAAGCGGTCCTCCTCTTCTGTACAATCATCGTGGTAATTCATTATGATTAAGTTAGCATTTTCGAGAAATTTGCGGAAGGAGCTATTATTTACGTTTGCGACATTGGCCCTTATGAAACTCCATGTCGAAATCAGCACTAATAGACAATAATAAAGTGTACCCGCTAAGAAAAAAGTACCCAACAGTTAAGCAGTTAAGTGTGGGAAGCCAAAGTTGGGTATAATCATGTTTACCTACGGTTGGGTACAAATAACTTACTTTTGGGAAAAATTTTACCTTAAAATAAGTAATTTGTACCCAACGGTAGGTAAACATGATTATACCCAACGGTAGGTAAACATGATTATACCCAACTTTGGCTTCCCACACTTAACCGCTCCGATGGGTACTTTTTTCTTAGCGAGTAGTTTAAACCAGAGTTGTTGTTATTATCGACTTTGGCTTAAACCAGCCAGTTAACTTGCTGTCAAGGAGAAAGGAAGAGGTGACTTTCATTATACTTACGAGGTCATTTAAATCATCTTCGTCCAATCCTTCTGTGTTCTCAAGCGGATCAGATTCAATAGCTTCTTTGGCGCAACGTACCTGTTGTTTATCCTTCTTTATCATGTATTCGATGTGATAGTGCAACTTGCCGCTGTGTCTGCCCAGGCCTCTTCCATTTGGATAGAACCAAAGTGCCTGAAATACAAGCGATATGAAACTTCTGCATGTTTGATAAAATATGATGTGTTTTAGACACTGGTTGGCTCATGTAAGTGGATACACCGATAGGATTTTATGGACTACAGTTCAGTATAATACGGTAAAAGAACATACGTGCTATTTGAGAAGTATTCTAGAATTATCATTGATTCAATTTTACCTGCGGTACATCTGCGCTTTCAGATCGCAACGTATCGTACTTCTTCACCAGTGATTTAGCAAGAACATTCTTATAATGAACACTTGGATGACTAAAAAAGAAAACATTCGTTAATTGATTAATTCAGTTCAGTATACAAACGATACTGAGCCCTTTTCGTCGCCAAGCGTAAGCCACTCACGCAATGTAATATCATCAAGGGAAAGTATCCCCCACACGCTGCAGGTTTGCATGTGTACCCTACGGCTTGCGTGAAAAAAGCTTCAGATGTTTTTGTTTACAAATTGATAGGCCCTATCCTATTGCTGGTCGATAAATGTATTCTGACCCAATAAAACTTAAATTGATTAGAAATAAGGTTGCTTTTAATTGTGATTTACACCTATAAATATGTTGTACACTTCGACATACATGTATGAAGAAGTTCAAAACGTGTAGGAATCCTAATAATGGTGCTTATCCTATTTTTTTTAAATAAAAATTAACATCAACTTACTAGCCAAACCGATCGATGAGGTATCTGCTCAATAGTTCCGTTATTGCTTTGATCAATTTGGTGTTGATCATTGTGTTATCTCGCAACAATTCCATGATATTTCGTCCCTCTGCAGTTTGTTCAAAGACCTTATCAATATCGAATTCCTAAAAGTATATTTATATGTATGAAGCTTAAAGCAAATTCTAAGTTTGATGGTTAAATGCAGTCAATCTTCAACGCATATCTTTTCTATATCCATTCCCTGCGGAGGATATTGTGGGTATGTAAATTGGTATAATGTATACATTTACCTAAAATCACCAAAATAAAACCAATTATAACACAAAAAAGACCCCCCATTTTACACAAAACCCTAAAAAAACCCTTTAAAAGTTCCAACCAAACACCTACCAACCCCCCCCAAAACAATCTTTAGTTAAACATATCGGCAACAACCTTTCAAAAGGGCGTAACTGCATATATAAATAATTGCTTGTCTTGTCGCTGTGATGCGCATTTGATTCCACCTACCCACCTCAACATTATTAGTGGAAAAAGTAAAACATTCCCTTCCTGTTGGTGACATTGGGGGTCTACTTTGTAAAAATAAAGTCAACTAATGTAAATCTCTAAAAGAAAGCTTGTTGGCTTTTTATGTTTCGTAGGTAGCCTCAAATACTATCCACAGCGTTTACGACCTTCTGAAATGTTGTTGGTTTACAAGATCACGATTGATGTGTGTTATAATTACCTTTTCCAATGAAATGTGTGATGGTTCTGCCTGGTCAATGAACTCGTATTTGTTCGGTTTTGTTTTTTGCATCCCCTGATTCTTGCAGAATTGTTCGTTGAATTTTAATGATTTGTTTTCTTTGACCAGCGGTCAGCTCCATTCGATTAAAGTCAGTTTCGTCGAGCATGATAAAAGTTTCTACGTCAAAAACTTCTTCGCGAACTGTTTAAATGAAAGTGGTTTTGAGAATTATGCATAATAATATTGTTTTTAATAATCTTCATTAAAGATTCGTTTAGAAATATAGTGGGTACTGTCGTTATACTTTTTCCAAAATGCAAGTGTCGTGTGGCAATATATATTTTCCAAAGACAACAGCTGTAGACGATCCGTATTTTCAACTTTATACGCCTGTAGAACATCATCGAAGTCGACAGTGTCCCACAAAACCATTAGCATTTTAGGGTGGTCATTCACTACGATTATTTCCTTAATTTCTCCAAAGATGGGTAATTGGTTTTCACCCATGTCTTTGACTGATACTACGCAGTTTGCTCGGAATTGGACTCCATTATAAGCTATTTCTTTTGGACAAAAGCATCGATCCTCATCGTTGAAATTAAGCATTGGGGCTGATTTTGTATCTTTGATCAATGACATTTTACCAGACTGGTACTTCAAACAATCCATATTTACAGCTTGAGCAAAAATTTGCCGTTTTGCTAAACTGAGGCAAACATTTTTATAATTTTTAGCAGCATTCATTTGTGTTTTGATGGTTTTGTTTTTTCCTTCGAATACTCTACAGTCGTATTGTTGCAACGGCCCGATGTATTTAATGCATTCTGAGTAGTGAGAAAGGTGATGCAACTTGTTAGGATGGCGGTTGAATACATCAAAGTATATGTTGTAAAATGACTTAATACCGAGTTCAAGTTCCGCAATTAAGAAATCGGGAACCGTTGGTGAAAATGATATACGTGTTATGTTGTTAAGAAGGCTTATTATCGCCATGTACTTGCAATCATGATGCACTTTATGTCCAAAGAGAAAGGGAAAAACGCGAAGAAAAAGTAAAAAAGTAAATACTGCGAAGCTGTTTGTTTCATCTTGTGTGTTTTTGGTTGGAGTAACATTTGAGCAGTTATATTCGCTGACGGCTTATTTTTTCTACGATATCCATAATAAAATGTTCTCAGTCGATGGTTGATAAATTCAACAGTAAATCCAAGTTGCTTATTTTCATAATATCGAGAAAGAACTAATTGTATCGTTAATGGTATGACACCCTCTGCCAAATCGTGCATTGTATCAAATGCATGGTTGTTGGTCAAATGGAACAGCTGAAGATCATTCAACGCACATCTTCCTGATTTCAGTCCGCAATCTGAAGATGATATTTTCTTTTTTCGAAGTAGCTTAAGGTGTTTCTCGTACCATTTTCGATCTTTCAGTGGGTAATTGGTGGTATAGGGGTCTGCGTGGAAACCATTTCGAGTAATAGTGCACTCACGGCAGAAAAAATTGACGGATGGTCCCAAAAATCCAAATAACTCATGCACAGCCAGAGTGTCTCCAGCAACTACAACCACTGCAGCTCGTATGACATATTTCTCTCGACCAAAGTGAACCGTGACACCCTTCTCAAGTTTTATGAGATCTTGAACAAGTGGTGCAAGAATCACATTGTAACCAAATCGTTTGGCATCGGCAGATTTAGCGTATATCAACGGAAAAACTGACTTGAGTGAGGAATTAAACTTCTGAGGTAAATTATCGACCTTGAAATACAGAGTAGACACCTTTTTATTGCCTGATCTTGAACTCAAGGCATTACATGGTTCCACGTCATCATGATAGATTACTGTCCTGTAAGCGTCCGGGTGTGTTTTGAAGAAGTCATTCGATTTATAGCACTTGCCGTCAGTGAAGGATCGGTAAATTTTTGTCACCGTGTCATCCAGGGATTCATCAACATTATGTTTCGTTTGCTTCAAAAGAGCAGAACGATTCTCTGGATTCTTAAGAATCATTTTCAAAGAATTGATTGTGGGAATGTACTGGTATGTGTCTTGAATCTGAAAATAATATTCAACTTTCGTAATCGTAAAAAGCAAACTGCAAATAAATAACAATAACGTACTTTAATTGTGGTTTCTTTTTTATCGGAAAAATGTACTTTTTCACGATCTTTCAGCATTATTGTTCGAGGTTCTGGAACCGCACCTATTGCTTCATTCAGGAATGAAAGTTGTTTTGCAGGAGCAGACACATCATTGAAAATTCCATCGATCAGTAATTTGTTTTCAAGGCGAACAACTTGACGAGGATCGACATGAGATGCATATTGTTTGATAAACTTTCCTACATTTTGAGCAACATAATTATTTATGCGATCAATTATTGATTCGCAGAAAGCGATAATTTGTTTGACTTTCGAGTCTGTTAGAGAAACATCCGCCTTAAGGCGGCACACGGAAATCGCAGCAAACTGGCGTAAAGTGGTTATGTCTTCTTCATCCCAAGCGTCATCCACCGATTTAGGTCTACATGTGGAGTCAGAAACGTCTTGCGCCGGTGTTGAGGAATCCTTTATAAGGTCCTTTAAGTGCAATTCTACTGGGCTAGGAGCCACACTTCTTTGAGCTAGCAATGGATATTTGTTTATTATGTGTTGCCTCAATCCGGCAAACTTCCTGTAGCTCATTTTGCATCCCCTCTGCATGCAACTAAAGTGTACGAGGTGGCTTTCCAACTCTCGGTTGTTTTCATGAGTTTTAAGATGTCCTCTCAAACCGTCTACATATCCGTGAATCAGCTGCTTACAGAGAAAACATCTTAACACATCCGCCATCACTTTTCTTGTGCTGTTCCTATAACCTTCAGTAGAAAGAAGAAAAAAATCATCAGAATTTACTTACCAAAGAGGGCCTCGAAATCAAATTCATTTTGTATTGAAGCAAGTGCTGCCTTAAGGTCTGCATCCATCACTTTAAATAAATACTAACTTTTTATTTGAAACAAAAATTCCACTGATTCACGTGAACGTGCTGAAACAAACACAACATGATTTTAGTTTGACGTTTAACAACTCGCACGCGGCGCTCGATTGACAGATTGCTCCAGGTTTGCTTAGAGTTCAGCAATTTGATCGGTGATAGCTGAGTTCCAGTAATCGATGCAAGCTGTTGCTGATTTTCAGTAAATGGTCGATTTGCTGAGAGCAGTTCAGCAATTTGTTTTGCTGGAACTTGTTTCTGATTTTTGGTGTGTGTTTTAGATTAGGTGTGGTGTGTTGTTTTTTTGGAAAGGAAAATTTCCCGACTCCCTAGGAAAGGGTTATATTGTACTTGCCACACAATCATACTAATGCGAAAATGGTACTTGGCACCGAAAGCACTCAATTTATAACTGTGGAAGTGCATTTAGAACACTAAGTTGAGGACAAGCAATAAGTTAATTGTGGAAGCAAAAGCAAAAGCAAAAAGCAAAATGCTGAAGAAAAAAATAGGTCGTTCCGAATACTTGATAAATTCAACATTGCCAAGTATTATGCGAAGCTAGAAAACAGGATCGTCGTGACAATTTACAACGCCCAGCAGCTTGTTTTCATGCAACTATCACGGCACATTTTAAATCAAGATTTAGTGAATAACCATCGCAACATCTTGATAAATTTGTGCATTGATTTTTATGTAAAGCTCCGACTGGAACAATATGCTAAAAAATGTGGTAAAGCAAAGCACACACTTCTCAAAAAGTTTATTAATTTGATTCTTTTCCGGGGTGAAAGCGATTTACCTCAACAGTCATAAACGTTGTTTACCGTAAAGAAATATATAATAAGATAAAATAAATGCAATGATGTAAAATCTATTAAAAAGAATGAAATTATTACCTATGCTTAAAAAATATATGAAGGAACTCGATTCTGTCGAAATCCGGAAATTCGGAGATATTACGATGAATAGCGCATCACTTTGTGAATCCAGTGAAATACCTCTTACTTAAGGTATCTCAAATAGTTCTCGATACAAATCGGTTTTCGGAAGTAGATTTTCCACATTTTGACTGGTACGAGTATATCTTGTTTATAAATACCTAGTTCGAAAAAATGGTGACACTTAATGAAAAACCGTTGACATGACTTAATTTGTTACATGGAATATCTATGATGACGTTACATTTTACAAAAAATATAATCGGCTCCACACAAAGAACTTTAAATTAATGGTTTGGCAAACAATCTAATAAACGCTTTTACCTTCCAAACGTTATTTCACTTCCAGAAATATTCAAACGGCTAACAAACAAATGTTAAAAAATAATGGACTTCATGTTTGAACGATCCCTTGAAACTCTTGGGCGATTTGAAATTGGTTCACTGTTGTAGAACCCCTTGGTCCGAAGTACACCTTGAAGCCAGCACCTAACTATACATATTTGCGCCTTTGTTTTGATTTGCTTTGTTATTTTGGCAGAATATTTGAGAGTGTGTTCGTGTGAGTTCATTATTAGGGGTGTATTATTAAGCTTGGGACCGAGCTTGGGACCGATGTGCTAGTACTGACTGAGCCAAGAAAAAAATCGTATTTGTTCGAGACCTACTGGTCTTAGAGTTAGTCTATGATATTACCGAGCGGAATTTTGACAATTGATCTGCATGGAACGAAATGTCACTTTCACTTACGGAATAATCGAGCGGAATATTTTTCCGAAAGTAAAAGTGACAGCTCCCATTAGTTTGCGTGGAAACCTTACAAATCCCATTTTTATTTTTCGTTCTTTTCAGGTGGATATTGCTGCAGAAATTTCTTTTCGATTCTTTACTTTTCCGTTTCAGTAAACGGAATTTAACATGGGTTTGGGAAAGAAAAAGAAATTTCTTTCGAACACGATACCGACCTTCCCAAGTAACCACGAGGCTATAATAGCTTGCATATATAGGGCATATGTATTACGTCTAGTGCATCATTGAAGTTGGATTAAAGCTGAAAAGGGCCCCACTAAGATCGAACTAATGCTATATCTTTTGTCATGCCATAAGACATTGCAAAAGTAGCATTATTGCATTGGTAATACATCATTGCATTGGTAATGCATCATTACATTCTTAAAGCTAATCTAACACTTCATTACCTGACAACTGTTGAATTGATGCGATCCCGCATTAACGATGTTGATTTTGTGTTGAATAAGAGCAATAACATAATGCTTGTGGTTACTTGGGTTATCTAGGGAGTTTTGCAATGGTCTTTGCAAGATTTCCGCACGTGGACCTCTTAATGCGATCAAAGCATTGTCTGCAAGTTTTCTTAGCGTGCCTCTATTTTCCAAGCAGTTATAAATATCATTAACATAAAAATTATAAGGCAAGGGACTTAAACATGAGCCTTGGGTTAAGCCCATGTAGCTAATTCTGGAAGTTGTCAGTTGACCTAGAATGTTGGTAATTTGTATTTCTGACAGTAAATTATACAAAAAGTTGTTTAAAATTCCTGGTAAACCACTACTGTGCAGGCTATCTGCCAGTATATCTATGAAAACTGAATGAAATGTGCCCTTAATATCCGGAAATACTGAAGCCAATTGCTCCTTGTGTGCAAAGGCCAGTTGTATATCAGATGAAAGCAACGCTAAGCAATCGTTTGTTCCTTTGCTCTTTCGGAAACCAAATTGCGTATTTGATAGCAGATTGTTTGATTCAACCCAACGTTCATGTCTTGATAGGATCATTTTTTCTAACAATTTCCTTAAACATGACAGCATAGAGATCGAACGGTAAGAATTGTAATCAGACGCTGGTTTCCCAGGCTTTTGAATAGCTATTACTTTAACCTGCTTCCATGCGGATGGGCTATATTTAATTCCATGAGAGTGTTATACAGTAAGTAATCGTCTTTTAGCGATATTGAGGAGATTTTTTAGAAGGTTGAATTTAATCATATCGCTTCCCGGAGCAGAGTTATTCCATGAAAGAAGTGCCATTGAAAAATCCAACATTGCGAATGGTTCGTCCAGAAAACCGTTAATTCGGGTGGTATTCCGTAAATTCGGTTGTGTTGGGACAGAGTCTGGACAAACTTCTTTTACTGAAGTCGAATATCCACTGCATGGAGTATTCTTCACTCTCACTGGAGGATGAGCGGTTTCGCATGTAGCGAGCCTTTCTCCAAAGCGTTGTAATCGAGGTTTCTCTAGATAGTCCCTTGCTTTGAGCCAGTTTTTAAGCTTTTTTCCGAGCTTTAGGTACTTATCAAAAAGCTCAGATATTTCATGTCTACGATAATCTTTAAACGCATCGGATTTCTCAAGATACAACTTAGTGCATTCGTCATCCCATTCAGGGGTGGCGGGTCTTCTTTGAGGGATGCGCTTGGAACACGTCGTTTCTGAGCTTCTAATGCACTTTTGTACATCAGTTCGGAAAGAAAACGATACTCATCCAATGGTGGAAGAGGATCGGTAGAATTAATACCAAGGGGTACTGCCGATGCAAAATGTTGCCAATCAATATGCCTCGTTAGGTCATAAGGAACATGGACTGACTGGTCTGTTTTTTTGACAACCATTTGTGATCACGGATACAAATTTCGTCCATTTACATAAAAAATATCGATGCTCAACTTGAAACATACGAATTGTTAAAGAGTAAAGTAAATAGAAAGCCTGTTTCGATGGAAAATAACAATTTTTGAATCAAATTCAAGGCACATTCATCGGGTAGGTGAACATGAGCGTGTACTTCCCTCTCTAGAACTTGAGGCCGAGGCAAAGTTTCGACGCTTGCAACATGAGCCAATCGTCATATGTATTGGTAAGTTATTTGCTGGATACCAGTAGTGGAACCATAGACTAACTCTAAGACCAGTAGGTCCCGAACAAATACGATTTTTCTTGGCTCAGTCAGTACTAGCACATCGCCGCCCCGCCCCAGCCCCAACTCCGCCCAAATCACCCCCACCATCACACCCCAACATCACCCGTCCCACTCCCCGCAAACCAAAACAAACACACAAAAACGCACACTACGGACATAAATGCACGGTTACCGACTAGAAATCCCCAACCGACCCAATCCCAACTCTCATTGCATATTGATTGTGCTGGAACCAACCAAACCCCGCCAAAATATATGCACACACACCACACACACACAAAAAAAAAACAACAAACATACAAAAAAAACAAAAAAAAATTTAAGAACGCAACCATTAAAATCAAAAATGTGTACGTTTGTTCTTATAATTAATAGGGTATGTGTCCCTTAACTCAGCCTATTATGCAATGATCGATTACATTTTTATGATAACTCATAAAGTTTTTAAGCTGTAAGCGAGTTTCAACTAGTTAGACACTTGGTAAGATAAGTTTGATAAGACATTTGGTAGTATGTTTCACGAAAAGTTACACAACTCTTTTTATAAAGTCAGAAACATTCGAGCGATATGGATTTAATGTCGGTCTATGTGCACCAAATTGGGTCTATTCGTGGATGCAACTTCGTCCCATTCGATGGATTTATTACTAAATGCAGTCTTGGTACGGTTTTTTTTTTTCAAATTTTATGAATTAAGGCATTGCTAGCTGTATTCGATTTACTTAATACAACTTTTCACAAAACAAACTAAACTAAAACTGCCTCGAAACACTTAAGTGATGTTCATATATGATTTATCAGCTATTCAATAATGAAAACATTATAATTCACTCTACAATGATTTTTTTCCTTCGGTTTGTGTTTAGATCAGCCACTTGAATATAAACAACCGCAAATTCATGCATTTCCACTGGAAATTTTACCAACAACAACCTTTCTACTATGTTATTGATACAACAGGCCATAGTTGGGAACATACAAAAAAATATGTCCCCAACATTGGGCCTATGATTTTCTTGTAAAATCATTGTTATTTTAGCTATGTGAACAGTAATTTTGTAACGTGTAACTATTTTCTGCACATCCAGACAGCATTAATTGCTTTATCGATTCAATTCAGCCAAATTAAGATCACTTGAAGATCGTGTAGATCATCTGTTCAGCTTAACCAGTGAAATCATGATGCCCCAAAAGTTCAAGAAATCGACAATTACGTGGAAGTCAACAACTATAAGTTGACTAATATTGTCTCAATTGCTTCGGATTACATCGGTCATCCTAATAGCAACATGATTTTGTTGATTATCGCTAAATTAATGGCATATTTGGTACATAGGCCGAATGAAGGAGCTAGGCTAACATTACATCCCCCTTACCCCTCCTTTCCCCTCTCTCCCTCTCTCTCCTTCTCTTTTCTCTCGTCTCCTCTCCCTTCCTCTGTCTTTCTCCCCCCCTTCTATTCTGTCTTCCCTCACTCTATTTGTTTTGTTCTTCCCGTTCCCCCCTTTCCCCTTCTATTATTTGTCCTTGTCCATTTCTCTATGTTTTCCCGGGGGAAACAACGAGATGATTAATTCAACTTCAAATGGAGTTGTTAACCATGCGTTCTTGAATTTTCCAACTCAATCAACTTATGCAACATCGACTCGTGATCTGTTCTAATATTAAAAATGTTCCGTCATGTCACATCTTCAAGTAATCTACGTATGCCACCCAATTTGTTCAGGTCCTTTTGAACTAGATGAGGTGAAATAAAGAGCCCAGCATTTAAGAACAAGGATTCAAATAACAATGACATGAGTTCAGATCATAATCATGCGTTATTGGCAACAAAAACAAGAGAGAGAAGAAAAGAAAAAATAAATTAGAAAAGAAACAATAACAAAGTAATTGTTAATGTGAGTTGATGAAAATAAATATAATAGACACTTCCGCCTACCACCAAAAAGGGGGAGTTTGCTCATTTACACTTCCGGTCCGCTTCCTAGCATCTTGCTATGAAGTACCTGGTGGTCAGTCACCCACCGATTACCTGTCGATTTGCCAAATTTTGGTAAACCGACTGCTTAGAATTATCTCAAATTGTAATATTCCGCCCACTATATCACAAAATATTGCGAGTAGCTGAACGGATAGGAGATAAGGAAAGCATTGGGTATAGGACCAAGTCTCCCCCGGTTGGTACCAAATTAATGAGCTTCGAAATCAATAGAATCAATACCAGTTACTAATGCTATGATGGGCCACCAATCGGAGGGGCGGCCCAACTTGTCTTATCTCTATTTGCAGGATATTCACAAAAAAAGAGGACATGCCGATGCTCATTCCTAACTATTGCCTACACAGGCAGAAAAAGCGATCACCATTATTTACGAGTTTACGGTGATTAGGTCATGCCGGACTATTCGGTGTGCGGTTCAACGGGCGTTCAATGTTCTGTTGCTTGAAGGAGCGGTCCCATGCTTTTGGCGGATAGTGCTAGTTACATACTTTCAGCGTATCGTTAACCAAAACGAACCCTGCTGCTGACCTTTCCCAACTATCCAACATCCCAGTGATTTCTCGTGGAAGTGCAGAGGATTTCTCGGCTTCCTTCAAAGCGAGTATCACGTCAACACGTTCCTTCCCATTCCCTACTTGACCAGCATTCGGGCACGGCCGGCGCCGGTATTGCTTCATAATGGATCACCAGTTTTTACATCATCTATTGGTTCTTTGTGTAAATACAACTGATCTGGCAATGACGGAGTAGCATCCGTGGGCGGTCAATCATGCTCATGCTCAATCTGTAAGTATTCCGAAGCTACAATGAAAGCAATCCAGAACAATTCTTGAAATATTTCGTAACTATCCAAAATCTATGTTAGTCCAAATGAAGAGTTTAGCCCCCAGTGAAGTTCGATCCACGCTTTTTTTAACGTTCCTTTACTGACGTGAAGTTGTTTTGTGGTTATTATGAGAGTTTAAGTGACAGTTTTCAATACCAGTGAGGTGACTGTGCATCTAATTTCGACAGAAAATTTACTCCACTGCGGCCTGATAATGTTTACTTCACTAGCTTCATTTTGTTCACTAGCGACTTTCACCTAAATATTCGAAATATATATTTAATTTCTGTTATTACATCAATTTCCAAATTAACTATGATAGATAATGAAGATCATTTGGCATAAATTAGAGCCATTTCTTCGTTCTTTTCAAGCTTTGCTTACAACAGTGATTTTCTCTTTTTCAAATAAGAGCTGACTTTCGAGCGTTGCCATTTTCTCGGTGCTTTCACTTTATTTTTTTGGAAATTCATTGATCAACTGAGATGTTTGGAGAACTTCTAATAAATCCGTGCAACACATATCAACCCGTCTGTTTGATATGTGTTCAGTTTTTAGAACTATTAGTAAGCTCGATAAACCTCTGGGAAGTTCAAAAAGATTCTGATAAAAAGTATGAAATTCATTTGAAAAATTTAATTTTTATACAGAAGAACCCGCATGAACACTAACCATAGCTTAACGTTATCGAAAATGGTTTATTTTCCACCTCTTAATGTCACCTGTTATGGTTATGAAATTTTACACAAACGACTTATGATAAAGTGTTAACTTTGTCATATGGTTTCTCAGGCCTGGATGTTAAAAACAATGGGTTGTTAAGAACCATTACCATTCAAACTTTTTGATTTCTCCAAATAGTTTCAGAATGAAAACAAGAGTAGAACCTTATAAACTTTAAACATTATAGATTATAGTTTGTGAATGTTTTGGTAAAGTTTTTTTTTTAACTTCATTGTTTATGTATTAGGCTCAAGTGCCATAGGCATAACGGAGCCGAGTTCTTTTTCATTTTTACAACGATAATAACTTATTAACTAGGTTAGTTTTGGTAAGCCGAAAAACTCGCGGCTTGGTCGAGGTTAGGGATTACAATGATTCGGGTAGGAATGGAGAAGTAGGAATCTTAACGTTGGCTTTCAACAGCAGATGGCGATGCGATATTGTTGCTGTTGGTCTGGCGAAGATGTTGCATTGTGTTAAGCTGTAACGATACAATAGAAGCGGTATTATGGGGGAGGGGACGAGGTGGACGAATACATCTATTTGTTTCAAGAACTTGGAAATTAGCCCCATATAGTCCAAGTCCAGCTTACCCAGCACGTCTTTGATATCTTCCTTCTCTGGTTTCCCTCGGGCCCGTAGGGATACGCAAAGATCAGATCTGGCAATTTCGTAATCGAGGCAATGCCAGACAACGTGGTTGATGTCCTGATAACCTGCACCACAGCCGCATTGATTGGTGTCTGAGAGACCTATTCGGTAGAAATGAGAGCCTAAAGAATAGTGATTGGACATTAGACGACACATTACCTTGATAAAATCCCGGCTAATATCCAACCCTCTAAACCACGATTTTTTCGATACCTGTGGGAGAATAGAATGTAACCATCTGCCCAAATCCCCTGCATCCCATTTTTGTTGCCAGCTGATCAAGGCCTGTTGACGGAAAATGGCAAAAAAATCGTTGAAGGCGATTTGTCGATCATAAATATCGCCTGCCATAGCGCCCACCTTGGCAAGTGAGTCCGCTTTCTCATTACCCGGAATGGAGCAATGGGAAGGGACCCAAACCAAGGTGATGGTGTAGGAATTGTTTGATAGCGCACTCAAAAGAGATCGTATTTCGCTAACGAAAAACGGTGAGTGCTTTGCCGGCCTCATTGAACGAATAGCCTGAAGTGAGCTGAGACTATCCGTAAGAATTAAAAATTGATCAGAGGGAAGAGAGGCAATTCGCTCTAATGCATAGTGTATAGCCGCCAATTCTGCGACGTATACGGAGCAAGGATTTTGAAGTTTGAAGGAGGCGCTATGAATTTCGTTAAAAACACCAATGCCAGTGGAATCATTTGTTTTTGACCCGTCGGTGTAAAACTTCCTGTCACATCTAATATGGCCAAACTTACTTGCAAAAATTTATGGAATGTACTCCGAACGGAGTGGATCTGGTATTCCACGAGCTTCTTGCTTCATGGTCAGATCAAAAACTACAGTAGAACCAACGATAAACGATTACATACTCGTGTGCTTTTCAGAAATCGCAAACGCAATTTGTGATTGACCCTCGGTCCCTTTCATTTCATGTATCGTAATTTTTGAACACATCTTGAATTGTCAAGATTGACAAAGAGAAATGTCAGTGTGGTGTCTGTTTCCAACGTATATAAAGTACAAGGTATTATAGTCGCTGCAATGTTTATGTAGTGGTACAAAAAAGACAAAAGCAAAAACAAGTTATGAAATGTCTTCAGAAATGCATGAAATTTAAGCAGTTTCGATTCAAAATCCAGCCAAACGCAAGTTTCTTGCTTGAATTTCTGCATGTAGATATTAAGTAACTCTTGTACGTTACTTAAGTATACAAATTGATTGGAGGAATTCGTTATTACTGAATATTTTTGAGTCAATTAGGATCAACGCGAGGTGTTCGAAAACGCGATGATGATTGTTTCCCAATTTCGAGTATCACACTTATTGATGCATTGTTTCTGAATAATTTTAAGAAAAAGCTTATTTTTTTAAATAAACTTAATGTATACCAATTTTATTATTCTAATGAAATCTACATGCGTACGCAAAAACTCACAAATTTAATTTATATGATTATGATTATCGTTAGAACATATCGTTTAATTTTACTTTGAGCCTGGCTAGAATCACTCTTTTAGGAAGATCCAAAACGATTTAAGCTCGAAAATTAGATAAAATTTATACAACTAAGAGGAACTTTGCGGTTTCTCATTACAAACATGGATGTTTGTTTGCCATCCCCGTTTTTTTTTTATTTCGGTATGAAAACGAGTGTCGGGCCCATTTTTTTCGAGCATTACTCGAAAAAAAACCTTTAAAAGAATTAACGAACAAGAGAGAATTTTATTCAAAATTTTCCATAATTCATAAAATGTTTTTTTACGGCTTTTAGCCCAATATGCAGCTGGCAAGTAAAGACCAGAAGTAATTCTTGCCATTTTTACCGAAAGTAATTTTGGCAACTGCTCCAGTATGGGTGAAATGTCAATCTTCCTTGCAAAATAATCGGAAACAGAATATTATTCCACGAGGAAATGGAATATTATTCCACGAGAAAAAAAAAACAGCCCCATTTAGTTTGCATGAGCAGACGTAACTGACGTAATGAAACCGTATTCAGTTTTCCCTACTTTTCAAGGTAAGAAATTCAACTTTCAAGGTAAGAAATTTACTAAAAAAGTTCAATTCAGTGGACGCAGTGGTTCTTCACCCTAACAACAAAAAAGAAATCTCGACAGTAAAAATATTTCTTGACCACTACTTGTCCTATGCTAATGCACATTACTTTTGAGCTGAGTACTGGCCTTATCCAAGAAATTTTCATCCACTGTGGAGAATTTTGCAGGATTTTTTTTATGATTATATTTTCCGAATGATTGAGAAAATTTCATTGAAGTTTGGAAAAAAAATGTTCTACGATGAAGCGTTCTTGAGTTATGAATATTTGAATTAAGTGAGGTTCTTGAAAATCGGAAAACTTCAATTTGTGTTTTTTGGACCAAACCTGTGCGATAATAAAAAAATCCCCCAATCCTGAAATTTATTTAGTTTCGAGTTGAACTTACTCATAAACATTAAAACATTTATTTTTTATTTCGCTTTTTTTATTTTGCCGTTGATTCGCAGTAATGCCCGAGTATGCTCTGTAATATGTAAGTTTAAAATTGACAAAGAAATTATCTGACTCATTTTACATAATTGAAAAAAATAATATTTAGCTATCTCAAAATTGAGTTTGGCCCAGTTTTCTTATGTTTTGAATAACAAAAAATCAAATTCATAAAATACGACTACTCAGCGTTTGACGTTTTAGATATATTTA
This sequence comes from Aedes koreicus, assembly GCA_024533555.2. NCBI lineage: Eukaryota > Metazoa > Arthropoda > Insecta > Diptera > Culicidae > Aedes > Aedes koreicus. The sequence goes on along the minus strand of JAHHFK020002972.1, from coordinate 73,535 downwards.
TAAAATTGAGTAAAAGTTACTCAACATTGAGTGAGCTCAAATGAGCGTGTATGTGAGAATAATATGACAGCTGGCAATATGCTTTACCTTTTTGTCAAATTACTTTGGTCTTTGTTTGCAGAACGAGGGAACGGCATGAGCATAACAAGATCTGTCAACCCTTTTACTGGGGAGTGCTCATTCGAAAGGGACCGATTTTAATTTTTGAAAAGGACACTGAAATGAAAAAATATTTGTACCAACTGTTCCATCTTAGCATTCTTCTTTGGTAGAACTAGAGAAGTCTTGGGAGTAATCACGATTAGGAACATTCGAAGAAGGGCTCACCTCCAGAGTCATGTACCAATGGTACAGTGTCATGAATTTAGTTTGAGGATTTCGTTCGACTAGCTTTTCAAAATTTTCAATTACCAATGGATTTAGCACCTCACAGCGGATGAGGAACCGGAACGATAGCTCCACAAAACGATCTGATAAAGGAAGAACTCCTGCTAATACCTCCAAACTCATAGTATGAGTTGAGTTCATGCAGCCTAACGCGATACGAATACAACGGTACTGGATTCGCTGCAGCTTAAGAATATGAGTTTTTGCGGCGGATTGAAAACAAAAGCTACCGTACTCGAGAACCGACAGAATCGTTGTACGATACAGCTTTATCAGATCTTCCTGGTGGGCTCCCCATCATGTTCCGGTGATAGTACGCATGAAGTTTATTCGCTGCTGGCATTTCTGATGCAGATACTTAATGTGCTTTCCCCAGGTGCATTTAGAATCGAACCAGACCCCTAGGTATTTATAAGACAAACTTTAAGTTATTATTTTACCCGTGAGTTGAAGCGGTATCTGTGCTGGATCACGCTTCCTAGAAAAAACAACTAAATCAGTTATCTCCGGGGAGAATTCGATACCCAGCTTTACAGCCCAGGTAGACAAATTGTCTAGAGTATCCTGCAACGGTCCCTGCAGGTTGTTCGCCTCTGGTTCTACAATTTAAACAACGGCGTCATCCGCAAGCTGTCTTAGCGTGCAATTTTCCATGAGGCAGCTATCGATGTCTCTGACATAAAAATTATAAAAAAGGGGGCTTAAACAAGAGCCTTGGGGGAGACCCTTGTAGCTAATTCGTGAAGTTGTCGAAGACCCATGAGAAAAGCTCATATGTTTCTCAGACAACAAATTGTACAATTGTGGAGTTTGCCTGAAAGGACGTCTACACAAACTGAATCAAAAGCCCCCTTAATGTCCATGAAAACTGAGCCCATTTGCTCATTTTGAGCATAGGCCAGTTGTATTTCTGTTGATAGCAGCGCAAGACAATCGCTCGTTCCTTTGCCTCTGCGGAAACCAAATTGTGTATGAGATAGAAAGCCATTGGATTCAATCCATTTGTCGAGCCGATGGAGAATCATCTTCTCTAGCAGCTTCCGTATACACGACAACATCGCAATTGGACGATAAGAGTTGTAATCCGACGCGGCTTTCCCGGGTTTTTGTATAGCTATAACTCTAACTTGCCTCCATTCATCCGGAACAATATTGCTTTCCAGGAACTGATTAAATAAGTTCAGCAAGCGCCTCTTTACGACGTCTGGGAGGTTTTTCAACAAGTTAAACTTGATTTTATCCATTCCTGGTGCAGAATTGTTGCATGAAAGAAGAGCAAGTGAGAATTCTAGCATCGAAAATGGCGCATCCATTTCGTTACGATTGATTTGAGTATCGCGAGCAATTCGTTGCACCGGAACCGAATCTGGGCACACTTTCTTGGCGAACGCGTAGACCCACCGGGAAGAGCTTTCCTTGTCTTCATTCACCGACGACGCATTTTGCATTCTTCTCCCGATGGTCCAAAGAGTTCTCATCGACGTTTCACGCGATAGCCCTTCGACGAAGTGACGCCAATATCCGCATTTCTTGGCCTTGGCGAGGCTCTTAAACTTACGTTCAAGAGCAATGTACCGCTCGTAGTTATCTCGCGAACCGCGCTTCCGATATGCTTTAAACGCGACTGATTTTTCACGGTAGACCTCTGTACATTCGTCATCCCACCACGGAGTGGGCGAACGTCGGCGAATTGTTGATCCTGGTACCGGTCTGCGCCGTGCGTCGATTGCACACTTGAGGATTAACCCGGATAAAAACCGATACTCTTCCAATGGAGGAAGGACTTCGACCGATTGCTCGCCATCGATGATCGCTTCAGCGTATTTACCCCAGTCAATGCACTTCGTGAGGTCGTACGCAATGTCGATCGAGCGAGATTGACACGAACTATTGGTAATTGAAATTTTGATAGGCAGGTGATCACTACCATGGGGATCTTGAATCACTTTCCACGTGCAATCCAATGATAATGAATTCGAACAGATTGAGAGGTCTAATTTGCTTCCAGGGTTTGGAGGTGGAGCCACGCGTGTTACTTCCCCAGTATTCAAAATAGTCAAGTTGAAGTAGTCCATGAGGTCTAGTATCAATGAAGACCGGTTGTCGTCGTACGGTGACCCCCAGGCTATACCGTGAGAATTAAAATCTCCTAAGCTCAACCGTGGCTCTGGCATTGCGAGGCAAATGGTTGAAAGGTCCCTGCGGGATATTGCCGTATTCGGCGGCAGGTATATGCTGGCTATACTAAAACTTTTGCCTCGAATAGTCACTTGGCATGCCACTACTTCAGGGCCTGTCATCGAGGGGAGATCAATTCTATAAAAGGAGTGGAGCTTATTAATCCCCAACAGCACCCCTCCATATGAGTCCCCTCGATCCTGCCGAATAATGTTACAATCGTGGAAAGAGAAATCTTTATCAGAAGAGAGCCATGTTTCACAGAGAGCAAATACGTCACAATGCGATTTGTGAACTAAAAACTTAAAAGCGTCCAAATTTTTTAGAATACTTCTACTATTCCATTGTAGTGCTTCGATCATATCCCCGACCTCATTGGATAAATTATCCATCGAAAGATATGATCGAATCAAGAAGAGGCCATTTTGAAGACAGTTTCTTCAGAAGAGATTTTACAAATGTAAGGATCATGTTGATGAGGTTTCTTGTTCTTAGTGAGACCTCGAAAGTGGTGAAGATGAATTCCACAATCCCAGAAAGAGACATTTTTTTGGATTCTTCGACTTGACACGGTCGAGATTCCAGATGTCTTGGTAGTTGGCGTTCTGGGCAAAAAACTGGAACAACTGGGGTTTTAGATGTTCCCGGAAGTGGTGGAAAGTCACCAGCCAGTGGTTTAAACCTGGAGGAGAAACTTTTTTTTGTATTACCACCACTTCTTGGATTGTTCAGAGGAGGGTGGGGAGCCTGTTCTACAGTCAGCGCGTTTTGAGATGCTTGCTGACGGTGCCGTTGACGTAGTGCTGTAGCGCGCTTTCTCTTCGCTCCCGTCTGAACAACAGAGTACTCCTCAGCATCCTCAAAGTCTGAGCCATGATCATCAATGGGCAGGGAAGAAAAGATATTTTTGTCAGGTTGGGCTGGTGGAACAGCGGCCGGCGCGATCTTTTTAAGTATTTCTGCATAAGAACGCTTTGACCGCTGCTGCAATGAACGAATTGGATGTTTCTCCCGCTCTATATACTTCGGGCATGTAGAGAGATCATGTGGAGCTTCCCCACAGCATATACACTTGGGGTCCGTACTGCAGGGACCCTCCACATGTTGCTCACCACATTTACCGCATCGCGCTTTGTTACAGCAGTAAGGTGCAGTATGACCAAACTGCTGACACTTAACACAGTGCATGACCGTCGGTATATAGAGGCGAACAGGTAACCAAAGCTTCCCCAGCACGAGGAAATTCAGAAGGGCAGCTCCAGAGAAGATCACTCGATACGAATTTGAAGGCCTTTTTTGCCGTCGGAGGACACATGGTTCATTTGTCTGATATCAAGAACCTGAACTGATGGAACGGCACGATTTTTAAACCCACCAGTTCCATGAGCCTTGATGTCAGCGCACGTCAATAAAGTTTTTTTTTAAATTATATTGAGTGAAGTTTGAAAATAGTTATATCTTAAAATAGTAATTTTAATTATTATAATTTGGATATAGTTTTTAAACATAAATTAAAACATTTTTTGTATGATTTATTGTTATTATACCCATAGAAAGCGTGTTAAAGATTCTATTCGTTTTCCATTATTTTCTTTCGTTGTCGGAATCGGAACAATTGATGGTTTGTAGAAAATCAAAACGTTTTTTAGTTTCCATGACAATGTATATCACTTTTACGGTTCGGATGACAAACCCTGTGATAAACCGAATATATTGTTGATCACATAGTTCTTATGTAAATTAACAAACATGGATGATATCAGGAATTGTTTAACCACATCAGATAATAGTTAGATTATAACCCGAACGTTATCAAATATTGATGATAATTATTTTCAATGCACGTTAACGTTATTGTTACGACGTATACCCTTATAGTTGACAACTATAAACTAACAATCTCCTATATAGTTTTAACAATATGTCAGATGGTAAAAGGCCAAATAACAATATGCTGAATAGGCGGTTGAGTTAGGTTACCATAAAAAAATGGCAATTTTCACGAACAAAATTTTTGCTGTACTCTATGCCAAAAAGTTGGTATATAATCCAGCCCGAGTGCAGACAATAAAAAACCTTTCCATGACAATATAGTATACTTTAACAACATGTATTAATGTAGAGGTTGTATGGTGAAAGCGAGATTAAACTATTTGATTACAATAACATAAAATGTGATAATATATCTTACATTCGAAATACTATTGTAAATTGACTATATAGCAAATTGTTTTTCGTTATGCGGGAATTATTATATGTTCGAGCACAATTCTCACAGTTTGAGTCTATCCTGATGTAATTATAAGATCTATAGCTGGTTTTAAACATAACTAATCCTACACGAACGTTTTTTATAATCATTATTCTAAACATTCAATTATATTTCAACTTTTCAACATAAACCATTTTTGAATGATTATTGATGTAGTTATCATAGTAACTATAGTTACTATGATAACTACATCAATAATCATTCAAAAATGGTTAAAAACCTTAGAAGGTTTGAATATCTTTGAAACCATATTCGTCATCATTATCATTTACATATTAGGGTGTAGTTGGCAAACCTTCTTTGAGTTCGAAGGATCTTAAAAAGACCGTGTAAATTGAAAAAAAAAAATTATTTTATTTTATTTTATAACATAAAAAAAATTCTGTTATTACACCAATTTCCAAATTAACTATGAGATAATGAAGGTCATTTGGCATAAATTAGTCATTTCTTCTTTCGTTTTTAAGCTTTGCTTACAACAGTGACTTTCTCTTTGTTCAAATTAAAAGCTAGCTTTCGAGCGTTGTCATTTTCTCAGCGCTTTCACTTTTTTTAAATTTAATTTTGAACTAATTTACAATATTTGATTTACACTTGCGTTAATTCTCCACAAATAAATGTCCATTTTGTTAAACCAAATGCCTCCAAGGGTAACCCTAATTAAGGTACAGCATAAGAATTCAGTAAAAACATTATCACCATAGTACACCCAAAGGCTTTTTGCCGCATGAGCCTATCGTATCCAGTACCAACTGGCAAAGTTCCACTGTAAGTGCGTCTTGATTTTTATCGGCGTCTACTACTTTCCAGTAACGGTCGTCCTTTAGAACAAGAAACTTCTCCATTACTTTTTTCTGCAATTCTGGAACTTCATACCGTTCGTCACCAAAACCACCGCGTTTGGCGATTGCTTCCGCCGTTAGTGTGAGCAACAAAACGAGATCCGGCTTGAGAAGGCCACTTTCCGGAGCTTTGCACCAGTCCATATCCAAACCTTTGGCTGAGCTAAATGCTACACCGGAGTACGAGTACCGATCCACGACCAGGGATACGCCACTCTGGAGCAAACGTTCCATTTCAATTTTGGCTTCCCATCGGTTGAGTGTAAACAGCAGATGAATTCCTTCGTCAGTGAAATTATCCTTATTGGTTAGATATGAGTTAATCAAGGCTCCACACTGAGTCGACCTGTCCGGGAAGTTCATGAACTTGACTTTATATCCGGCATTAGTCAAGGTTTCCACTGTTGAGCAAAGAAAGCCGTTCGTAAACGTAATAATCTCTATTTATCGAAGGAAACTTACCAACTTTTTTACATTGAGTAGTTTTACCAGCTCGGTCACATCCTTCCAAAACAATAAGGGCTCCTCTTTGATTCAATGTAGACATTTTACGGCAATTAACAAATAATGATCTACCGATATAACTCATGAATATAAGATTAATAAAAACTTCATTAATTTTGGGGCCGTTTTGGCGCCAGTTCTTTACTGTGCGCCGTATTTTGGTGTTATCTCACTCACTCGCACAGGACGCTTGAAAATATGGCTCACAGTAAAAGTCAAATTTTTTATACCCCCCACCCAATAATTACCACAAAATTTTAATTTACTAAAAAATCTGTTTTCTTCGCCACCCACCCCCCCCCCCCCCTACAAAAATACTTTTTCCCCGTGCCCCTTTTTCCACGCCTTCTGAGAGTGAGTGAGACACCACAAACACACCCCCCACAAAAAACCAAAAAACAAAAAAAATATAACCACCGTCCCCAGCCTCATATATCGGTATAATTTACCGAAAGAAAACGTTTGATTTAACTTTATTTTTTGAGTAGAGTGGATTTACAAATTTTATCGATATATTTTACCTACATTTGGTTTAATCTGCTCTCATTGGGCTGCAAGCAATTTCGGTAAAAAGAACCGTAAAAAAATAAAGTTTTTCCCTTCCTTCCAACAATACCGAAATTTCGGCAATCCTTGGTTACTGATTATTTCAGTATGTGCACTTTTGTGTGGTGTTCGGTATTTTTTACCGACTTTTCCGTATTCTTGTCTTAGCGTACATGGCGAGACCTTTTTGGATCGAACTGCCAAGTTATGTCAAATCGTGAAGCCTTTATTTGGCATCATGCGCCTTGTCGATTATACGGCCGATACCGTTTTATAGTAGATAGCAGAACATCAGTCCTTTCGACCAGAGACGATGTTATAATATAGAGACACGCAGAGAGTGAAGCCAGAAACACCAATCGAACGAATCTGACGAAGACGTTTCATGTTTTTCTGTTGCTGCTAATTTCTCTGCCGGAACGTTTGAATCATTCGGATAAGTCTAAGAAATTGATAGAATACACAAAACGTAATTAAGTATAACTGCCCAAAACTATCCTACATGGCTTGATTTCATTTATTTAAATTACCTGAGTCGGTTGCATTTCATAAGTCGTTCAGGCCTCGCGGATGTTTCATGTCGATCATTAGAGAATGCAGTAATTGTCGAACCTATGGTTTCGTTAGAGCTACTTGGTAGAACTTCATGTTGTGCGCTCAGATTATACACACCGCTATTCATCTCCTTACTCACCAAAGAAACCTGCACATAAAATTGAAATATTATAATCTTCAACAATAACTTGCAGTCTAGATAATGGCACAAACTTGGTTGTCTCCGACATTTCCGCTTAAATTCGGAACATTCGCATACTCTGGAATAGCTCCCAAGACGGTCAATATTTGTCCTCCTTCGGATGCAACATACAAATCACGTTCGTAGTTGAAATGGAGCTGAAATGTATTATTCAAAAATATTTAATTAAAAAAAAATTATTATATTCAACCCCCCCCCCCCCAACCACTCAATCCCAGCAACAAACAAAATACCTTTTCCCCCCCCCCCCCCCCCCTTCCCAAAAAACCCCCCCCCCCCCCCCAAAAAAAATCACCGCTCCCACACAAAATCACGCCAGAGACATCACATATTGTTCCACAAACCACAAAAAAGTGGGATTTACACCCCCTCGCATTTTTTCCACTATCACGTACAACGACCATCCCACCACATAAAAAATGCTCAACAACTTTTTATTGTAGTTTTTATCACGATCATCATCGGCTCAATAGTCATCCCCACCCCCAATAATGGTAAAAATGACTATCAAATTCCTCTCTGTGCAAGTAACCGTAGAGCTGTATATAGTAGCATTACTAGCGCTTTATATGCTACTGTAAAATATAGGATATAAAGTCAAACTGCATTACATGCCCCATAAAAGCAGAATTAAAGTGGAAAAGGGCGCCACTATAGTTTAAATAAAGCAACGTTAACAAGCTTTTCATTGGCCATTGCTAAAGTATAATTACTGCGTGTACCATATATATGCTTTAGACCAGGTATAGTTAATGCACGAAGGAAGCATTTAGCAATGTATAGTCAAGGCTTCATTGCATTTTCAATAGCTGAAATAAAGTTACAATTTGTATACATTGAAAGTATTAAGGAATGGTTATTTAAGGTTTGAAAAAAAAAATTACATTAAAAAAACAAATGTTTTTATTCTATTTAATTATATTATTATGACTTTTAAATCTCACATTTCGACCTTGTTTATTTATTCGATAATTCTGGGAAGATACATAAGCTTTTTTTATTACATTTAGAAGACTAGACTATTTCCTCTGCCGGGACTCGAACCTAGAAGTTGACGAGAGACGTTATCGATGTCCTGCCGCGCCTATCATCTGGATCACAAGTGCTACATGCCTTAGCCAGTAGAAATCTATAACTTAAAGCAGCGTCTATTAAAAGCACATTGTCCAGTTGTATTATACATATCCCACTCAAGTGATTTGCGATATCGAGTTTCATAAATGCGAAAAAGCGAATTGAAGTAAGCGATTGCCTCAAATCGCACTGCTATTTTCATCGAAACTATTCTGACATCTCATAATAAAATTCACCAACATACCAAAACGATTTGATACAATTAAGCTCTTTATTTCCGTTTGCACACTTTTGAAATACAATTCCAAAATCAAGTTGGGTGAGAAACGCACAGTACTTGTTAGACACAGCTCTTGCGCTGTCTAGGTCTAGCCGCATCTGTCACTTTTTTGCTGTTCGATTTTTGTTTTATTATTTTTGTGCACGAGGTGAAAATGAGTGCATCTTCTCATCCGAAAATAAACAGTAAGTTTTCAAGGGTTATTTCACATTTAACATAACTAATCATTAAATTACTTCTAGGAATGCCTAGAGCGCCTAAATATAGTCAGATTAGGGTCGCTGTTAACCGTAATCTAGGCAAATCCACTGCTAGAGGCGTGCATAGTAATGGATCTGGAGCAAATCGTTCCGAATATGAGAAACAACCACTGAAACCCAGGAATGTGTCTGCAAACACTGAGGTTGAACATGATGTAGCAGCCTTATTTACTGCAATCGCCAAACGTAAAGCCGAGGCCAAAATCAAGGACATGGAGGCTGCGAGTGATGACTCTGGATCGGAGCAACTTAGCACAGTTTCTTCTGGTGACGAACAGGCGGGGCGAAACCTGTGATCGAGTCTAAAGATGAAGTTGTCTCTCCAGTAAGCAGTAAGACCAGCTTGAGTACTAATTTTCGGAATGTTGACATTATAAACATGCTGAAAACCATCAACGACAAGATCGACAAAATAGCAAAACGGCAGGAAAAATGCGTGATTCTGGCTGCCCAAGCAAACGCCAAGATTGATCGCTTCACATCTTGTTCAGAACTGCTGCAGCCCTCAAATACATCCGGAAAAATAGCTGAGGTGAAACTGGTTCCAGTTAACAGTCTGGCCGATTTAGAAGCCGCAGAAGACCTATGCGAGGACGAAGATTACGTCGAAAATGTCATTCGTCAGATGGGACAAATGCATGGAAACAATCGGTTCAAACACAAAGGAGGAACTGTTTGTCATCAAATGATTGACTACTTTGCTGACCGCCAATTTTTACGTCTCTGTTCTTGGACCGGAATCAGTAAAACGCTCGATGAGAACCAAGAACTGGTTCCAAAGATTGCCTTTTCAAGATATGACAAGTTTATCAATCTATTTTACAAAGTGATTTATAATGCAGATGATACTTTTACCAAGGACGAGTGCGATAAATTTTTGAAGCAGTGTATGAGGAATTCAAAGCAGCGGGCAAATGAACAGATGCTGAGACAGCCAGCACCCAGGAACAGATCCAAAAAACTTCGGGATGATTCTTATTCTAGCAACGACTACAATCGTAAGACAACTAGTCACGTCCAGAACTCGAAGTCTAACCCCGAGTGCAAGGGAATTATCGAGCAAGGTCAAGGTGAAAGCATTAAAATGGAGTACACGGGGCAGATTACCGTCAATGAACATGATGAATATGAGGATTTGGAGGAGCTGATCATCGAAGAGACTGATTTGCGTGGAACAGTCGATTAAATGTTACTCTCGACATTTGAAGATATTGGTAATGTAATCTAAAAGAATAGAGAAACACATAAATACATTAAGAACTGATAAACACGTCAAACATTTGTTTTGAACAATATCGTTTTATATTTTTTTCTGAACATCAGTGTATTTGGCATGTTTTTTAAAACATACAATTATTCGCTGCTATCTGATGGAAGCGTATGGATCAGTAGTATAAAAGCAGTGACATTACCAACAACTACTACAACAAGTTTGCATAAAATACATCTTATTAAATACTGTTTAGAATGTTTAAAAACTAGAGTTTCGTTAGTAACAGATACGTGAATACAATTGGAAGTTAATGGATCTTCAAATAGATGAGTTTGTGGACTGATCATTTTTCGACCATGTATGCCCATTGAATCAGCAAAGTCCATCGCGACTATTTCAAACTTCTTAGTTAAAAACCATTTATCAGCTAAGTTGGCTCTCAATGTACAATAAGGGTTAAGCTTAATTGTGAGGAACTTTGAATGATGATTTTTTGAAGGTTCTTTAAGCAACGGAAAAGTCTCAACATTGAAAGAGTTAATAACGTAATTTTTATCTCTTTCTGTCATTCGGTTGATTATTTGAGATAATGGATGCCTGCCTGATCTGACTTGTTTTTTTATTTGATACAAATGATTTTCAAAAGGATATGTCGAGATAGACGGTAATGAACCTTTTTTATCGACTTCTTCTACCACGTGGACCAAATTATGGATATTACTCGTTACTGATCCAAACTGCGCGCTAAATGTAGTAATGAATTCTCTGAACAAAATCTTAGCAACCGGTAAGAAGCTTTGGTAATAAGCTGTAGAGCAAATTGTAGTAGCACAAAAAAGCCTAACAAAAGTCTTGTAATGCTCTTCACTCAAAAACTGCTTCAAAACAACAATACCAATGTAACTTAGGAATGAACCGAACTCTGATGCTTTCCAATGGTTAACATAGTCAATTCCTCGAACAGAGCGATGGATTTCCATAGGCAGCTTGATCAGCTCCAACGCATTCGATATTTCCTGTACGGTTGCTTTAGACCACTTGGGAACATTAAAATGGCCATCGCGGTAAGTCATAAGAAGCTTTTTCATAACACCAAGATGAAGAAGATGAAGTGAGTCGGAAACGATAAAATCCTCAACCATATCAACAGGTAATTTAAAAAAAGGCGTTTCCACCGGAACCCTGGTGATTTTCCCATCGCGACGTTGTACGTATTGCTGGTGGTGCTTTCCATAGAGCATATCACTAAAACCACGGTCTGTCCTACATTCGGCTACTGTCTGAGGGAAAATTGTGGTCCGTAATTCCTTGGAATATTCACCAATTGTGCAGCACTTAAGACATCCATGAATGGCGTTGAAATTGGTTACACCTGTAAAATTTTAAACGCATTAAATATTTATTTATTTATTTTTAAATTAGAAGTGACAAAAACAGCAGCAACCTTTTACAAATGCTCGTGCTGGTGCATCGCAGATGATTGCTCGTATATTGATTGTTAGCTTGTGTTGGTTTATTATCAATCCGTTTTCCATCATCGGTAAAATATCTTCAACAAATGGAGTCAAATATTGCTCCACTTTTTTCGGTTTGCATTTTCCGTAAAATATTCCTGCAATCATCGGCGGTATATCGGGCCGCTCGAACACGTTGAATAGAATTGGCCATACTTGGGCAGTTCCATTCTTGAATAATGGGAGCCCATCTATATTAATATTGATTGATATTGTATGTGATGCTGTTATATTCGCATAGTGTTAACGCAAGCAATTCTCTGCAAAAGAAAAATTAATGAGTATTTAATTGTAAAACATGTTATAACGTGCTAATACCTATGCTGTTGTGCCAATAAGAACCACCGTCAATACTTCCGACTACAGCTGTCTTACGAGGTGTTTTCAGGAGTCGTCTCGGGTCAACAGGTAATTGACGATGGTATTCAACCAGCTTTTCTAGTAAAGGCCTTAAAGCTTGATGTGTTATCTTGTGTTTTATACTCCAACCCCTCAAGAAAGATCCAAGGTCTTGTTTACTATTTTCATCTCCAATCGCTGATGTAGTCTGAAGCATATCATTTTTACTAATTGCCTCCAACATCTGGTCCAAACTGGGTTCCTCGAGACTATTTTTGACAGACAGAAAGCAGTCCATATATTCACGCTGCTCGGATTCCAGCAACTGTTCCAAACTGGGCTCGAATGTTTCCACGGGTTTTTCGTGATAATTTCGGTCAGATGCCTTCCTCTCGTGAGTTCCATTGTCGGAACGTCGGAACGTCAGCGGTTGCTGCCAGGACTTCTGCTTTTTTTATAATTCTACCATGCCTACTGGGTGCAGCATCTCGGATTTCGTTTTGGAACTTTGCTTCAGGTATTAGAGACCGATATTTCGACACTTTTCTTCTGAAATTTCCACTTTTCAAAAAAGCTTTCCACTTTCTGTCTGACCAATCCATGGCTTGTTACTGTTTACAATACAAGACAAAGCTGAAATAAGAGAGAATCAGCTTTGAACGATTCTCTTTATCGGCTTTTTCTTCAGCTAAAAATATATTTTCTGTTGTGACGATTTTCTGTTGGAAATAGAATAAAATCTCTTCTATAAACTAAGTGGCCAAATGTGAACAAATTTTGTTTGCATAATAGCATAATAGTAGTAATCGAAAAAGAATGCTGATGAAGAGCTTCGACCAATCTGATTCGCCCTTTTTCCAGCTCTGTATTGAATAGTGGACATAATTGTAAACATTAGTAATGGTTTATATAATGCAATAAAGCCTTGTCGTATTTGTTGCAATGAAGCATTTAGTAAGATAGTGCAATGAGGCATTGATTATGACTGTATATCAGCCATTAATGCATGTTTGATTGCTAAAATAAGGCAATGCTTTAATGCATTGATAATGTGCACTTAAAGCATTATTGCACGCATATTACTGAAAAAAGGCAGTGATGCATTACATTCGCTGAATTACAGTTGAATTACTGTAACACGTTAATGCTTGTGGTTACTTTGGCTTCTCCCGCCCCCCCCCCCACAACACCACACTATACACCTCATCTCCTTCACTATACAATAAAATAACTCCCCCCCCAAAACAAAAAAAAAAAACAAAAAAAAAAAGAATTTTAAAAAAAAAAACAAAAAACACACAAAATAAAAAAAATTCAACAGATTCACAACAAAAAAAAAAAAAATAACCCGGTACCCCGGGCACCACTTTGGATTTTTCTCTCTGCGTTTCTCTATATTAAAACACCACACCCGCTCCACACCACCACACACCACACCAAATCTACAATATTATGTTCGTTTTTTTTTTTGCTGTCTGTATAAAAAAAAGAAAATTTACCCCGTATTAAAAAAAAAAAAATATTAGAAAAAAAACCCCCAAAAAAAACAACAAAATTTCTGTTATTTGCAGAAAACCACCCTGAGAAAAATTTCATCGTTGTACCAACGATAAACGATTACATACTCGTGTGCTTTTCAGAAATGGCAAACGTAATTTGTGATTGGCCCTTGGTCCCTTTCATTTCATGTATCGTAATTTTTGAACACATCTTGAATTGTCAAGATTGACAAAAAGAAACGTCAGTGTGATGTACGTTTCCAACGTATATCAAGTACAAGGTATTATAGTCGCTGCAATGTTTATGTAGTGGTACGTAAAAGACAAAAGCAAAAAAAAAAGTTATGAAATGTCTTCAGAAATGCATGAAATTTAAGCAGTTTCGATTCAAAAGCCAGCCAAACACATGTTTCTTGGTTGAATTTCTGCATGTAGGTATTAAGTAACTCTTGTACGTTACTTAAGTATACAAATTGATTGGATGAATACGTTATTACTGAATATTTTTGAGTCAATTAGCGCTGATATTTGAGGTGTTCGAAAACGCGATGATGATTGTTTCTCAATTTTGAGTATAACACTTATTCAGGCATTTTTTCTGAATAATTTTATGAAAAAGCTTTTTTTTTAAATAAAGTTAAATTATACCAATTTTATTATTGTAATAAAATCTGCATGCGTACGCAAAAACTTATGAATTTAATTTTTATGATTATGATTATCATATTGTTTAATTTCACCTGAAGCCTGGCTAGAATCAGTGTTTCAGGAAGATCCACAACGATATAAACTCGAAAATTAGATAAAATTTATACAACTAGAAGGAACTTCGCGGTGTCTCGTTACAAACATGGATGTTTGTTTGTCATCCGGTTTCACTCACATTTGAGTAACATTAACTCAAAAACGTTAAAACCGAACGTACACTAAATTGAGTTTCATTGACAAAACTCAATTTGAGTAATCCCCGTTTTATTTTTATTTTGGTATTAAAACGAGGGTCGAGCCCATTGTTTTTCGAGCATTACTCGAAAAAAAAAGCATTAAAAGAGTTAACGAACAAGAAAATATTTTATTTTTAATTTCCCATAATTCATAAAATTCATTTTTTCCGGCTTATAGCCCTGTATGAAGCTGGCAAGATGAGACCAGAAGTAATTCTTGCCATTTTTACTGAAAGTAATTTCGACAATTGCTCCAGTATGGGTGAAATGTCAATCTTCCTTGCAAAGTAATCGAACGGAATATTATTCCACGAGAAAAAGAGACAGCCCCATTTAGTCTACATGAGCAGACGGTACTGACGTTATGTAACCGTCTTCAGTTTTCCCTACTTTTCAACTGCATACAAGGTAAGAAATTTACTAAAAAAGTGTGGACGCAGTGGTTCTTCACCCCAACAACAAAAAAAGAAAGCTCGACAGTAAAAGCATTTCTTGACCATTACTTGTCCTATGCTAATGCACATTACTTTTGAGCTGAATACTGGCCTTATCCAAGAAATTTTCCTCCACGGTGGAAAATTTTGCAGGATTTTTTTATGATTATATTTTCCGAACGATTGAGAAAATTTCACTGAAGTTTGGAAAAAAAATTGTTCTACGATGAAGCGTTCTTGAGTTATGAATATTTGAATTTAGTGAGGTTCTTGAAAATCGGAAAACTTCAATTTGCGTTTTTCAGACCAAACCTTTACGATAGTAAAATAATCCCCTAATCCTGAAATTTATTTAGTTTCGAGTTGAACTAACTTATAAACATTAAAACAAAAATGTATATAAATGAGTCTTTTTTCGTTCCGCTTTTTTTATTTCGCCGTTGATCCACAGTAGTGCCCGAGTATGCTCTGTAATATGTAAGTATAATATGTATATTATGTTTTAATAGTAAAGAGTTGGTGGATCGAAAATTACATTTGTAAAATCAAACGACAAGGCAAGGGCGATGAAATGCTTGTTTACCTTTTTCAACACTAAGAAATTCAACCACATTGTATAATAGCCATTTTGCCAATAAGTCTGGTTTCGATTCATACGCCAGAAAGAGTTTCGAAAATGTTTGGTTTATATGTAATGTAATATACTATTAAAAATCAACGAATCCCAGTCAAGATAAAACAGCTTAGCTTTTTTAAGATACGTTTCCGCATCTAAAGTGGCTGCTATCTGCTCCATGTCGTGACTGGTAATTATTTTTCGAAAACGAATTAGATTTTAAATAAACTTCAAAAGCGCAAAAAGACAAACACGCCATCCTACAAATTTAAAAAAAAAAAAAAAATAATATTTACAAATAAAAAATTGAGTTTGGGTTATGAGTATTAAATAACAAACAAAAAAACAAAATTAAAAAATAGAACTACTAACCGTTAGACGTTTAAGATATATTTAGTAAAATTAAGTAAAAACAACTCACCATACATAAGATCGAATGAGCGTGTATGTAAGAATAATATGACAGCTAGTAATATTCCTGGTGCAGTTGAAAACCGGAATATAGCAATCGCGCCAATCGATTTTACTCCCGTTCCATAAGTCCAAACAATGGCGCATCTATGCGCTGTATGGCGCATCTGATGCGCTATACAGCGCACTAGATGCGCCACTGTTTGAATTCATAGAACGGGAGTAAAATCGATTGGCGCGACTGCTATATTCCGGTTTTCAACTGCACCAGGAATATGCTTTGCCTTGTTCTCAAGGTACTTTGGTCTTTGTTTGCAGAACGAGGGAACGGCATGAGCATAACAAGATCTGTCAACCCGTTTACTGGGGAGTGCTCATTCGAAAGGGACCGATTTTAATTTTTGAAAAGGACACTGAAATGAAAAAAAATGTGTACCAACTGTTCCATCTTAGCATTCTTCTTTGGTTGTACCGACAGTTAAATCATGGTCAGGATGACTATCGCATATAATGGTTTCAATAACCATGAAAATGGTCGAATTTACCACGTTCATGGCATTTTTCACTATGATCATGGTAACAAGGACTATTCCGACATTAAGGAAAATGTTGCATCAACTATTTTTAATGGTAGTTTTGACCATGATCATAGTCGGTTCAAAAACACTATACTGCAATAGTCATCCTAACCCCCAATAATGGTAAAATTGACTATCAAATTCCTCTCTGTGTACCGAACATTGTAGAAAAAAAAAACTACCGATTAAAACTGTAAATGGCAGCAGTTCCGTAGCACTGTAAAAATAATTACGAATGAACTGTAAATTTATTCTTTTGCAAAAGAAGTGTAAAAAAAATACCGAACAGATTGTAAATTTATTCCATGCTGTCAAACACAATATTTTCCCACCATTTTGAAGTTGAATGTTGGCCAGCTCTGGTGAGTTGCACGGTGCAGCCAAAAATAAGTGCCAAAAATGGAGATATGGACAGCAACTTTCCGGAACCGTAGCCACATTCACATGGAAAAGAATTTTGTTGGCTTACTCCAAGGATCATCCGATTGCAGCAACGTTAGATGGAAAATTCCTAAGATATTTTACGCAACGGTAACCAAGTGTTGGTTTATCTGATTATACCCAAGTAACCACAAGCATTATATTATTGCTCTTAGTCAACACAAAATCAACATCATTAATGCGGGATCGCATCAATTCAACAGTTGTCAAGTAATGAAGCGTTAGATTAGCTTTAAGAATATAATGATGCATTACCAATGCAATAATGCTACTTCAGCAATGTCTTATGGCATTACAAAAGATATAGCATTAGTTCGATCTTAGTGGGGCCCTTTTCAGCTTTAATCCAACTTCAATGATGCACTAGACGTAATGCATATGCCCTATATATGCAAGCTATTATAGCCTCGTGGTTACTTGGGTAGTAGTTGATTTCAGTTTTTGATTGGTTAAATTTAGAAAAGAACGTAACTTTTGTTGTTGTGCTTAGTTTCGTAGCGAGAAAAAAATAATTTTAAAAATATATATAATTAGAGAGAAATTTTTAAAATATTATCGTCACAATTGAAAATCGGAAAAACTCACTAGCGGCATACGACTTCTCGTTCTGTATGATTGCATTGTGGTGCTTCTAGTGCGATGTACAGCGAATCTAATGTGCTGCAATGCGCAATAGATGCGACACTTTGTTGCCATACGGAAAACCGTTTAATTTGATTTGTGCGAGTGATTTTTTTCCGGTTTTGAACTGCAATGAGAATATATTATATAATGGTTTCAGTTGAAAACCGAATTTATCGACTAGCGACAATCGATTTGGTTTTCGTTCTGTACGTTATATCTAATGTCAGAAGTAGTGCGTTGAATAGCACATCAAATGCGCCATACAGCGCACTACTTCCGGCATTAGGTATAATGTACAAAACGAGAACAAAATCGATTGTCGTTAGTCGATAAATTCGGTTTTCTTTTTTTTTTAACTCTTTATTTATTCCAAATTTTACATTATTTTACATTCATATATTAACCTAGGTGATCCTGCTAAGTAATTAACATTTCAACCTTATATGCTATCATTTATATCTGATTGTGTTAATATTATTTTTACTTTGTCTATTCAGTATTTTTAACAGGGTTCCTTTTGCCTGCGTGTAAGAATAATTATTGATTTCTTAAAACTAGTTCTTATCTATAGAGATAATTGATCATTGCAATTGAAGACTGCAATGATTTTTGTCTAAAATTATGAATTATTTTGTTGGACATTTCTTCTAGAGTCTCAACGTTTGAAATTCTATGTAATTCAATAGTACTGAACCAGGGTGGCAGCTTCCAAATCATTTTCAGAACTTTGTTTTGAATCCTTTGAAGTGCTTTTTTCCTAGTAGCACAACAACTAGACCATATTGGCACAGCATAAAGCATGGCCGGTCTAAAGATTTGTTTGAATATTAGAAGTTTGTTCTTCAAACAAAGTTTGGATTTTCTGTTTATAAGAGGATATAAACATTTTATATATTTATTACATTTGGCTTGAATGCCCTCAATGTGATCTTTAAAAGTATCATGTATCAGTCCAAGATATTTTACTTGATTTGACCAAGAAATTGGAACTCCGTTCATAGTGACCATATGACTATTACTTGGTTTCAAAAATGCAGCTCTAGGCTTGTGTGGGAATATTATAAGTTGAGTTTTGGAAGCATTAGGAGCAATCTTCCATTTTTGAAAATAATCTGTAAAAATGTCCAAGCTTTTTTGTAGCCTCCTGGATATAACACGAAGACTTTTTCCTTTAGCGGATATGCCTGTGTCATCAGCAAAGCAAGATTTTTGACAGCCCTGAGGTAAATCAGGGAGATCTGAAGTGAAAATGTTATAAAGTATTGGCCCAAGAATGCTACCTTGAGGAACACCAGCTCTGACAGGCAATTGATCCGATTTAGAATTCTGATAATTTACTTGCAAAGTTCTATCAGTTAAGAAGTTTTGAACTAATTTCATGATATAAAGCGGAAAATTGAACTTTTTCAGTTTCGCAATCAAACCTTCATGCCAAACACTGTCGAATGCTTTTTCTATGTCTAGAAGAGCAACTCCAATGGAGCAGCCTTCAGCTTTGTTTGAACGAATTAAATTTGTAACTCTCAAAAGTTGATGCGTAGTTGAATGCCCATGGCGAAATCCAAACTGTTCATCAGCAAAAATTGAGTTTGTATTGATGTGAAGCATCATTCTATTTAAAATTATTTTTTCAAAAAGCTTACTTATTGAAGAAAGCACACTGATTGGTCGGTAGCTAGAAGCTTCAGCCGGATTTTTGTCTGGCTTCAAAATAGGTACGACTTTTGCATTTTTCCATTTATCTGGAAAGTATGCCAGATGAAAACATCTGTTAAATAGTTTTACCAAGAAAGACAAAGTACTCTCGGGGAGTTTTTTTTTATTAGGATATAGAAAATTCCATCATCACCTTGTGCTTTCATATTTTGAAAATTTTTAGTTATATTTTTTACTTCATCCAAATCAGTTCCCCAAGAATCATCAAAAATATTTTCTTGTGAGAAAATATTCAGATGCTCCCTGGAAACTTGATCCTCAAAAGGACTTGTAAGACCCAAACTGAAATTATGGGAGCTTTCCAGAAAGGTTTGGAACTCGGATCTAATTTTGACACATTATTTTCAAAATGTTTGTTCCTCAGGGCAGAGAAGCGTTTTTTAATTTGTTTTTGTAAATCTCGCCATATGACTTTCATAGCGGGATCACGTGTTCTTTGAAATTGACGCCTACGTACATTTTTCAGACGAATCAAGAGCTGAAGATCGTCATCAATTATAACTGAATCGAATTCAACCTCGCATTTTGGCACTGAAGCAGCTCTTGCTCTATTTATTGAGA
This sequence comes from Aedes koreicus, assembly GCA_024533555.2. Taxonomy (NCBI): domain Eukaryota; kingdom Metazoa; phylum Arthropoda; class Insecta; order Diptera; family Culicidae; genus Aedes; species Aedes koreicus. Next base: position 53,545 of record JAHHFK020002972.1, on the reverse strand, counting down.
AAGCCAGAGATTCAAGAGCATTATTAATTTCATTTTTTGTTTGCAATGGAACATTAGGATCAAAGTTGTATTCCATAAATGTTCGATATTGATCCCAATTAGCTCTATGGTAGATGAAAGTAGAACTGATGGAATTAGAAATGATTTCTTGTGATATTTCAAATGTTACTGGAAGGTGATCAGAACCAAAGTCAGCATGGGTAATCAATTGACTACAAAGTTGACATGAATCAGTAAGGACCAAATCAATAGTTGAGCGATTTCTGGCTGAAGAAAAGCAAGTTGGGCTGTTTGGGTATTGAATAGCGTAGTAGCCTGCAGAACAATAATCAAAAAGTAGATTACCATTGACATTGCTTTGCGAATTATTCCATGAGCGGTGCTTTGCATTGAAATCACCAATAACGAAGAATTTAGACCTATGACGGGTAAGTTTCTGGAGGTCACCCTTGAGCCAGTTCTTTTGCTGACCAGTGCATTGGAAAGGCAAATAGGCAGCTATTAAAGTAAATTGGACAAATTTTGTTTCAACTGAAACCCCCAAAGTTTCAAAAACTTTGGTTTCAAATGAAGAAAGAATGTGATGTTTGATACGCCTATGGACAATGATGGCAACGCCACCACCAGCTCCATTAATGCGATCATTTCGGTAGACAAAATAATTTGGATCTCTTTTGACCTTATGGGCAGGTTTGAGATAAGTCTCAGTTATAACAGCAATATGCACGTTATGAACTCTTAAAAATTATCTAGCTCATCCTCGTTATCTCTGATGGATCGAGCATTCCAATTCAAAATGTTTAATGACTTCAAATCCATTACTGAACTTCAATGTCATGACAATATTATTGGCAAATTTAATACCAGTTTGGATAGCTTCAAACATGGAATTAGTTTTTAGCATATCGGTTATGATGTCGATTAACGATTGCTGTAAAAATTCTAATTTAGGAGCGGATATGTTACCTAAATCAAATTCATCAGAAGTCCCGTGGGAATTTTGGTTTTGGTTCCTACCCGCTGCAACGGCAGCGTAGGTAGGTCCATTTACATGTTGAACATTGTTAACAACACGGTTGGGTAAGAATGTAGGGTGGAAGATTGAACCCTGTTGGTACCTGCAGGTATCGAGATAGTATTTACTCCTCGTTGAGCGTTTGAAGTAACATTTGCGGATGGAAAAACCTGTCCGCTGTTTCTACCGACGGTTTGGTAAGAATTAGTTCTTTGCTGATCGTTGTTAACAGCTGCAGAATGGGTAGTAGCTGGTCGGGAACGTATATTGTTTCCTACCTGGCGTTTAGTGCGCGACTGCAAAATTGCTTTGCGAGTCTTGCACTCCCAAAAATTTGATTTAAGGTTTTCACCACAATTTGAGCATTTGAATTTTTGAGGATCTTCCTTCACAGGACATTCGTCCTTAGCGTGCGAGGAATCCCCACAATTCATGCATTTACCAATCATATGGCAATGCTTTGTTCCGTGACCCCATCCCTGGCACTTACGGCACTGGGTGAGACTTTGAAAATTTGCTCCAGTCTTCCTGAAATGGTCCCACTTCACTCGGACATGGAGCAAAAGGCTTGCTTTTTCTAAAGCCTTAAGGTTATTAAGTTCAGATTAAGTTAAGAGATCGTTTGAAATCCCTTTGCGAGAATCGCCAGGCCGGGATTTCATTTTCATCTTAATTACTTGGACTGGGCTGATTCCAAGTAATTTTATTAACTCGTCCTTTATTTCATCGAGAGATTCACCACTGGGCAGTCCTTTCAAGACAACCTTGAAAATACGCTCAGCTTTGGTGTCGTAAGTGAAGAAATTGTGGTTCTTCTGAGTAAGATACTCAAGAAGACGTTTGAATCCGCCCAAGGTTTCTGCGTGCAAACGGCATTCACCTCGTCTGGAAATTTGAAGGGAATATTTCACACCTTCAACAAATGTTAAGATTTCCTTGCGAAAAGCATGGAAATCCGAAATTGTCACCACAATAGGGGGAACTTTTTCCTTTCTCAATCGAGAAAGTTTTTTCAAATTTTGATTAGATGAAGGATCACTCTCATCATCTGTGAGCATATCAAATTGATTACTCCCATTAATTTGATTTGCAGGCGAATCAATAGATTGCCCTTTTCGTTTGCGCTTATTTGCCATAGTGGCAGAGTAATTTCCTCCAAATCGACGTCCAAGCAGATAACTATAAGAATCCGAGGGACCGAAGAGGAAGTTCCAATGCGATATCCAAGCCGGGTTACCCGAAGGGCCTAACAAGGATCGAAAAGGAATAAGAGAAAATCTAAAAATAGTAGGTATTATTTATATTTCCCCCCCCCAAACACACCCCCACCCCCCCCCCCCCCCCCCCCAAAAAATTCCCACCCCCCCTCTCCCCTCCCCCCCCTCCACACCCCCCCCCCCCCCCACACCCCCCCCCCCCCCCCCCCCCCAACAAACCCCCCCCTCCCCCCCCCCCCCCCCCTAACACCCCCCTTTTTTTTTTTTTTTTTTTTTCTCTTCTCCCTAATTTCCATTTTATCCTAAAGGGCGATACGGTCAAAATTTGGTCAATATCAACTTGACGTATTTCTTTCAATTTTGCATTTAAAAACCTGAACACCCCTCATTTTGAAGGTGTGTGTGTGTAGAATGTTGCTCCTATTTTGATTTTGGAATTCACTCTTCAGTTGTCAAAATGCCGTCCAAGCAAGAAGAGCAGCGTATCAAAATTTTGCTCGCGCATCGCGAAAATCCGAGCTACTCGCACGCAAAGTTGGCAAAATCGCTAAAAGTTGCCAAATCAACCGTTACAAATGTAATTAAAGTGTTTGGGGAACGTTTGTCGACAGCCAGGAAGTCTGGATCGGGGGGAAATCGAAAACCGGAAGCCACTGAGACGACAAAGAGAGTTGCCGGTAGTTTCAAGCGAAACCCTAACCTATCTCTCCGAGATGCCGCAAATAAGCTGGGTGTATCGTCTACAACCGTGCATCGAGCCAAAAAACGAGCCGGACTATCGACTTACAAGAAGGTAGTGACTCCAAATCGCGATGATAAACAAAATACGACGGCCAAAGCGCGATCCCGGAGGCTGTACACGACGATGCTGACGAAGTTTGACTGCGTGGTAATGGACGACGAAACCTACGGCAAAGCCGACTACAAGCAGCTTCCGGGACAGGAGTTTTATACGGCAAAAGGAAGGGGAAAGGTAGCAGATATTTTCAAGCACACGAAACTGTCAAAGTTCGCAAAGAAATATCTGGTTTGGCAAGCCATCTGTACCTGTGGCTTGAAAAGCAGCATTTTCATAGCTTCCGGGACTGTCAACCAAGAAATTTACGTGAAAGAGTGTTTGAATAAACGTCTGCTGCCTTTCCTGAAGAAACACGGTTGTTCCGTACTGTTTTGGCCGGATTTGGCATCTTGCCATTACGGTAAAAAGGCCATGGAGTGGTACGCCGCCAACAACGTGCAGGTGGTTCCCAAGGACAAGAACCCTCCCAACACGCCAGAGCTCCGCCCAATTGAGAAATACTGGGCTATTGTCAAGCGGAACCTAAAGAAGACCAAAAAAACTGCTAAGGACGAGCAGCAGTTCAAGGCAAACTGGCTTTCTGCGGCGAAGAAGGTGGACAAGGTGGCTGTACAAAATCTGATGGCAGGGGTCAAGCGTAAGGCCCGGCAATTCGGATTTGGAAAAGCGGAAGCCTAACTGAATATTTTTCCTGAATTTTATACTAATTGAACTTGAAAAAGAAATTTAATTTGATTTTTTAAATAAACGATTTCACCGATTTACACGCGTTTTCCCTTGACCAAATTTTGACCGTATCACCCTTTAAACGCTCGACGACAACCAATTTGATTTGTTTTCTTTTGTACGTGATTCGCCAAATCGAAACCGGTCAACAAGTAGATGCTATTTACACCGACTTATCCGCAGCGTTTGATAAAATGAATCATCAAATTGCAGTTGCTAAATTTGACAAACTAGGCATGGATGACAGTATGCTTCTCTTTTCTACCGGGCGACCAAATGCCAACAAGAATAGAAGACCACGTTTTATCTCCTTTCATGGTCTAGCGTTCCCCAAGGCAGCCATCTCGGGTCATTTTTATTTCTGCTGTACATGAATGATGTTAATTTCATCCTGGATTGCCTAAGACTCTCGTATGCCAACGATTTCAAGCTTTTCTACACGATCAAGAATCCGGAGGACGCATCTTTTTTGCATCAACAGTTAGAAACCTTTGCTGAATGGTGTCGTTTCAACCGAATGTCACTGAATGTGTCCAAATGTTCGGTAATTTCTTTTAGCCGCAGACGCTCCCTCTTCCAATATGAGTACGGCCTGGCAGGCGTAGAATTACGACGTGATACTACGATAAAGGACTTGGGGATCCTAATCGACTCTAAATTGACCTACAAGGATCGCGTTGGGTACGTTGTATCAAAAGCTTCGTCGCAGCTGGGCTTCTTGTTCCGCTTTGGCAAAAAGTTGAGTTGGAGCTGCGAAAGGAATTGAGCAGCATTCAGAAAGCAGTGATGCTTGGAACCTGTAGTATCGTCCGGCGGTTCCTGAATCACCATAACTAATCCAACCGAAGCAAACAAATTAGGATGTAAGTTTACAAAACTGACGAATGTATCCACCGAGCCTAACCCCCTTTGGCCCCACGCCCGGGGGTAGGTGAAAGTTTCCAGCTACATGCTGAGAAGTGAGATGAAATCGGATAATAATAATAATAATAATAATAATAATAATAATAATAATAATAATAATAATAATAATAATAATAATAATAATAATAATAATAATAATAATAATAATAATAATAATAATAATAATAATAATAATAATAATAATAATAATAATAATAATAATAATAATAATAATAATAATAATAATAATAATAATAATAATAATAATAATAATAATAATAATAATAATAAAAATAATAATAATAACCGTGGAACCGTAGAGTAAGTGGAGACTCTGCGGAGCTGAGCTGCAAGCTACCCGGCGGGTCAAAGTCTGCGGATAATGAACGGCCTTCAGATATGGAGGTTACCTGCGAATTAAATAAGCAGTCCCGGACAAGCAGCGGGACTGCTTGGTCCAAATAACTGCAGCGAGACTGAGCAGTTATTTGGACCCTGTTGAGTTTCTTCCAAAAACCCACAAATATCCGAAAGCAGCGCTGTCAAAGCGAGTTACCCCGCTATAAGGGTAAATGTTCAAGCCTCCACCAACCGGTTAGTTGTTGCTTCCGGCTAAAAAGGCACTTTACAACCGCATCCGAAACAACAAAATAGACTACAACGAAAGACTTCCGGAAATTGGCGCAGTAACACAGTTTTGGGCTAATCTATGGGAGAATCCCGTTAAACATATCAGTGGTGGGATGTGGTTTCAAGAGGAAGAGGATAGGAGTAATGGAATTGGAAGCATGGTCGCCACCGTATTTACCGCTCAGGATATTCACGAGGCTACCCGGCATACCAGGAATTGGGCTGCACCAGGACCGGATTTTATGCACAACTACTGGTATAAGAAGTTCTCTTTAATCCATGGACGAATGGCGGAGTGCTTCAATATGGTACTAGAGGAACCCCAGTGGCTGCCAGAATTCATTACTAGAGGGGTAACCAATCTTCTTCCCAAGGATCAAAACACGGCTAATCCAGCCAAGTACAGGCCAATAACATGCCTTTCAAGCCTGTACAAAGTGCTCTCGTCAGTAATAAACCAAAAGGTACAAACCCATTGCGATGCGAACAATGTCATGACTGAAGAACAGAAGGGCTGCCGGAAAAACACGCAAGGCTGCAAAGATCTGGTCATCAAAGATGCAGTTATTGTAGGTCAGGCTAGCCAGAAAAGGAAAAACCTGAGCATGATATACATCGACTACAAGAAGGCGTACGACTCACTTCCTCACTCGTACCTTATCAATGCACTGCAGTTGTACAAGGTAGATGGTGCAATCATCAGGCTATTACAGCATGCAATGGGCATGTGGAGTACATGTATTTACATTACTGACGGAGCAACGGTGTTAAGATCCAGAACTCTTAGCATAAGAAGGGGAATTTTCCAAGGCGATACCTTTTAGCCCGCTGTGGTTTTGCCTTGCGATAAATCTCCTCAGCAGAACACTCAATCAATGCAACTATGACTACCATTTGAAAAGTGAAGGAAGAGCTACCAATGTTACCCACACCTTCTGCATGGCCGACTTAAGGCTATTTGCGGAAACAGTTCGAAAGCTGCACTGACTCTTGCAGCTTGTAACGGTGTTCAGTAACAATATTCGGATGGAGTTTGGAATCGATAAATGTCGAACAGTCAATCTTCTTCGAGGTAAAGTTTCGGATACCGGTAGTTTTCGCATCAACGAACAGGAGGAGATTCGGAATATGGTTGAAGGCGAGTCCTACAAGTACCTTGAGTTCCTGCAGTTGAACGGGATTCACCATACAACGATCCAGAAGGAGTTGCAGGAAAAGTTCCTGTATCGAGTCAACCGTGTTCTGAGGCCGTACCTGTCGGCCGGCAACAAGATAAAGGCGATTAACACGTTTGCCGTGCCCATGTTGGCCTACAGCTTTAGAGTGATAAAGTGAACCAAAACTGACTTGGAGGCGACAGAACGAGCAGTACGAGTGGCGTTCACTAAGCATCACATGCATCACCCAAAGTCGGCCGTCGAGAGAGTCACCCTACCACGTACTGAAGGAGGAAGAAACGTTACCGATATTCAAGCGCTATGTGTTTCCCAGATCCAGCAGTTGCGGATGTACTTCGTTGAAAGTCAGACCCGTCACGAAGTCTACCGTGCTGTTTGTGAAGCAGACCATGGGTTCAGCGCCCTCTATCTGGCGCAGGAGGACTATCAGCTGCGCTACGACCTAAAAACTATCGACGATAAAGTTGCATCATGGAAGCTAAAGGAGCTGCATGGGACGCATCCCCATCAGTTGGAACATGCGCTTGTCGACAAAGTAGCGTCGAATACGTGGCTGGTGCGAGGTGATCTTTTCTCAGAGACCGGGTCATTGCGACGAAGAACTATCACAGTTACATATTGAACGAAGAAGTAGAAGACCGCTGTAGAAAGTGCAACGCAATAGAAGAGACGATCGAACATGTTGTTGCTGGCTGCCAAGCATTGGCAGAAGTAGCGTATCTCGGTCGTCACAACGATGTCGCCAAGATTGTGTACCAACAACTTGCACTGAAGCACAATTTGGTGAACCATTACGTGCCTTACTACAAATACCTGCCAGACCCGGTTCTGAAAAATAGTTGCATAAAGCTGTACTGGGATCGCGAGATCCTAACGGATGTACTCATCCGTGCCAATCGCCCTGATATTGTGATCTATGACAAAAGGAAGAAGAGTGTAACTCTCATCGATGTTGCTGTTCCGCTGGATGGCAACGTACATTCAACGTTCTCTACTAAGATTACGAAATACCACGATTTGGCGGAGGAGTTGAGGCAGATGTGGCATTTGGAGGAGGTCCGTATAGTTTCGGTAATAATCTCGGCGACCGGAATTGTTTCCCGTATCCTTATACGTTCGCTTGAAGAGTTGGAGCTGCGAAAGGAACTGTGCAGCATTCAGAAAGCAGTGATTCTTGGAACCTTTAGTATTGTCTCGCGGTTCCTGAATCACCATAACTAATCCAACCGAAGCAAACAAATTAGGATGTAAGTTAACAAAACTGACGAGTGTATAATAATATATATAAACATGTAGTAGTTTCAAAGTGTGCTCCACATCGTTGACAAATAAAATAATCCCCAGATGAGACGTTAACAATTTTAGACAAATTTCTTTCAAATCTTACTCGTTGCGTTCTTTTGTCAAATATGACTAGTTCATTCAAGTAACCTAGGATTAAAACCCAACTTGGATAATAAAGCAACAGTGGTATATCAACTATGTCAAATGCCATACTAAAATCAGTATTAAGCGCTTCTACATAACTCCCTTTATCCATAAAGTTTAAAGAAAACGTTAAAAATTGTATCAAATAAGTAACTGTTGATCGTCCCTTGACAAAACCATGTTGTTGGCTAGTTATTAGGGTCTTAGCCTGTGCGAATATGTTGTCATTAATTAAGGACTCGGACAGCTTAGGAATGCAAGATAATATAGCAATACCACGATATTTTTTAATATCAGATTTTCTCCCACTTTATGAAATCGAGATTTGGAAGAATATTTTCAAATAGAAGGTAGAATACAGGAGTCCAATGATGAGTTGAACAGCCATATTAACGGTTAACTAACCCATTGGAAAGGGATTTGACAAATCTAGGTGGTAAGCCACCAGACTCAACCCCCTTTGAAGCATCCAAGTTTTCTAGACCTCGTATTTCCAGAAGTGAAACATTATTTACTGTTATGTCTTTCATTCGATCAGGAACTTATGAAAAATATTGATGATCTAGTTCCGTTTCAGCACGAGGTGTATAAACGTTCTAGAAACATTTAGCAAAAAAATTACTACTCCCATGTTACATGCTACATGTCATGTTATTTAGATGCATTTTAGATGGGAAATTTTAAACTTTTGGTTTCTTTTTAGCAATTTAGGATCTCCTTGATATTATTTTCCACATGTACGTGATGCTCTGTACATGCAAGTTTCAATTCTAAGTTCAGTTGATCGCATATTGCAAGATGTGTTAACATATTTTCGTTGGTCTTAAACTTTTTATTTATTTTTTTTCCGTCGGCCTATTTCCTCACATGGTGACAATCACCGACGCCAGGTAGACGACTCCACCACCTGGACCCTACCTATCGACTCATGAATATGAGCCGGGACCAACGGCTTTACTTTCCTTCCGAAGGAAGATGTGACCAGATTTTTTCGTCTCAGAAAAACCACCGACGTCGACTGGGATTGAACCCAGACCCACTGGGGTGCCAACAAGTAGCAGTCACGCCTACCACTACACCACCGACCCGGGGGTTTTCTCCTTTTTTATTGTTTTTGTTTTTTCCCCCCCCCCCCATTTCTCTCCAAAAAAATCATATGTGTTAAAAAAATTTGTAAAAAACTTTTTTTCCCCTGAAGTTGCACATTCAAATCATTCAGATGTGTCGAGATGTCAATCAAGAATGCAAAATCCGCCATCCATTTTTGATCGTCGAACTGATGAACTGCATTTTCTTTTTGTTTCATACATTCTGCGATTTCCGTCTTGAGATCGTAAACACGCTTAAGAACTTTTCCCCTGCTGAGCCAACGAACTTCAGTATAGAAAGGTATGTCTCCATATTCTGCGTCTAGCTCCGACAAAAAAGCTTGGAATTCTCGATGATTGAGAGCATTTGATCGAATAAAATTAACGACCTTAATGACATCATTCATAACGTTATTGAACCATACATTTTTAGCACACACATTTTCCTGGTGTATGATGCAGTACTACTGCATGAATCGCTCGCTAACACCATCTCGTCGCCGGAGATGAGCAATGGCACCTTCATGCTTTCCTGTGGAACAAAGAATGTTGCTTGTGCTCCTTAAAACGCATAAAAAATACACTTACCAATCATAGCTGGGGCACCGTCGGTGATCGCACTCGCAAGTTTCTTCAAATCCATGCCGGATTGGTTTAGAATCGATGAGAGAGCGTTGAAAATATCAACACCTTTTGTGGTGCCTTTGAGCGGAAATAAATGTACGAGCTCTTCAGTAATCTCAAATGGAAACACCCCTAACGAAAACCGTTAGCTGAGCGGCGTCTGAAATGTCCGTACTTTCATCCAATGCCACCAAAAAATATGCGAAGTTTGCAGCTCTTTCCTTCAACGTATTTCGCATATCGTCTGCAATATCTTCAGCGAAAGAACTCGACTTTGGGCTGGACATACCACGTCTACCACTGCCTTCAAACAATCTTTTACAAAATCACCGTCCGAAAAAGGTTTCAAGTGTTTTGTTATTTTTTCCGCAACAATGCAACTGGCTTTAATGCAAATTTTATTTTCAACTTTTCTATTATTAAACACGGTTTGCTGACATTACAGTTTTTCTTTCAATTCACTTGACTTCTCTGAAAGACATTTGCCTGAGAAATTGTCCATTTTTGATGCATGCTTTGACTCGTAATGGCGTTTTAAATTGTACTCTTTCATTACTGCTACTGGTTCATTGCGTATTAAGCACACTGGTTTTTGATTGCTTGCAGTAAAAAAGTACGCTTCAGTCCACTTTTCTTGAAAAACTCGTCCTTCATCTCCAATCACTCGTCTTTTACTAGCCATTTCGAGAATCACAAACAAACTTCAGAGCGAAACAAAAACATTACCAAACAGCACGCGTGATTGATGAATGGGTAGTAGAATTAATAATAATTTGGCTCTCATTCATTTGACTCTAGCTCTCAATTCATATGAGAAACGAGAGAAAATTAAATCTAGGGTTTTTTTTTCATTAGGGCGAATCTACAATTGAGAGATTCTCTCCGGGCTCGCTCTCTTTCATTCATTGCAGCGACATTATAAAACTTTCGAGGGATTCTTTAGTACAGATCGAAACACAACAGTCGTGGCTAGCATACTCTACAAATAGTAGAATGAAAAACGTAAAGGTGTTTGGAATATGAATGAAAGAGAGCGAGCCCGGAGAGAATCTCTCAATTGTAGATTCGCCCTAATGAAAAAAAAAACCCTAGAAATGCTCTCCTCGCTGAATACTTGCACGACGAATGACTCGAATTTCGGTAAGAAAATGAAAAGGCGAATGAAATGGTTTTGTGAATAAAGAGCGACCTGCGACCAGTGTGCGAAAAATTCAAATTCAATAAGCAGTATCCCGTGAATTTATCCAACATCCATCTCGTCATTCACCGATTCGGTGCAAAACTGAATGTTCAGAAGAGCCAAATTCGGTGCTAGCAAGAACACATTCAGTCACTCCGTCAGAATGTTTGCGATTATTGTGTTTTGTGTTGCTCTCCTCTTTTTGTTTTGACTGGTTAAGCCGGAGATCTGTATAGAAAAATGTGTCGGTAGCATCCTGTGTGAATGAAGGCAATCGGTGCGAGTCACCTTTTTTGGAGGGGACCGAATGCTTGTGTTCGTTCGTTCATTGCCTCTTCTTTTTTTTTTTTTTTTTTAACTCTTTATTTGTTCCAAATTTATTCATATTTACATTTCATGTTAATCTAGGTGCTCCAGCTACTACCATAACGTATCAACCTTAATTGTTAAAATATGTATCTAATTTTGTTTACATTGTTCATGCCTTAGCAGTTCAGTATTTTAAGCAGGTTTTTATTCCTGCGTGTCAGTATAACAATAATAATCTTAAAACTAAAAACAAACTAAAATTAATCTTAACTAAGCATAAAGGGAATTAATCATTGCAATAGAAGATTGCAACGATTTTTGTCTGAAATTATTAATTATTTTGTTGGACATTTGTTCTAAAGTCTCAACATTCGAAATTCTATGTACTTCGTTAGTACTGTACCAAGAAGGCAGCTTCAAAATCATCTTCAGAATTTTGTTCTGAATCCTTTGAAGTATTTTTTTTTTTTTTTTTTTTTTTTTTTTTTTTTTTTTTTCATTGCCTCTTCTCTTTATTAGTAATTCATGTGTTCAGCAAAGACCAAAGAATTGAATAATGTTGTTTTTTGCACTCATTTCAGGCTGTCAATTTTTTCACACACTGGCTGCGACAACATGAGCCTTAACTAATGTGCCATTTACATGTTTTTTAACGGCAGACGTGAGAACAGCAATTTGACTGCATGAACACAACCAAAGCAGCGTATGTTGAGTACAAACATCAGAATCGAGCTCGGGCGAAGTTCTAAGACACTGAGAATTCTCATTAACGAAAAGGGAACGTCCATTAATTATGTCACGCAAAAAGTGACTTTTTATAACCTCCCCCCCCCCCTTGTCACGTTTTTTGTATGAACCTTCAAAATTTTTTGTATGGATTGTCACGTTTTTTTTTTTTCAAACCCTCTCTCCTCCACCCTTACTGCGTGACATAATTAATGGACCTTCCCAAACATGTTTGAACAGGCAACAATATGTGTTATCTACAGTATGTTGCTTGATATTTATCTTTTCTGTCATACGATTCAAAATTTCCAAATTTATTTTCCATAACAAATATCACCATATTCAGAAGTAGCCCACGAGCCGCAAAAAAACATCTGGCGGGCCGCATCTTGAGCATCACTGATTCAGATCATGAGCCGGGACCAACGGCTTTACTTCCCTTCCGAAGGAAGACTTGACCAAATTGTTTTGCCTCAGAAAAACCACCGACCTCGACTGGGATTGAACCCAGACCCACTGGAGTGCCAAGTAGCAGTCACGCTTACGACTACACCGCCGGCGCCGGCCGACAAAATATTATCTAACATTATGAATTTACCATGCACGAATATGAAGTGTGAAATACTTCATTTTTCCAAAGTGGAATTGAACTGGTGATTCAGATACGCAAAAGTTATCGCACATATGTGTGAAAAATTTATCCAAATACACTTTGATTGTTTTTTTTTTGTATTCTCCCAATGCGCGGGAGTAACGATCTATGATGAAATTTGTCAGAATTTCCCATCAACATGAGAGGCTCTAGGAGTGAACAGTAATTTATTGCTAAAACGAAGAAATGTGAAGAGAAAGTATTGATAGATAGTTCCGTTTAGCGTAACGGCAGGCTGTGAAATTGAAAGATACAAGTTGAAAACGAGCGGAGGGCATTTGAACGGTAGTATGCGATCGGGCGCATATTCTTTTTCCAAGCTAACCCAGATGCAGGGTAGGCAAGGGGGAGGATACCCCCTTGACTGGTAAAAGAGTATTTTTTTTACGATTCACTTTCATTTTATTTTAGTCTTTGTTTTGTCACATGTACAATTTTCAAGTGATCTAGCAGCAAACTTTTCATCCTTTGATGGGAATTTTACATTTGAATGTATGTTATGTTGTGTTTTTTCTTTTGTGTTATTTGTTTTGATATTGATATCAGTGTTGAGTTTTAATCAATGTTGAGTTTTAATGCGACCGATCGTGCTCTTATACTACCTATTGCTTTGATCTGGTTCTAGCGATTTTTTTGTTTCCCTCTCCCAAATGCCTAACATGGGTGAGAAATTATCTCCTGTTGTTATTTTTGGCATGCACCGACTCTTTTCACACCTATTATCGGTGTCGATCGGTCACATACTCCTTTACCAGTCAAGGGGGTATGCCCCCTTGCATACCCTGAATCTGGGTTAGCTTGGTAAAAGAATATGTGCCCGATCGCAAACGACCGTTCAAAGGCCCTCCACTCGTTTTCAACTTGTATCTTTCAATTTCACAGCCTGTCGTTACGCTAAACGGAACTATCTATCAATACTTTCTCTTCATTTCTCATCGTTCTAGCAATAAATTACTGTCCACTCATAGAGCCTCTTATGTTGATGGGAAATTAGCTGCCTAATCCAAATAGCAGTTATTTTGAATTTTTACGTGATATACTTAATTGAGCCTCATTTCTGCACTTTTATCAAACAAGGTACAAAGTGTTCCATTATACCTACAATTTTTATTAAAAGAATATTATTTTCGTCGTCAAACATATAATTTGCTGTTCGTTGATTAAAGTCCCCATATATATGATCATTTGCATAAGGCTTTGAAATTATTCTATCAGCAAGATTAAAAGTAATTCAAATGATTGCTTTTTTGCATGTTCTGGAGGGAAATGAACTGCTGCAAAAATAGGAATCTGATCATCGATGCTAAATTTTACCCAAACATGGTCAAACTCCTTGCATTTGCAAGAAAACATTTGTTCAGAATCATAGTCAACACTTACGGCTATTAAAACACATCCACCACATTTTTTGATGGATAATAGTTAATCACTATCATCCCTAAATACATTTAAGCGATCTGCAACGAATTCTTCGTTATTTATGTCTGCATCCCAGCTAGTTTAAGTTCCTAAAATTACCGGATAGCTACACGCCTCTACTTGTTAATACATTTCATTCACCTTGAAAGCACTTTTCATCCTATTAAAATTTTGACAGTAAATTACGACCTCCCCTGGCTTTTATAACCACTGTCAATGACTAAAATATTAACCTGCACTTAGTAATTCAGAAAAAGCACCAAAAAATGATAGTAGTGCCACTAAATTATTAAGGCCTGTGCCAACAAATAATGTGTGATCAGCATTAAAAATTTAGGAATGAGCAATAATAGATGAGAATTGATCTTTGGATAATCTAATTGTGACCGGTAAATCTGTCAAATAAAGCAACAGCTATTAGTATATGTGCAAATAAATATGGCTTGATTTCCGCCAAATGATGTTATTTGAGCACTAAACTACTCGCATATGTCTTGGATTTTTATTTGATTTTCCCATAAAAATAGTAAAATGAGCAATAAATAACTGAATAACCACAATAAAAAAAACTCAAATGTCCTAGGTAGTAGATACAGTTACCCATCTTTAAATTCAAAAATAATTTGATATCGTGAAAACTTTCCCATGAAATATTCAAAAACACCATTTGAAAACTGAATGGGTTCCAGAGAGCAGAAAATAAATGCAGGCAAAAAATTGGGAATGAGCCATAAAAAGTTGTGATGTGTTTTAGGACAAATTAAAAAATTTCATATGGAAGAGGTAAAATGAGCAATGAATATTCAATAATGCGCAATAGACAATGATATTTTTGCAAATGGACTAATGAACGTATACATTCCAAATAAGAGTTGTTGAGCTTCTACAATTGATATTTTTATCAAATGATATGTTGAGTTTACCAATAACCATAAGACTGTCGCTTGAATGGAAAAAATATTGTCGGTAAAGAAGATCATTTAATATGGTCACTACTTATAAATACGGTTAAAAAATGTATCCATGCCAAGGAAAAGTACAAAAATTAACCTGTGATAATTTTGAAAACAGCAATCGGAAATAAAAAATATGTGCAATTTTATAATATAAAGCAGCACTTAGAAAAAGACTACTCATTTGAATGGCTTACATTTTTCAAAGCAGATTGGTAACAACGCCAGTAAATTCTCACCAAATTTGCGATGAAACATCAAGCAATTTTCTAATCAATCAGAGCAAAGGAGCATTTCTAAATTCAAAATGTGCAATGAACTTTGGGAAAAATAACAAATACCTAGCAAATGATAAGATCAAATCGTCCAGATAAAAATAAAAAATAAATAAAAAATCAAACTTATTGTATACCGTAGTATATGACAAGTCGGACAGTCTGTAAATGAGGACATATCAATTTTATTTAGTTAGTAGGTTATTTTTCCAACATTTAACGATTTCATAGTTGCGGTGCATTACAAACGTTGTAAGGAGTCTCTATGAACTTATAAAAATGATCATAACTGGCGTTCTGTTAAGGTGAAGGAACAAAAATGTTAGGAAGAAAAAGCCGCTACAACGATAAACGTAATCTTTGCGTAAACTTGATCCGGGGTATACAAAGTCATTAGAATAAGATTCAATGCTGATTCTCGGAAATTGGATGATAAATGTGAATAAGATGTTTTTCGAATATTCTTAAATGTGTGATTAACTGAAGCAATCTGACTTTGAAAAAGCAAACGATCTTGTTATTTTGGTTGAACCTCTTAACGGAATCCCCTACACTCTTTTTGGTAGCCATTGTGTGTGGTGGATGAGTAGATCAATTACAAGGACGTTTGAATGACGAATTATGTTCGTCAACAATAAGAATTTACTGGCGTTGCTACCAATCTGCTTTGAAAAATGTAAGCCATTCAAATGAGTAGTCTTTTTCTAAGTGCTGCTTTATATTATAAAATTGCACATATTTTTTATTTCCGATTGCTGTTTTGATTTGTGCGCCTGAACATTGATAATGGTTTGATGACTATTTCAAAATTATCACAGGTTGATTTTTGTACTTTTCCTTGGCATGGATACATTTTTTAACCGTATTTATAAGTAGTGACCATATTAAATGATCTTCTTTACCAACAATATTTTTTCCATTCAAGCGACAGTCTTATGGTTATTGGTAAACTCAACATATCATTTGATAAAAATATCAATTGTAGAAGCTCAACAACTCTTATTTGGAATGTATACGTTCATTAGTCCATTTGCAAAAATATCATTGTCTATTGCGCATTATTGAATATTCATTGCTCATTTTACCTCTTCCATATGAAATTTTTTAATTTGTCCTAAAACACATCACAACTTTTTATGGCTCATTCCCAATTTTTGCCTGCATTTTTTTTCTGCTCTCTGGAACCCATTCAGTTTTCAAATGGCGCTTTTGATTATTTCATGGGAAAGTTTTCACGATATCAAATTATTTTTGAATTTAAAGATGGGTAACTGTATCTACTACCTAGGACATTTGAGTTTTTTTTATTGTGGTTATTCAGTTATTTATTGCTCATTTTACTATTTTTATGAGAAAATCAAATAAAAATCCAAGACATATGCGAGTAGTTTAGTGCTCAAATAACATCATTTGGCGGAAATCAAGCCATATTTATTTGCACATATACTAATAGCTGTTGCTTTATTTGACAGATTTACCGGTCACAATTAGATTATCCAAAGATCAATTCTCATCTATTATTGCTCATTCCTAAATTTTTAATGCTGATCACACATTATTTGTTGGCACAGGCCTTAATAATTTAGTGGCACTTTTTTCATTTTTTATTGCTCAATTCTTTCTTTTAATTGATGATTAATTATGCTGCCCGGCAGGCTGACAGTATGAAATGTGTGCTCAAAATATTTTGTTTGAATAATAAATTAACCATTTGAGTTAAAAATTAAATGTGATTATGAAATTTGTCAGAAGCAGATAATTTCCATCAACATGAAAAGTTCTAGGAGTGGACAGTAATTTATTGCTAGAACTAAGAGAATTGAAGAGCAAGCATAGATAGTTCCGTATAGAGTAACGGCAGGTTATGAAAATTGAAAGGTACTAGTTGAAAACGAGCGGAGGGCATATGAAGGTAGTATACATATTACTCTACGCATATGGAGAATACAACAAAAACATCAATCAAAGTATAAATGCGATTGTTTTATAACAAATGTTATTTAAATGAATATAACACAGTAGTGATTAGTTTAAATAACTTCAAATGGTTTTGATTTAAATGAAATTTTGAATTTTGAACTTTTTTATTAATTGAAACAAATAGAAACCTTGTATTGAAGCAAGAAAATATTTTGTTGATTCAAGACATAGTAATTTTGTTGCGTATGCTCTCATAAATGGGTAAGTCATGTTTACCCATTTAATGGGTTGACTCCTTTTTTGGGGAAATGGGTAAAATTTTACCCATGAATGGGTTTTTTAATTTTTACCGTGAAGTTTCTTGTCTGTCAGGCGTTCTGTGGATGTGAGATAATGGCAAAATGAATTAGCCCCTCATCAAATTTGGCACCATTAATGAGCTATATATACATGAATTGGGACGCCTCCAGAAAAGCCTTCTGTCGTTCCTAAAGTCCCATGGAAGTCATTTACTGTTTTGGCCGGATTTGGCATCCTGTCATTACGCCCACCCAGTCTTAGATTGGTGAATAACTACAATATTATGTTGTACCTAAAGAGGTCGGCTCTTCGTACACGTCGGACCATAGCCAAATAGAGAAATATCGAGCCATCATGAACCCAAAACTTTGCAAAACACGCAAGGTGCTCAACAATGAACTGGATTTGGATATGAAGAAGAGGTTTATAAAGTAATGAGGTTTATAAGGTAATGAAGACGAGCAATCGACACTGAAGAATTCTGTAGGTCGCAGACGAAAAAGGTCTATCTATTGAAGGATAAGCCTTTTAGTGGAATTTGGTCACGTCTACTAGGGATAGAAGTGTTTTAGTTTTTTATTTTTTTATTTTTTTTAAAAGTTAGTTTAAATTTTCCTAGTTTTTCAAAGTAATGATGTTGAAACAAAATTTTGTGCTGTATTCTCTTAAAGTTTGAAGGGCATCGGACTTGAACAGAATGTATGTGCCCAGATTTCTTGTATTTTTTCGATGCAGCCATTATAAAGCATTTCGTTATTCATTAAACACATTCTTTTACAAAAATCTTTTGTTTTCTCAGCAGTAGTATTTGAAAGCTTATTGAAAATAAAAGTTTTACTGCAAAGCCTGAGAAATCAATCTTGTACGATACCAATGAATTGAAATTCAAATATATTACAAGTGGCTCGCGATAAAACAAACGAAATGGATCGGATTTCCAACAGTCTGCAAAACAGTCCAACGTAGTTTTCAATTGTTTGACATAGGGTTTAGTGCCACTTCACCGTATCGTTGCTTTGCTAAACCCCCTAAAGTCACTCATTTTTCGGGTTAGCGCAAATATTGCAACGTCAATTAGGCTTAGTGACGTTTAACGCACGCACACTACAGCGCCATTTATATCAAAGGAGTGCAAGTAAGAAGGCTTATCATTTGGAGGAAAACAAACCATCATTCCTCTGCATGTACCAGAAAGGAAAAGGTGATTAAACTTCAAAAATCCTAATGGTAAGGTAATCTTTAAGGGAAACTATTTGATTTTCGAGGATCCTAAAATTGGATTAAATGAGGATTGGAAGATTGAAATTCCATTTTCTTCAACCAATCGTATTTACACTACTTTTCTTTCAGAAATCTTTCACGGATACGCAATGGCAATCAAACGTCAACAGTTTGAGCTGCAGGTGTTACTTTTAACGTACATATCTAGCGGTGTCCGTTGCCGAATTGTGGTTATACATGAATCTGACGTATTGGCTTTTTACGATGCATGACTGTTAGCTATCGGTGGTCCTGAAGGCTCCCATCACTGTTTGGTCGCACAGTATGAACTTTTTATCTGTCAGTTCCATTCTGAACGAAATAAACCAAACCTCTCCCAGCGGGTGCAGCATTTTCACCACATACACAAACAGGTGCAAATATTGGCGTATATAAATTAACAAACATCGATCTGGAATTAAGCGATCATGGGGACCGGTGGATTATTCAGTACGATAAGCTATATGATGTAGTGTTGGCGATAATTGAAATATATTCGCCGTCAATCTTGTTTCTGCTGGTTTTGGACTTTGGCCAGGTGACATTTCAGGTGAGTGTTGCTGGGATTGAAAGTGGGATTGGATTGACGGAGGTCTGTCAGCTTGGTAGAGAGCAGTTCCACCAAAATGTGCCTTTCAGATGTTGACAACGTAAGCTGGGTTAGAAATTAATGTCGATTATGCCAAACAGGTGCTCACCAGGAACGATTGAAATGTGTGAACGTGAGCCTGACAGAGTGCATGATGTTTGTGCGGGATTAGAACGAGGTGTAATAGTTTTGCTAATCAATTAGCTGTCGAATTACTTTAACGGAGTTTTGATTAATTGTTGTCGGAAGTTGGCGACATGTAATCATACTTACTGTGAGGCAATAATTCATATCGTCATATATGGTGTAAATAGGTCATCGCGGCCAGATTTTAGCACTGTTCGAATAACTGTTAAATACCTGAACAAGAGGAGTTCATTACTTTACTGAGAGTAAGATTAATGACACATTGTCACCCCTAGACCCAATGTAGTTAGGCACGGCACCAAACACCCGCGGACACGGGTATATTGAATATTTCTCACTGGTAAGGACAATTCTCGAGTGCTTTTTCAAACAGACGTATATGATTTGGTAAGCAAAGAGGGGAAGTATCTGCAAACTAGGGCCACCAACACAAAGAATAACATTTTCCTAACATGATGGTGATGCTACTTTCCGTGAGGGCGCTGAGAGTTTTGAGAAATTTACGTTTGAATCTTACTTCCCCTCTTTGTTTACAAAATCAGATACGTCTGTTTGAAAAAGTACTCGAGAATTGAAAGACACTTGACACCATCTTCAATCACAGGTTGCTTGGACTGAACAAAGCTTGTTCACCCCTGTATGAAAAGAGCCAAACATGAAGTTTCAAGGTCCCCAGTCTCCAAGGAATTTGTTGTTTGGAACTCCCAGAAGCTCCTGTGAAATTTTCAGTGAAATCCGTCATGTTTCAGCTTGACATTTGAATGGGAAAAATCAACCGAATTGCAAAAAATGATACCTTACATTTTTGTCTGTTGGCTGTATTTCTCAAACGGAATACGAGACTATCTAAGGACTGTATCGAAAATAAGCTATCCACATTTTTTTTTTCAAATCATAATAAACTGATGTATTATTCAAACAAATGGATGATTCTTTATTGTACGGGATTGAACTTGATTATTGTGAAGACCGGATGAAATTAATATTATTCATTCACAAATTTGCGAATTTTTGATCGAACACTTTTCATCAAGTTCCGGAGAATTCTTTTATCACATTTTTTGGACGCCTTAGCCCTATTTTTTTTTGCACTCCTGCATATTATCACCTGCGTTACCAGTCGTTTGAAGATCCTATTCACAATCGCCCAATAGCGTTCGATGAGCCGATGCTGAGGGTAATTTGGCGGATTGATATTTTTCTCAACGAAATCTATACCCTTTTCCGTGAGCCAATTGAGAGTTGTTTTGGCGTAATGCGTCGACGACAAATCCGGCCAACACAGTGGAGAGGTACTATGCTTCTGATATAAAGGCAGCAACCTCTTCTGCAGACACTCAGATCGATAGTTGTGGGACTTCATACCACAGGAACATATTGCTTGACATACCAGCATTTTTCAACCAAACTTCTCCACTTGAATCGACCTGTCTGCATCGCATACATCCTCCCCTACGACGGCAGTGTAGTATTGTGGACCTCGAAGGGTTTTTGAGTCCTCTTTGGCATAGTTCTCGTCGTCCATCAAAATACATGCATCCGGTCGCTACAAAACTCGCGATTACAATTTCCGGTATAATTTCTGAGCGGTGAGCGAGGTAATGTTGTTGTATTTTTGAGAGGGGGGTCAGCGGCTTTTAGATGTTGCAGATGGGAAAGAATTATTTTGGGATCGAGTTGATTGCAAGGTCTTCTTCATTTTCTGGGTAGTGTGACTATTGGAAGGAGATCAAAGCTAGTTAGGGAGCTGCATAAATGTTTAGCTCTTTCTACCGAGGGGATATCTTCACGACCATTCTGGTTTAGCCACCGAGCAGCTTCAGTCAATACGCAGACGGCAAAGAAACTCTCATACGGAAGTTGGCCACACTCTGCCATATAAGCAGAGGTAGCATAGGTAATGCAGACAAATGGAGCACAAAAACTATCCTTCCCTTCACAATTGTGGAGACGCAGAGGTAAACACGGTCTCTAACAATGATTGTCAAACTAATCATCCTTCCCACGAAGACCGTAAGGACGTGCCCGGCGCCGAATTTGTGAATTTGTACATTGAAGATGTAAAGCTTCTCCCAAGCTCCATCTATGTGGTTCTCTGTGCAATTACACTAGTTCTATTCAGTAACGGAGTAGCAACAACGAAACACACGAAAAAACTACAAGATACAGCCCAATGGGGTTGTGCGCAAAGGTGACGTAGGACTACGCAGCAATCGAATTCCCATACACGTCAGAGCCATCCGCTAATTGATTTAAGTCAGTCCTGAAAAGGGCCAAGAAAATTCTATTGTACACTCTTTAGAAAGCATTTGGTGGCTCTTTATTATGATACGGCCTCGGTTGTAGTTCGCGATGGCCACTATCTCTAACGCGTAGAAGATAATTATCTGTTGGTTCTGTTGGTTCATTGGTTGTTCAACAATGCCATGTTCAGCCGGGGCGTGGTAATGGAAATTTCAAACAGCACAAGAGAAAAAATCATCAAAACGAACTCTTCAGTTGGCAACCTAATTAGGTCGTCCTGAAAAGGATGGATTTAGTTGACGGGGGAGAAACAGTTCGCGATTGAACTTGGGCTTTCTTTTTTGGTTCATCTCGTGGGATGATTGATTCTTGTCTCGTTGTCACGGGCGGCTTTTTCCCGCCAACTCGTAGGCTTCAGCAGCCATGTTTCTCACAGCGAGGTTGACGGGAGCATCGGCAACAACAGCCAACTGCACCAACGCCTCTCTGGGCAACGACTGCTCGCCGCCGTCAATTGTGATCCTAAGACCACTGCACAGCTTAACGACTGTCGTAAGACCGAATCAAAATGTTTTGCTAAGAGCTATGAGGTAAAGGGGTCGGATGCTAGTGCACGAAAGAAGGCGGTACCAACGAAGGCAATGTGATACGAATTGCACCAAAGGGGACGAAATTCAGTTATTGCGCCACTATAATTAGTTTTAATTACTGCACGCAAGACGGATGATTTTCTTAACAGAAATATGCCTTATGTACTTGCCATCACCAGCAACTAATCCGCTATGCACAGCTAGGAACTAAAATGAACTCTACTAAATGGTCGGTCGGACGTGTTGCAGTTCGGCTCGAATTATCCGTTCTAGAATTTCGTTCGTTGGTTGTTCAACGTTCTTTGTCATTTACTACGGGACGCGGCGTTTAATTAATGCTATGTTCAGCCGGGGCGTGGTAATTAAATTTCAATCAACACAAGAGAGAACTTCAACCAAACTCTTTAATTGGCTAACTTATTTGGTCGTCCTGAAAAGGACGGATTTAGTTGACGGGGGAGAAACATGGTTGGCGATTGAACTTGGGTTTTCTTCTTGGTATTCTTGGTTTATCTCCTCGTCGTTGCGGGTGACCATCTGCAGGTGACGTGGGATGATCTTTGTCTCTTTGTCAGGGGCTTTTTTCCGCCAACTCGTACGCTTCATCGGCGAGGTTGACGGGAGCATCAGCACCAACAGCCAACTGCACCAACGCCTCTCAGAGCAACGACTGCTCGCCAGTACACCCTCCATGGTGCTTGCTGCCGCCAACTGCGATCCTACAGCCACCAGCCACTGCGCAGCTCCACGACTGTTATAAGACTGAATCAAAATTGTTGTTGTTGGTGAATTATTTTTGAGCGATTTTAACCTAGAAGGTCATTCATCCCTATAGCGGTCAATAAAATTTCATCATAGAGATTAGTGTCTTTCAAATATTGTAGCAATTTTGATGACAAACTGACAAAGCTTCTTCCAAAGAGTTTCCGATATCATTAGCCAAACGTTCTGTGCAATATGCTCTACATTCGAGTAAAATGTGGGGAACAGACAGGGTAACACCGCAAGTGTGGCAATCAGGGGGTGGTTCTCTGTTTATTCTGTAGCTATGGGTGAGGCGAGTGTGACCAATTCTTAGTCTAGTGAGGACACGACGATGTTTGGGATTTTTGCTATCAGGCCAACATAAGGTAGAACTTTTTATCCTTCGAAGTTGACTGGTCCTATCTCTGTACCATTCACAATCCCAGCTCTCCCACACCCTCCACCTGATACATCTTACGACATTCGAAGGAGTAACTGACAGATCTGGAACAGGAAGTTCACGACTACTTCCTGCTAGCCTGTCAGCTTCCTCGTTGCCACGTATACCCGAGTGTCCTGGAACCCAGCAGAAAGTTATGTTGTTTTGTATAGCCACCAGTTCTGCTTCGATCAGCCAAGGATGACGTACCGAGTCAGAATTCATACCACGAAGGCAACTGGCGGAATCACTAAAAACAACACAACGTCCCACGTGGTCAGCATTTATACCAGAGGCTTTCATCAGGGCAAAGGCTTCAGCGCTAAAAATAGAACAAGCTGAGGGCAGTGAGGAACTGATATTAGAATTGGTGGAGACATCAGATATACCATAAGCTACCTTACCATCTGATACAGATCCGTCGGTATAAATTTGATGGTGGTTGTTGTATTTTTCTCTGAGAAGTTTGTAGAAATGTTGTTGAATAATAGAAGGGGGATCGCCGGCTTTAACTGAGTAGATGTTGAGTAGAGAAAGGTCTATTAGGGGTGAAGGTTGATTGCAAAGGCGGGTTTTTGTTCTGGGAAAAATTGAGATTGGAGGGAGATTTACATGGGCTATAGACTCTAAAAGACTATTTGCTCTGGTGACTAGTGGAACATCGGTACGACCTGTAAGACTTAGCCAACGAACAGCTCTAGTAATAAGGCAGACAAGCAGGTAGTACACAAATGGAAGTTGACCACACTCTGCCATGACCGCTTTAGTGGGACTTGTTACAAAAACCCCTGAAGCAACTCGGAAAACTCGGTTGTACAATGGACGTAGCTTCTTCGTTATGATATCACCGCCTCTGCTGAAGAGACCAACTCCATAAAAGATTTTGGGCAGTAACCAGGCATTAACAATCCTAAGGATTGTTTTTCTTTGAGCACATGGCATTCTACCACCTATGGACGTGATCACTCGTATTTTGTTAACCGTAGCTTTCCGAACTGCGTCAGCATGATTTGTGAAATTCAAACGGCGGTTTAGGATGTCTCCTAGGAGTTTGAGAGTGGGTTTAGTAGGGATGATGGTATGTTTTATTTTAAGATCGGAGAGTTTACTAATACCTTTTCTATTCGAGCTAATATGGAGATGTTGAGATTTTTCCGGGAGATAAGGAAACCTCTTTCATTTGCCCATAGTGCGACACTATTGACAGCAGATTGAATCCTTTTGCGGGCCAGAGATTTATAACTATGGAAGGTGATTAGGGAGATATCATCGGCATAAACAAGGATATGAACATTAGGTGGTATGGTTTCAAATAGAGACTGCATACAAATGAGGAAAAGAGTTGCAGCTATCACCGAACCTTGCGGAATACCGTTTTCGTAGGTTCTGATTTCGGACTGGGTGTTACCGTGAGATACTCTAAATTTCCTGTCATCAAGAAAGTTCTGAACATAGTAGCCCATGCGTCCTTTGATACCGCATTCCTCAAGAGATTGAAGAATAGGGAATCGCCAGGCACGGTCATAGGCCTTGGACAGGTCTAGCGAAACGCAATCTCCATGCATGCCACGCTCAAGGTGGCTGTCAATGAGGGCTTCCAAATAGTCAAATAGTCATCGGAACCTTTATCTGGGCGAAAAGCAAACTGATGGTTATCGAGTAAACCTCGTGATTCAAGTACAGTTATCAGCCGTCGGTTAACCATCTTCTCAAGAACCTTACCAATGCAGTTTACTAACGTGATAGGTCGATAGCTGTCCGCCACATACCTGTCTTTACCAGGTTTAGGAATAGGAACCACAAGGCCCTCCTTCCAGTCGGAAGGAATTTGACCCCTATCCCATATTGTATTGTACAGCGATAACAAGACATCCTTCCCAACAAATGGAAGGTTCTTGAGAAGAGGATACCCAATATTATCTGGTCCAGCCGAAGAACCGTTAACCCTTTGAAGAGCCCACTCAAGTTCCGAGTGACTAAAGTCTTTGTTGTATTCCAACTCTAGATTTGTTGCAAAACATGGAGGAGTGGCTTCGGCTTCATTTTTCTGTGACAGAAAATAACTATTGTAGTTAGTGGAAGAGGAGGCAAAAGAAAAGTAGTCTGCTAGATGTTCGGAGATGTGTTGGAGGGGTTATCGGTGATATGGTTATTAATGCGGATTTTAATGGGTTCTGTCACGACCGCCACTTAAGCGGTTAACTTTATCCCACAAGTCCTTCGAAGAGGTTTCAGGGTTAATAGAAGCGATAAATTTATCCCATTTATCTATTTTAGCTAGTGCAATTGAAGTTCTTGCAGAATTTCTGGCTTCTTTAAATTCTAACAGTTTATGGGAGTTCAGACGTTCCTTTTTGGGAACCTTTTGTAAAGCTCTCAGTTTTTTTCGTCGGAGCTTGATGGCTTTCTGAATATCAGAAGTCCACCAAGGTACTGATTTTTTGCCAGGCTGACTGCTAGTTCTAGGGATATGGTGTTGGGCTATTTAAAACAGAGCAGAAGAGAAAGATTCAGAGGTGGATGGAGGATCGTCAGAGAATCGGGAAATAATTTCTTTTTGGTAATTGGACCAGTCAGCCAACTCATACTTCCATCTAGGTCGAACAGCTAAACTAGGAAGAGGTTTGTTAAAACCAATGAGAATCGGAAAATGATCGCTACCACAGCAGTCATTATGAACCTTCCATGTTAATCGTGGGGATGTATTCCACGAAGAGATTGAGAGGTCTAATGTCGTTCTATTTCCATTAGCAGGATTCAATCGTGTGTGGCTGCCATCATTCAGTAGTATGAGGTTCTGTTCTTCGATGAATTTTTCTAATGATTTACCTCTGGCATCGTTTCGCTGTCCACCCCATGAAGTAGAGTGGCCATTAAAATCACCTAACAAGATAACAGGGGATGGTAATTGATCAATTAACTGTTTAAGTAATATCTTCAGTTGGCATATGCTTCGTTTAGCGGGAGAAATGTAAATGGATACTATTGTGGCTTTGAGAGGAAAATCTATTTCCATTGCAATTACTTAGAGCGGAGTTGAGATTTGGATTGGACGATGAGGGATTTGGGAGTTAATTGCTATTGCTACGCCAGTTCTGTTGGAGTTTTCTAGTATATATAAATTATAACCTTCAAAAAAGTTAAGGTGAAAGTTAGATTCAGGGGCTAAAGTTTCTTGTAGAACTATTGCAATGGGCCTGTATTGTAAAATAAGCAATTGTAATTCAGATATTTTACTTTTCAAACCACATAAATTCCATTGCAAAGCAAGTGTTGATGAAGTGGAGGATGAATTGGGTAGAGATTGATCAGCTTTTTGGTTGGGTGTGTTGGTCATTGTGGGGTTGAGCGAAAGAGTGAAAAGTCGGGGTTGAGGTCAGAGGGTCCGGAAAAATGCATCCACTTGAGTTAATTTCGGGAGGTTTTTTGACTGAGGGAGGGGTAATTTCCGTTGTGTAATGTCGTTTGTGGGTAACCTTGGAGAATTGCACAATCTGGCTTGGAAGAAGTGTCACTTACCTGGGAGGGAGTATGCTCCGCTGCGGTTGGCTGGAGGCTCGAATCCGTTTCCATTTCGGATCCAGTTTCTACTTGTTTCGAGGTCTGGTTCCACTTGGCTCGCTTCTTCTCCTTTTTGCTGGAATTCTTCTTTTCGAGTTCCTCGATTCTAGAAGTCAGTTTGGCTATTGTTTCCGTCAGTTGTTCGATGAGCTTGTCCTTTTCTTTCATTTGTTGGGTTTCAACCGGAAATTCTCGGGCAGTCACTAGGCGTTGCTGAACCTGACTGACAGCAGCATAGGATCCACCACCAGCATTCATCTGTTTCACAGCCTCCTGATAATTGATGCCTTTGGTGAATCGTAGCCTCGTCAGATCCTTTTCCACCATGTAAGTTGGACAGTTCCGGCTCGTTGGACTGTGTTGGCCTGGGCAGTTGATACAGAAGGGGGTTTTTCTGTACATTCTTCTTCGAGATCGTGGATGTTTGAGCAGTTTCGGCATCTGGCAGCTCCTTTGCAGCGGAATTTCGAATGACCGTAGCCGTAGCACTTGTAGCAGTGCTGTGGATCAGTGGATCAGGAATCTTATTGATCTTGTTTCCGTCTTGCATCTGGGTTATCCGCTTGACTGCTACAATTCCATCCATGGCCATCCAGTTCAGTAGCTCCTCCTCACTCTTGTCCTGTACTTCACGGCAGGAAATGACACAACGCCGTTTGTTGAGGATAGGGTGCAGTTCAACTTTCACCGCTGTGCCGTCAAACAGTGCCTTCATGGTGAGCAGTTTCTTTGCTTGAACAGCATCACGTACACGAAGCACATATTTCGTGCCATTTGCTTCTGTTGTGGTGCTTTCGATGTCGCCGACGAGGTTCTGCATTGATTTTCCGACGATGAAAGGACAGAGTTTCTTCTGAGCATCAGTTGCTTGCAGTGATAGAATCTGCAGCTGCCCGATACCGACACCGCCCATCCATGCTGAAACCGTTGGTCTACCGTCCGTCGCTATGGGGGAAGCCCAGGGTCCCATCCCGAACCTGACGCCATGGTGCGTGGCTCACTGACCACCACTGAGTAAAGATTTTCTATAATTCACTACGGTAACGTGAAAAGTAACCACAATTGCGCACCAAAAATCTATCGCTACCACACTACCGAGAAAAGTGTCCTTTCACACGCACGCTCCTAAACGGAGGAGAAAACCGATAAAAAAGAAAATAAAAAATCGTAGAAAACACTCGGGGTAAAGCGCGTCTTAACTAAACGCCCGCTTGCTTACGAGTGACTGAATCATAATGTACTGCTAAGAGTTGTTATGTAATGGCGTCGGATACTTTTGCACGAAAGAAGGTGGTACCAAAGAAGGCAATTTAATACAAATTGCACCAAAGGGACGAAACCACAATAGTTAGTTTTAATTACTGCACGCTAGATGGATGATTTTCATAACAGAAATATGCGCTTATGTACTTGCCATCACCAGCAACTAATCCACTATGCACAACTAGGAACTAAAATGAACTCTACTAAATGGTCGGTCGGACGTGTTGCAGTTCGGCTCGAATTATCCGTTCTAGAATTTCGTTTGTTGGTTGTTCAACGTGCTTGTCATCTACTCCAGGATGCGGCATTTAATGAATGCTATGTTCAGCCGGGGCGTGGTAATTAAATTTCAATCAACACAAGAGAGAACTTCAACCAAACTCTTTAATTGGCTAACTGATTTGGTCGTCCTGAAAAGGACAGATTTACTTGACGGGGGAGAAACATGGTTCGCGATTGAACTTGGGATTTCTTCTTGGTTCAGCTTTTGACGTAGACTACGTCTTACGGCAAGGGTAGGGTGTCAATTGAAAATCTTTTTGACGTAGGACTTACGTCTCTCTTTTCTATTCCTGTATAGGGACGCCGTTCTAAAATTTCTGAAATCGCAAGCGTTACGCGGGTTTGGAGACTTTGAACGATAATATCTCTACTCTCTGGCCCACAGACATTTTACGATAAGTATTTCATTCGCAAGGTAGAACATCAACGCTGAATCCCGGTTGCAAACTTAATTCATAATGTTTGTTTAAACTAGTTAAAATGTACTTAAAAGAAAAATTTCTAAACGCACAACGCTATTGGTCGAAAATGACATCATGTTTGCGCCTCGCTCTGATTGGTTCATACTGCCACAGTTACCGTGCCAGCGAATTTCAAACATGTGGGGACGACCGACCAATCATCATTTCTCGCTGTGCATCCGCATGCGACAGACGTGCTTGCGGAGCACGTTGGTAGATAACGCCGTCCGTGAACACAAGAAGCCAAACCAAGAAGAATCATCCACGTCATCTGCAACTAGCGATCCGCAACGACCAGGAGCTGAACAAACTTTTCTTCGGTGTGACCATTTCACAGTGTGGTGTCCTGCAGCCCAAGAAGACTGAAGAAAATTTCAATCGCGAACCATGTTATCAACTAAAATCCGTCCTTTTCAGGACGATCAAATCAAGTTGCCAACTAAAGAGTATGGTTGATAGAAATTGCTCTTGAGCTCATCGAAATTTTCATTACCATGCACCGGCTCAATATGGCGTTGAAAAAGCCGCGTCTCGGAGAAAATGGCCAAATCAATCGCCCACATCATCTTCGTGGTCAAGTGGTTAGCGGCGTCGCCCGTCGTTCATTGCCATGAAGTGAGGGTTCGATTCCCGCTCCAGCCGGTGGAACTTTTTTGCAAAGCGAAGATGTCCAGTTTAATCCACTGGGTGTTAGGTTAAGTTGTTCGTTGTAATTCGCTCTATGGTCAATGTTCAGTGTGTACACTCTCGAGTGAAAGACGTTGCAAATGTCAATTTTTATCGTAGTATTACGTGCTGCCAAACACTCTAGGCCATCCTGCTGCCCAGGAAGACCGAGAAGAAAATTTCAATCGCGAACCATGTTCCCTCCGTTAACAACTAAAACCCTGTATTTTCAGGACGAACAAATAAATTTGCCAACTAAAGAGTATGTTTGATTGAAATTTCTCTTGAGCTCATTGAAATGTTCATTACCACGCACCGGCTCAACATGGCGTTGCTTGAAAAGCCACGTTCTGGAGAAAATGAGCAACATTTTTTTATTAGTATTCGTATATAAATCTCTATTTGCCATGTTAAAACTAGCAAGCACGTTGTACATTCAACAAACGAAATATTAACAGTTAATTTGAGCGGAACTGCAGCACGGCAGACCAATTATGTGTTTCACATATTCAGTGTAGGGGGTAGGTTAGCTTCATTGTAGTTCTTGTTGTACATAGGTTCATAGTGGATTAGGTGCAGATAATAGATTAGGTTAGTTGCAGGTAGTTTTAAAATGTGAGTTATATTTTTTTCTGGCCAATGTTTACAAACTATTGTTTGTATTGTTACTATTGTTATGCAGTTTCAGAAGCAAGTGTGTCTAAATCTCAACTCTCTTGGGATAGGGTTCTGAGGCCCTGACAAGGGCAGTTTTACTGTTGCCTGAGTAGAACAGATGCGAATTTAACCTCCGAAACCCCTGTTGCTCTAATGAAAACTAATGATTTTATTTCCACGCTGCTGTCTGGCGTAACAACTGAGGCCCGTCCCCTTTTGTAAAATTTGATTTGCATTGCCTTCGTTGAGAACCCCCTTCTTGTCATGTTATGATATATGCCATTATATAAAACAGGCCTGGCATTCCCGTTAAAACAATAAAGAAGAAGAATAGAAGGGCAGTTTTTCTGTTCACAATCATTCGTTATTGGATCATCGACACGTTCAGACGTGTGTATTCCGCTCTCGTGATAAAAAAGCGCTTTTCCGAGATGTTCCGAGTTTTTGGCCCTGATGCTGGAAATCGAGTAGACGCTGATGTGGCGCCTGACGTGGCTGGCACGTCCGCTAGACGAGGCAAGCGGAAGAAGCCCGACGTCGACGCTGACGTTAATCATCCCTCCGTAAACAACTAAAATCTGTCCTTTTCAGGACGACCAAATCAATTTACCGATTAAAGAGTATGTTTGATTGAAATTTCTCTTGAGCTCATTGAAATGTTTATTACCCCGCACCGGCTCGACATGGCGTTGCTTAAACTGCCGCGTCCCGGAGAAAATGGCCAAATCAATCACCCACATCATCTTCGTGCTCAAGTGGTTAGCGGCGTCGCCCGTCGTTCAAGCGGTTGTTGTCATGAAGGGTTCGATTCCCGCTCCAGCCAGTGGAACTTTTTGCAAAACGAAAATGTCTAAACTGGTCTACTTGGTGTTAGGTTAAGTTGGTCGTAATTCGCTCTACACCCAAACTAATAAAGTAAGATTGTTATACAATTTCGCTTGATTTTGTTCCATTTTTGCTATTGATCGTAAGTTGGATGAAAAATCTAACATTAGTTGTGGGCAAAACAGCAACAGCAATTCGCAATGAAAAATTGAACGTGTGCGTGAGATTGTTCGCAGTGATAGTTAGTTGATGAGTAAGAGATGAGTGTTCGAAAGTCAGATGTGGCTCACAAATTAAATCACACAATCACAAAAACAAATCTGCTAGCGCGGCGGCTCTTGATGGCAACCATTCAGCCACTTTGACAAAGTAAGAGTAGTTTAATAGAAACCCTACGGTTAGTTCACTTGACGAGGAACTCAGGGTACAGCAATGAAGCAAATGGACATATTTTCCACCAAGCTATGTGCAACCTGTCGCTAACAAACTTGCATGGCATGGCATTGTTTATTTCAGAAAACGCTTTGTCGATGATCAGTGAGAACAAACATAGAACACTTGACGGCGGCAATACAACAGTGGCCAATAGCGTTGCGGCATTTCGTGATATCGACTCATCCATATTGTATATTGTTGGTGTATGTTGGTGATGATTGAATATTGAGCCTACAGCGATAAAATTGTTTCGAGCTATTTTTGCTTGCCAGTCGCTTGCACACATTTGCATGGCTTCATTTGTACCATAAAACGCTTTGTGAATCAAAATGGGCGAAATTGCCTTTTCTGAATCATGCGGATTTCTCAAGATATCATAGTATAAACTGCAATTGCATTTTTTACCACCTTTTCAACTTTTGGGTATATGTTCAATCTTCAGTCTGTACAATCTCGAGTTAGAAACGGTGTAAATGCCTATTTTTATCGTAGTATCACGTGCCGCCAAACACTCAGGCTGTCCTACAGCCAAGAAAACTGATAAGAACATTTCAATCGCGAACCATGTTCCCTCCGTAAACACAGGATCCATTTCCCACTACCACCACCGCTTTTTTCCCACCATATTATTAATAAAAAAATCTATTTTACAAAAAACACACTCTCTCCTTTTTCCTAACTCAAAAAAAATAAATTCCACTTAAAAAATATATAAACGAACAGAGAGAAAACACCCCCCCCCCAAAAAGAGCCCCCATTTTTTTTTTGTCCCTTTTTTTCAAGAACAAAACACTAAAAAAACCATTTTTTAAAAAAAAAAAATCCCCCTTATCTTTTTTTGGCGCTGATTTAACAAACAAAAAATCATTAACAATAAATTCGAGCCCAACTGCAGTTTCTATAAATTTTCGTGGAGAACCAATAGCAGAAGAAGAACCGGAGACTCACACACCAATAGCATAGGGTTTCATGGTTCTACACCCAAAATAAAAAAGCAAGATTGTAATGCAATTGCGAATGATTTTGTTTCATTTCTCGTAATGGATCGTAACTTGGAGAAAAAATGCAACATTGGTCGTGGGCAAAAAAGCATCACATCAATTCGCTTTGAAAAATTCAATGTGTGCGTGGGTTGTGCAGTGTATTAGTTGTTGAGTCCGGACTGACAAAAAACAAAAATTCGAGTTGTTACCAGGATTCGAACCGTGGCCGCGAGCGTCGTGGCTCTACATAGTAATCATTCAGCTACTTTAACAAGTTGAAGTATATGGAATAAAAGCCGTGCATATGCTTCGATTGTCGAGGCACTCAGTGGTACAGCAACAAAGCAAATGTCGCTCG
Organism: Aedes koreicus; assembly: GCA_024533555.2. Lineage (NCBI taxonomy): Eukaryota > Metazoa > Arthropoda > Insecta > Diptera > Culicidae > Aedes > Aedes koreicus. The sequence continues at coordinate 20,699 of JAHHFK020002972.1, read as the reverse complement.
CACACACTTGCATGGCTTCACGTGGTGATCAAGAAGGGCACACTTGATGAGAGGGAGATGGGATTGCGATGACGAGTGAAAATAAAAATAGAACACTTGACAGCGGAATTACAACAGTGACCAATAGCGTTGCGGCATTTTGCGGTATTGTCTCACCCATATTGAACCATGGCTTCGTTTATACCATAAAATGCTTTGTGGATCATGTTGGGCAAAAGTGCGTTTTCTGAATCATGCAGATTTCTCAAGATATGATTGCAAAAACTGCAATTGCGTTTTTTGCCACCTTTTCAACTTTTGGGTGTATAGACTGAATAGAATATAGTAGAACTTTATTAATTCGATGACATCAATTTCTTCACATCAACAAGCAGTCCTACGTCAACTGTGCAGTTATGTCACTGACATAACTCACCCTTTCGTTTTTAATTTTCTCTTCGTTGAATACCTTGAGCATTGGGCACAATTTACAAATGGCTGCCGTCACAAAAAATTTAAACACCCTGGCTACGGACTTGGCTTTGAACTGTCATCAAACAGCTACTCATGATGAAGCTTGTGTTGCTTTAACATTCACTCGTGACCTGAGTTTGCAATGCAAGAGATATTTTGCATATTGAATCATCATCCAATGACCTTGATATTCAACCATTAAACACCTAGTAATGACAACCATTATCGTTATAACAATGAGCAAAACTATCATTGATTATTGAATTTATATTCCCTAACAGATCCTCAACCATCTTTTACGCCAACAGGATAGTGGCTCTCTCAACCATCATAGCAAATACAACTGTGGCCGAATCATCATTGAAACCAAACGGCCCTTTTCAGGGCAACCAAATACTTTCTAAAGAGTGCACAACAGAATTTTCTAACATACTTACCCAGATAACCAATAAGCATTAGCATATGCAGTAAATCAACCCTTAATCTGCATTCCAGATGCTACAAGCATTATATTAGCATTATATCAGCATCTTGAATGCTATCTGTTGTAAAGTTGCATTTCAAATGCTTGTAGCCTGTAATAAGTATATCGAATGCAAAATAGCATTAATGAAGCATTATCATGGCATTGCAGTAAAGCAGCCGTATATTGGGCCAAAAGTGGCATTTAAGGCGACTTAATTGCTTAATAGGCTGCCGCAAAGGCGCTTTGGAACTGCTTATTGGTTACCTGGGTACTATCTTATGCTGGCATAACGATCTATGAGTACTACACCCACGCTATTTGGATCAGACTACACCTTACGGCAAGGGTAAGGGTCAAGAAAATTTGAAAATAACTGAAACACTTTGCACCCAAATATATTTATCATTTATCATTTCTCGATAGATTTTTGAGATTTTTGCTTTAATCAATTGGAAATTTTCGTGACTGATAACTATCAAAACTATCATTGATAATTTACTTTGAATTCCCAAACAGACCCTGAACAATCTATAACGCAACAAGGATAATGGTCTCCAGCTGGTCGGTCATACACACAATCACTACAGCCCTTTCATCATACCAATATTCAAATCAAATATCCCTTTCCACGGCTGCCAAATATTTTCTGAGCAGCAGATCATAGAATATTCTAACATACTTACAAACTTACTTATGCGAACCCAACGTTCCATTAGGACAGTACTTGCGTTGTAATGATCCGCTACGAAACTAACAAAACTAATCAAATGGCTTAACGTAGTCTACGTCAACCGGTCGTGTGTTATACACAACCCCACTGATTTTTTACGCTTCACGACTGCCGTAAGACTGAATTAAAATGCGAAGGTGTTCCCCTTATATAACATTCATAACTGCCTAGGAGACGTTCCTTACTTGAATATGAAGTCTGTGCTAGGATTATACTGTGTATTTGGTAAATTTACTTTGAAAAATCGACATTATTAGACATCACCTTGTATTTACGTTATTTTCAATAGCCTAATTTTGAAAATCAATCAATTCCAATTGATGCGTAGAAATATTCCAGATAGATTGGTGCAAAGATTTTGAAAATCGGTCATGAAATGAATTATTTATTAACGTTCAAAACCTAAAAATATTTCGCTCCAAATTTTTGTACTCGCAACGTGTACCCCTGTATTAAAAACAAAGATGTAGTCCTACGTCAAAATTGACATTAACAACGTCTTCCACTCGAGATTGTACAGACTGAACATTGACCATAGAGCGAATAACAACGAACAACTTAACCTAACACCCAGTGGATTAGACTGGACATTTTCGTTTTGCAAAAAGTTCCACAGGCTGGAGCGGGAATCGAACCCTCACTTCATGGCAATCGCTTGAACGTCGGATGACACTGCTAACCACTTGACCACGAAGATGATGTGGGCGATTGATTTGACCATTTTCTCTGGGACGCGGCTTTTTAAGCAACGCCACGTTGAACCGGTGCGTAGTAATGAACATTTCAATGAGCTCAAGAGAAATTTCAATCAAACATACTCTTTAATCGGTAAATTGATTTGATCGTCCTGAAAAGGACGGATTTTTGTTATTTACGGAGGGAACATGGTTCGCGATTGAAATTATCAGTCTTCTTGGTCTGCAGGACGTTTGGCAGGACACCACTCTGTGAAATGGTCACACCGGAGAAACATTTTTTTTCACCTCCTCGTCGTTGCGGATGGCAAGCTGCAGGTGACGTGGGATGATTCTGGTCTTCTTGTTTTCACGGGCGGCGTTTTCTACCAACGTGCTCCGCAAATACGTCTGTCGCATGCGGATGCACAGCGAGAACTGATGATTGGTCGGTCGTCCCCACATGTTTGATTAACCAATAAGAGCGTGGCACAAATATGATGTCATTTTCGACCAATAGCTTTGTGCATTTAAACATTTTTCTTTAAAGTACTTTTTAATTAGTTTAAACAAATGTAATGAATTTAGTTATCAACCGGGATCCAGCTTTGATGTTCTACCTTTCGAATGAAATACTTATCGTAAAATCTCTGTCGGCCAGAGAGGAGATATTATCGTTCAAAGTCTCCAAACCCGCGTAACGCTTGCGATTTCAGAAATTTTAGAACGGCGCCCCTATACAGGAATAGAAAAGAGAGACGTAAGTCCTACGTCAAAACGAAAGGATGAGTTATGTCAGTGACATAACTGCAAAGTTGACGTAGGACTGCTTTTTGATGTGAAGAAATTGATGTCATCGAATTAATAAATTTTTACTATATTTTATTCATTCTAAATAACCATGAGACCTTCAGTGAGACCCTGGCTGATGAGAACCACGAGTGCATGGCTTAATTGTTAATACTATTGCGTTTATTGAATTTTAACGTGCTTGCTAGTGTTAACATGGCGAATAGGGATTTATATATGGATACTAAGCAAGATTTTAGGCCATTTTCTCCGTTCGCGGCTTTTCAAGCATCGCTATGTTGAGCCGGTGCGTGGTAATGAAAATTTTGATGAGCTCAAGAGAAAATTCAATCAAATATACTCTTTAGTTGACAAATTCACTTGGTCGTCCTGAAAAGGACGGATTTTATTTGTTTACGATTCCCTCCGTATTCACGATTCACAATTGAAATTTTCTTGTCGATCTTCTTGGGCTGCAGGACGGCCTGGGTGTTTAGCAGCACACCACCCTGTGGAATGGTCAAACAGGAGAAGTTGATTCAGCTCCTCGTCGTTGCGGACGGCTAGCTCTGTTTAGTTGGCCTTCCAGAGCGGACGGTGAATGCGCTTGTCCTTACGGATGCAAAGCGAGAACTGATGGTTGGTCGGACGTAACCAAATGTTTGATAATTGCAGGCACGATAACTGTGACAGTATTAACCAATCAGAGCGTGGCACAAATATGATGTGATTTTCGATCAATAGCTTTGTGCGTTTAAACATTTTTCTGTAAAGTACTTTTTAATTAGTTTAAACAAATGGAATGAATTTAGTTATCAACAGGGATCTAGCTTTGATGTTCTACCTTTCGAATGAAATATTTATCGTAAAATTTCTGTAGGCCAAATAGGAGATATTATCGTCCAAAGTTTTCAAACCCACGTAACGCTTGCGATTTTAGAAATTTTAGAACGGCGCCCCTATACAGGAATAGAAAAGAGAGACGTAAGTCCTACGTAAAAAAGGAACAGCATATGGGAACGTAACTCAATCTTGCTTCTACTTATTCGTTTCCCAGTTGGCAGGTAGGAATTGCAGATACTGGCCAAAGGCTGAGGACCACGGTGATGTATGTTATACCTGTAAGTACGCGAAGTGTGATAAGCATTGTCTAAACATTTGCTATTCATTATATTATGCACCCAAATTAACTATCACTGTGATTGTCCTATTTACACTAACGGATAACCGCTTTGGTCATGGGTCTTCTTCGTACGCAGGAAGAAACAATTATGTTTTACAAATTTGAAATCGACAAACCGTTCCCGATAACGGTACATACCTTACGTACCCATAGGAGGCTCATAAACCAAAGTCAATGGCACTTCTCACTTCGTCAATGTTTGCTAGGCCAAGTGTGTAAGATGCAACGGTATTTCCAGAACAGAATCGCCTAATTCAATCTAAATAGGCAATAAATTTTGCACGTTGCTTTCAGATTATCGACCTTGTGCTTCGTACCTGGTTCTGCTGATTCAGACGGTGTGAAAAGCGTGTGCTCCTTCCTGGGGCGTGACGTATCACAAACTGGTGGCGACAGCGATGGTCGGACGGACGTGTGGATGAAAATTTCACCAGGGCGCTAATCCGTGAACTAGAAAATCAATTCCATCGCCATAAATCAGCCGAATCTTTCCGTCTGCATGTTGAAAGGCTGCTGAAATCCATCAAAATCGGGTACTAGTGAATGGTTTTGCCGAGACGAAGTCGATCTAAAAATATCAATGCAGTATGCATACTTATTGGAATCGGTTCTATTTTATACGAACATGTGTGATCGGGTTGTCATTTCCAGTGGTTTGTAAATAGTTTAGGTACTGCTGCATTGGTCACATGAAGTCTGAATAGGAATGGTTAGTGGTTTTTCTTTGGTAAATCGATCATGTTGTTATTGATGTTACAATAGAACCAGTTAAATATAAATGGTTCTAGCTAGGAATGGCTAAAAATCTAATGCTAGCCAGCCAATGCCGGAGTATGTGATTTTCTGTTGGCATTCGAAGTTTAATTAATACTCTCTTCCATCAGGACAGATTTGATATATTACAGACATTTAGAGCGGAACATTTGCCTTCCTGTAAGCCGAAATGGGCCAGAGGCTGCAATGTTTTCTGGTTCGCTCTGTCACTTCAAAAAACAAAAATCTCTAAAACTACTACAACTCCCATTATGAAATTCAGCTCCCCACATGGATTGGCACTTCAATACACGAATGTGTTGATGTTCCCGGTATTTATTTTCTGGAAAATTGGGAGTACTAGATCGCATAGCAACCGTTAGCTCCCGTTCGTCCCAATTCACATATTTAAGTTTACCCAACACTGATGACTTTAATAAAAAGGCTTATATTGATAGCTTGTAACATTGGTTCCCCTTAGTTCCATTCCAGCCGAAAATTGTTAAGTTTATGCTTATTTTGCTGACATTAGCAGTGACAAAAAATCAGTGGTATTAGAGGCATAACTGGTTTCAGCATCAAGTTCGAACGAGGAAAAGTTTTTGTTTGTTTAAGTGTTCGTTAGCTACTTGCGGTTTTACTTTTGAAAAAAATATGATGTACGCTTCCGATCATATCTCCTCCGGACAACCTGTTTATTGCCTTCTAGAGTGTCCGACGAGGAAGCCATTCGCGACGTGTAATAGTCTGAGAATCCATCAAATGTATGCACATAGAGGATTCAAAAAGTGCATAGAAACTTCAACTGTTTCATCATGTTCCTGTATGAAGGGCCAAAAACGTATTGTGGGCCCGTGAGCAGATACACTAACGCGTAACCCAAACCACACTAAAACCGAGCCCTCGCCTAGTTAAAAGTCGCACTAGATGGGGAGTAGAGTCCGCCCTATATTCACGAAATGTTAACAACACTCAAGTAAGTCATGATTAAGGCCTAAAAGCCAATAGTAAACAATGACTTTAATTGTTGATATTTCACGAATTACAGGAGTCAAACGATATCCAACTACACCACATGGTAGAGCTAACATTCCTCTACCAGATGTTGCTTGCAATTCACAAGAGTGTATTGAGATAAGTGAGAAATCAACGTTTAAAATCAATGTTTACAATCGGCGTTTAGGCCCTAATAATGAATTACTCGGGAACAGAAAGTTGGCAGTCGCACTCTTCCAATCCAAATCACTTCAATCGGGTTCTCTGATGGTCCCTCCTTTCAACCTTACAACACCTTCATGGTGTTGTATAGATAATAAAAAAAAATTCTTATAATGAAATACTAAATCATATACCCATAATAATAATAAACCAATATTGATCGTCAATCAGTGTGGACGCATTTTTAATTCGCTCCTGACCACGCGGCTTTGGTTTGTTTGTTAAAACATTTTTTTTTTTTTTTTGCATACGTTTCGTGTTTGCTCGCGTGTGGTTTTTAGCAAATACGTTCAGTTAAAATGACCTGTGAAGTTTGCTCTTTGGACTCTTCCACCGATTCCGTTTTGTGGTCATGTGTTGGATGTTCCCGAAAATTTCACGCCGCTTGCGTAGGTGTAGTCGTGCAAAAAAGCTCGCTTCGGAAGAAGGAGAAAAAAGTGGACACTTCGTCTTATGTACTCCCGTGCTGCAGCTCGTGTCAAATTCTAATCACGGAAAATTTTGAATTTAATGTGCTTGTAGAGCAGCAGGCAAAATTGGCTGATCAAATTAATAAAAACACCGAGGTAATGCACCGCTCTACAGTGCATCAAAATAATGTAACCATAATCCACGACGCGGTGGACCGCCTTGAAGTTTTACTCGTTGATGCACAGAAACAGCTGATGGCATCAAACAGTGGCGGTAATATAAACACAAGTACTATCAAGAACCATGTGACATCGTTATTTAATATTGCGATGCAAGAAACCAATCAAAAAATGCATGCGATGATGTCAGATATAGCGAATGGATTAAAATCTTTTAAAGACGAAATAACTCAAGTCAGCAGCATAGCCGTAAACATAGCATCTGGTTCTCCCATGTGCAACAACCCGATGTTAGGGGTTGAAATAATGGACGAGCTGAAATCTTTATCAGCTAACATTAACTCAATTGAGTCAAAAATTATCAGTAGCTCTCCAGATAGTATTGATTCACTGGAATATGAGCTAAGTAATATGAACCCTATCCAGGTAGTTGTTCAGTCAGGCTGGCGTCTTCTTGGGACAAGAAAGGTATGGAAAGCTGACTGGACAGATTACGACAAACGTAAATTGTATCGAAAAAAAAATTAGTGGGGTTGTGTTTAACACACGACCGGTTGACGTAGACTACTTTAAACCGTCTTATTAGTTTCGTTAGTTTCGTAGCGGAACATTCATAAAAAAATAATGAATTTTAACAGACGCATACAATTCCCATTTGTTCAATTGCAAGCCAAAACAAGCGTAAACATAGAAATTGTTCGCAATCTTTCATACAAAAGACCCGATTTGAGCGATATAAGGTTTATATTTAAATGAAATATTCCATGAATTTGTGTCAAATCTAGCATCCCCTTTATATGCATTAGATAACGCAGAAAATTATGTTTATTTCAAACTGTGTTGCAACGCAGGCGCTGTTCTTATGGGAAGTTGGGTTAGCTAAGTAAGTGAGTAGGTATGTTAGTACATTCTATGGAAATTAGAAAATTCTATTGTACTCTCTTTAGAAAGGTTTAAATCATGATACGGCCTCGAGTTAAAGGCCCTTCTCCAGCGTCTCAACGAGTAGATGACAACGCTCTGGCTGCTTTCAGTTTCGCCCGATAACCACGAGCTCGCTCGGCATCGGTACATGGTCTTTTCGGAGGATTTTCCGTGTGTTCGATCTTAACGCACTTCCAAAATTTACGCATACGGTTGGCCCCAAAACGATTAGGCATTGCATTTATTCTCACTTTCACAGTTTCGCAAAAATTTATTTCTTCTTAGCAGTAAAATACAATCTAACGCGAATCGTTAACACAACAGAATAACTATTCATAACAGTACTAATTGAAATGTGCAGAGAATGTTACTTCGGAGTATCATGTTCGAGAATCAAAACGTTGTCGGTGATGGAGTTTCTTGATACTTGCCGGAACGCAACATTCTTTAAAATTTTCCAACGCCAATGGTTCAATATGTACACAAAATATATTCATCTTTTATTTGTAAAATTCTAAATACTTGAGTAAATTAAATGGCAGTCGTTAAAACCTCTAGTTGAAAGAAGCAAAAATTTCAAAAACAAATTAATCAAGAAACGATCGAGATATTAGCGTCCGGTGTTTCAATATTTCGTGACGGTAGCCATTCATAAATTGTACACAATGCTCAAGGTATGCAACGAAGAGAAAAAATAAATTGCTGCCAATTAGCAGCAGGAAGTAATATTACAAAAATTCCAATCAAACAAACTCTCTCAAAATTGAATTAGTTGTCCTGAAAAGGACGGATTTAAAACTTTCCGCAATTGAATTAAAACCTTCTCGGTCTTTTGAAGAAGCAGGTTATTTCAGCCGTTGTACGTTGCGCCTTACCAAAAGATGGCTAACATTAAGATCACTCACACAAGCACCTTATTTCGCTTCCACGTGGTTGCGCCCATCGGCTGGCAACCGACTGCATAATTAATGGCTGCCTAGCAACGGTTGCCTAGCCAACGGCTTGCTAGCAGCAGCCTGCAGAGCAATCAGCTATATGAACCAATGGTTGGTCGCCAGTGCACCCTCTAGGGTACTTGCAATCGCCATTCAACGTTGGCGCCTTGCCGCTCCGTACTGCCTCATTGCTGGTTCATTGCTCCGCAAAGCTACGGTACTGCAATACGAATAAGAAAATTTGCGAAGTTGTACCCGTTTTATATCGTTCACTGCTGCATATGAGACCTCCCTTGCTCACATTTGAAATCTTTGATAGAAAAGTACTGTTCATTTAGTAAATTTAGCCTGCAAACCAAAATAATAAGACATCACCTTTCATTTTCGCTATTTTCTATAGTTTAACATTGTTAACGGATACGTTTTGATAGTTGAATTGATACGCGGGAAAATTTACAACCGATTGATGTAAACATCTTGAAAGTCTATCGAGCATTTAAAAAATTATAAGCGTTTAATTTGTAACGATATTTTGTGACGGACGCTTACTTTTAGATTTTCAATTGACACCCTACCCTTGCCGTAAGACGTAGTCTACGTCAAAACAGCAAAAACAGGCTGAAGTTGCGAAGAAACGTAAAAAGCAGGCGAATAATAACATCACACATCACAATCGTATATATGATCGCAACGACAATAGGAACCACTGCAATAGCTATAATGAAAACTACGCAACCACCAACCATTGCAACTATAACAATACCAACAGCAACAACAAATACAACCAACTTCCACCCGACCGCGAGCTTCTTGCTACTGCAAAGGATCGTTTCTCCAGACCTCCACCTAGCCATCGAACAATCAACTTTCAAAGAGGTGAAATACTAAACCCGTACCCGGCCGGCGATGCACCATCCTTTCCGTCACCTTCCGCTCCTGCACATTTAACCATTTGGAATGCTCCGGGGGCCCTCTCGGCTGCACCTTGCGTGGCATGCACATGTAAGCATTCGTGTTTCCCCTTGAATTGACGGACCCCTTGGAGGAGGACAATAACTTTGATGAACCCGAAGATGATATGCTGAATTTGACGTCTTCTCTTAATCAAGGAGAGGTAAATAGCTTAAGTAACTTTAATCTGTCGACTATCATTAATTTAGATTATGATGAAAAGGTAATTAATTCCAATAGTTTTAGTTTTTCGACTAACATAGTGCCACACATAACCGAGCCTCAAAAACATGAAAGCAAAGAAGTAATAATTTATTGTCAAAATTTTAACAGAATGAAAAGTGCAATTAAAGTGAACGAAATTTATAAACAAGTTGCTGCGTGCAATTTTACAGTAATTTTAGGAACTGAGACGAGTTGGGATGCCGGAATGTATAACGAAGAAGTTTTTGGCAATCTGTTTAACGTTTTTAGAGATGATCGCGATAAATTGTTATCCCAAAAAAAATGCGGTGGAGGCGTTTTAGTAGCAGTTAGTGTTAACTATGAATCGGAACAAATTTTATCATACAAGTGTAAGGAGTTTGACCATGTATGGGTAAAATTTCTCATCGGAGGCCAAATTCACATTTTAGCGTCAGTATATTTCCCCCCAGAACACGCGAGGAAAGAGTCCTATGAAATTTTTTTTAGTATTGCTGGTGATATTGTTTCGAAATTTGATTCTGAAGCAAATGTTCACATATACGGAGATTTTAACCAAAGAACAGCCAATTTTATTGTTGATGACGAAAATGAATCTTTCTTGATACCAATTGTAGGGGACAACGAAACGCTTCATACTCTGTTTGATAGTAGTGCTGAATTAGGGCTACATCAAGTAAATACCGTGAAAAATAAAAACAACTGCTACTTAGATTTGTTATTTACAAACATGTCGGACGATTTTTGCGTATCCGAGTCATATTCGCCCCTTTGGAAAAATGAAGCATTTCACACTGCTATTGAGTACTCCGTATTTATACACGAAAAAAAACCAACGATGGATAACAATTTCACCGACTCATTCTATGATTTTAGCAAAGCAAACTATGCAGTAATCAAACATAAATTAAATTGTGTCGATTGGCAAATTTTAACGCGTAATCATGGCATAGAAAAATCAGTGGATGCATTCTACGAAATAATGTATGATATTCTAGAACAAACAGTCCCCAAAAAGCGAAGGAAGAAAATCAATAACAAAGCGCCAGAGTGGTTCAATAGACAGGTAATCAATCTTAAAAATAGGAAGCAGAAAGCACATAAAGCGTATAAAAGAAATAAAAGTGATGAAAACCTCTCAATCTACCTGGCCATATGTGATCAGCTAAATCTTGAAATATTAAAAGCATACAAAGAACACAACACAAAAATAGAAAATAATATTAAATCGGACCCTAAATACTTCTTCAAACATGTTAAAGAGAAACGAAAATCTCAGAGCTTTCCATTAAAAATGCATCTAGGTGACAAAAGTGGTAATACTTCTAATGAAATTTGTGACTTATTTGCTGATTTCTTTCAGGACGTCTATACATCTCATGATGATAGAGAGCGTGATCATCAATATTTTTCGTACCTCCCTGAACCAATGAAAGATATTTCAGTTTTAAGTTTATCCGATAAAGAAATCTTATATGCTCTTGAAACATTGGATGTCTCAAAGGGTGCTGGACCAGATGGTTTACCTCCTTTATTTCTCAAATCGTTTTCGAAAGAATTAGTTAAACCTTTATTTTTGCTTTTTAATTTATCATTGAAGTCCAGTATTCTTCCTACCATTTGGAAGAAATCATTTTTAATTCCGATTTTCAAAAGTGGTAAAAAATCTGATATAAAAAATTACCGTGGGATTGCTATTCTATCTTGCATCCCTAAACTATTTGAATCCATTATAAATGACAAAAAAATTTCTCAAGCTAAAACATTGATTACTAATAAGCAACATGGTTTTGTAAAAGGGAGATCAACATCTACTAACTTGATAAGTTTCTTAACATTTTCGTTAAACGTAATGGATAAAGGTAATTATGTAGAAGCATTATATACCGATTTTAGTAAAGCTTTTGACAGAGTAGACATACCTTTGCTGATTTTTAAGTTATCAAGGTTAGGATTTAATCCAAGATTACTGAAATGGATCGAGTCATACTTGACAACAAGAACGCAAAGAGTACGACTTAACGGCAATCTCTCTAAAATAGTAAATGTTACATCTGGAGTGCCACAAGGTTCACATCTTGGCCCCTTATTATTTGTTTTATTTGTTAACGATGTAGAAAAAATTTTGAAAGTCCTTCAAGTCTCAGTATATGCAGACGACATGAAACTGTTTATGGAGATACAAAAACCACATGATCTTGATATTTTTCAACACGAAATTAATAATTTTTACACCTGGTGTAAAAAATGCTTGTTAGAACTTAACGTTAAAAAATGCACCTCTATATCGTTCACGAGAAAGCATTCCATAACACAAAATACAGTCTCTCTAGGTCAGATAGCAATTGAAAGATGTCATCAAATTAGAGATCTAGGAGTTATACTTGACTCTAAGTTATCCTTTGCTGATCACTACAATAGTATCATCTATAAAGCAAATAACATGCTTGGGTTTATTAAAAGATACAGTTTGCATTTCAACGACCCTTACACATTAAAAACACTTTATGTGGCATATGTGAGGCCCATACTAGAATACTGTAGCGTTGCTTGGGCTCCATATCAAGAAACATATGTAAATCGTATAGAATCGGTTCAGAGACAATTTGTGTTGTTTGCTCTAAGAAAATTAGGTTGGACACGTCTGCCATTACCATCATATGAGTCGCGATGTTTGTTGATTAATTTAGAAGGACTTCAAAGGCGAAGAGAGTTCGCTATGATAGCTTTCATAGCTGATGTTATTGAGCAACGAATAAACAGTCCAGAAATATTAGCAAACTTAAATTTTTATGCTCCTAGTCGCTCTCTAAGAAATAGAAATTTATTTTTTATTAACAATCAAAGAACGAACTATGCCAAAAATGCTCCTTTAAATAGAATGATGTCCTGCTTCAACACGTATAGCGAAACGGTTGATATCACAATGAATAAAAATGCACTTAAAAAGCTTTTTTTTGTTAGGCTAACTAGACATTAGTTAATTAAAAACTCTTAGATGTTAAGCAAAATGTAACAAGGTCTACGAAATGATTGACGACAAATAAATAAAAAATTTATCACATGTCTGAAGATTGTGGTCCTGCTGCAAATGTATTCGGACTTGCGTATCCTTTATAAACCAGAAAGACAATGCATCATAGCCTCGAGAAAACAATAACTTAAAATTACTATACAGCACTCGCGAATTCCATGAATGAACTGAAATTATATACCGTATAAAGAATATTATGTGATATAACCTCAATGGAACTGACTCTTAGCTTCGGTTCTTGACAAAGAATCCCTACTGAGTCCTTGCGGCACGTCAATCCGGCCAGTTCAGCGCGAGGGAGATACATCTATGTACTATGTGTACGCAAATCATGTTGGCCTCTCCGATGGAACTGCTGATGTGATTTGTGCCGTACAAGATCAAGATTGTGCGTGCATTTCGTGCACAACTTCAAGTAAATTTTGGTTATGCGGTGCACATTGTGAGTGCAAAAAGTTGAACATTTCCACAATGTTTGCACCAATCGATCGGGACATTCAAAACATTAAACTATATTAAATAACGCATATATGATGTCTTATAATGCCGTTTTGCTGAGTAAATTTACTAAATGCCCAGTATTTTACTATCACAGACTTCAAATTTAAGTAAGGAAGGTCTAATATGCAGCAGTGAATGAAACATAAAGATTATACCTTCGCGAAATGCTTCATTCCGGGATGTATGACCACCTCAGTTTAAGTCCCGTATAACAACAAAGAGGAAGAAGATGATGAAGAAATGCTTCATTCATTCGGCAGCCTCGGAGCAGATCGGTGCGACAATGCGCCAGTATTTTATTGGCAGCTGGTGATTACGACTTAGCTGCCATACTTCCAGAGCCCACGCAACGAACTCCTCGCGGGGGACACCGGCCTCGATCAGCATGTCCATTGTGAGCTTATGAGCTTTGCATACGTCAGCGATCAAGGTAGCTGACGCAGCCCCGCCATCGATGTCTGCTCGATAATCCAGTTGATGGGTGCGATGCCTGAAACGCTTCCATGATAATACCGCGCCAGAAGGTTATTGTACATATCATAGCTTGAGGAAGAACCATCTGCCACGAATTCGGAATAAACAAGGCTTCTGACATCATGCGAAATGATAGTTTTGTCCAATTGGATGCGGCATTCTTGTTCAAGTTGTCGGAGGCGGCTGGATACCCATGTCTGCTCCATCGTTCCTATCTTACACAGGGAGAACAACGCTCCTATCAAATACGAGTTCGCTCGCTTAGCTTACGATATAGCCATCGTCGACTACGGCGACCAGATGAAACCATCTTAGTTTCTCCGCCAGGGTTAGATCTGTCCATCTAGGTGGCTACTCTTCTTCAGTAAGGATGCCTACGGTGAAATTTGGTTGAATTTTAATATCGTCCTTAAGGGCAAGATTACAGAAGTTCTAGATAAGTTGCCTTGAGGCATTGTTGTCGAAACGTGGGATCATGTAATGCAGTTGGCCCAAATAATATGCTCCTCGCAAAGTCACCAATCATCTCACCGACTTGCTGATTCCACGAAGTCATCATATTGGCTTAAAACAAATATGGGACTGACTCGACTCAGGATAATATTCACTTAACCGTATTCCGCTGCAGGTAGTTCTTCTATGGTCGTCGGCAAGTGTGGCAACCGTAACGCTAGTACACTCATGGTTGTAGCTTTCACTTTCAGGACATTCATATCCTCATGGTTTGAGGCCTCGCATGGGATGTAGTGTTTGGCATAGTGTATTCTAGATAGGTCAATTTACGCCCAGGATTGTTCTTTGTTACGAAGCATGCAGCTAGTGACGATCGTGAGAACCTCTGCCATAGCGAAGCTCCCTGGGTTAATGTCCAGAGATTGGCAGAGTTCGCTTATCTTGCCATAACTTGCGAGTTGATTTTCCACAGAAAAAGGAACGTGGGTTCATGATGATGAGCCGTAACTGATACACACGAACCTTTATTTTATCAACCCATTATTATAGGTTAAAGTTTTGCAATTTGGGCTCAAAAATGCACCATTCACAATGATATGATTGATGAATCGAGCTATTGGTTTTGACCTAGAACCTTAAGTTTTCATATACCTAGATGAAATTGTCATAGTAAGTGAAACTCTCGATGAGCATTTCTAACTGTTAAAGGAAGTTGCGAGTCGATTGAGGAAAGCAGAACTAACGGTATTTAGGATACTTACTCACCGAAAATGGACTCAGCATTGAAAACAGTAAACTTGAACCGATTTTTAACGAACCACGACCAAAATATGTAAGACAACTACATAGATTGATGGGACTTATGGGTTTCTATCAGAAATTCATTCCTCGCTACAGTAATCTCACAGCTCCAATTACTGATTTGCTAGAAAAAGTCAAAGAAATTTAGATGGTCGGATGCAGCAGAGGAGGCGCTTGTTCAACAGAAAGCGGTTCTAACATCAGCATCAGTTTTAGCAAACTCAGAATACTCTCGCGTCCGTCTATAACTGAGACCAATTATATGTACAATAACCTTCTGGCGGGGTATTATTATGGAAGCTCTTCAGGCATCGCACCCATCATCTGGATTATAGTTCAGATATCGATGACGGGGGCTGCGCCAGTCACTTTGATCGCTGACGTACGCAAGGCTCATAAGCTCATAAGCTCAACTTAGTCATGCTGATCCAGGCCGGAGTACCCCGCGAGGAGTTCGTTGCGTGGGCTCTGGCATTATGTCAGCTAAGTTGTAGCCATGGTTAACTCACCGATTTATAGCGCTTAAGTAAATTTTCTGCCTAGCCAGCCGCTTGCTAGCAACTGTCAGCAGTTTAAATTGAGCAGAGGACTATAAATGGTGGCATCCACTCAAGCACACAATCTTTTACCAAGCTACCCCAGTGCGGTGTAGGCAAGTAACGAGAAGGGTACATATGAACATATGTCTTTTACACTTCCTAAGAAGATTGATTGGTGTGTTAGGAGTTAAGCAAGTGAGAATCAAATCCGTCATTTTGCTGGTGTTTTCGCCAGCCTTTATCAGCAACCCTGTTTCCATCTCAAGATGGGAATTGGCATCGGTTTCCACTGGTAAAATAATAGCTACATCTATCTTCAATTCTGCATACTGTCGCAGTAGTTGTTATACTGTTTCGCAGTGGTTGAGCTTTATGTGTGTTACCTCCTCGACAATATTTGCATGTGTATATGTATGTGTCCATGAGTGTGTATGTATGTATGTTTGCGTGTCTATATCTGAGACGCTACAAAGTAAGGCGTGTTTCTCAGATAACACTGGACCGATTTGCATGAAACAAACGTCAAACGGATAGTGCTAGTGATCTCATTTAACACTATTGATTTTTTTTGGAATCGGTTCACCAGCTCCGGAAATATCTCGGAAACGCAATTTAGTTTTAGTTTTTCAGTATCTTCCAGGAAATTGCACCCTTCAAAAACACCATTGACACTGTGCCACTGGATTGATAATTTAGTAATATTTATTATATGTTATCTTACACTTCTTGACATTATAATTTAGGCAACTGTTTGCATATTAAGGACTTTCAGACCTCCATGTTTTTGAAAATGCCTCTAGCATTTTCATATTTGATATTTCACCTGACATCCTCGTCGCCCCCTATAAACCCTAACGCGATAAAGTTTCACGACCACGGGGTTGAAGCACCCCATTTAAATTTGGCTAACCTTTAGAACATGGAATTTGCTCAAAACAATTAACAGAATTTTGTAAACTTTGATATCCATTCACAGTTCCGAGAAATCATAAATCAATTAAAGATTTATTCATAAATATCTCAAGAAAATGGCGGTCATGTGACATTAGACCTTAATTTATATAAATAAGTAGAATATCAGCTACGCATCATTTTATTTATTTATTTATAGTTGACAAATGCTTAGATACACCGTAAGACCATGAATGAGCTTCGATTTTCCCGTTCAGTATCTTTTATCGAACTATCAATACCATATAAGACTCAGTAATCTAGTTTGCTGAATTTTGGTTAGTTAATCACGGGAATTTAGAATAGGAATGCAAAACAAAAAAATCACACCACCCAACACCCCCCCCCAAACCCCCACAAAACTTAGAGCGAATTGTTTCCCCTCTCTATACACACAACGGTGTTTTCGACAGCGCAGCACGGTTTCTTGAAAGGAAAGTCAGTAGTGACGAACCTGTGTGAGTTCAGTTCTTTGGTCACGGAATATATATCCCAAGGATATCAAGTCGATTGCGCCTATACGGACATGAGCAAGGCCTTCGATGCGGTGGGAATAGATAGCATAATGCGTGCGGTAGCGGATTTCGGCATCAACGGAACGTTATTCGAATGGATTAGGACATATCTCCAGAACAGAATACAATACGTCAATAGTACTCAACAACAAATCCAGTTCCTTTGGCGTTCATTCAGGAGTTCCACAGGGTAGCCACCTGGGTCCACTGCTTTTTGTCATGGTTATGAACAAATTGCCCTCATTCATGACAAAGGCAATAGTCCTCATCTACGTGGATGATGTGAAAATATTTTTGCCAGTGAAAGCCATCGATGATTGCCTCTTACTTCAACAGGACTTGCAAAATTTCGGAAGATTTGTTGGTGAAAACGGACTTAGCGTAAATCCAAGCAAATGATCCACAATGACGTACACCAGGAGAGTTCAACCGATAATTTTTGAATACAAGTTGGGGAGTTCGCCCTTGCAACGAGTAGAGAACGTTCGGGACTTGGGCGTAACGATGGATTCATCGCTAACATTCAATGGCCATATCAACAGAGTTGTGAAGGAAGCGTTGCAACTTTTCGCATTCACTAGACGCTTTGGACGAGACTTTGCTGATCCCCATGCAATCCTGACCATCTACATAAGCCTTGTTAGGACTAAACTAGACTTTGCAAGCGTGGTGTGGCGACCACAATATAAGGTGCACATTCCAAGGCTGGAGGCAGTTCAGAAGAAGTTCCTGAAATTTGCTTTGAGAAACCTTGGATGGATTGGAGATCAATTGCCAGCATATGAAGATCTCTGTTGTCGGGTGGACCTGGACACAGCCAGGAGTAGACATAAAATCTCCGACATAGTTTTGTTCTGCAATATTTTGAGTGAACGAATAAAAAGTTCGTTCCTTCAAGATCGGATCACTTTCAATAGAAGTCCAGTTTCTTTACGTCGCCGAAGAGTATTTGATCCCCCATTGAGGTCAAGGAGCTACACGCAGCAAAAACCTACAACCAGATTCATGACCAAATTCAACAGACTACAGAATGTAATTTCCACAGATATGAGACCTGAAGTGATTCGAAATAGATTAAGCTTATATTTAAGAGACCAACTAAATGTGTTGTATGTTAAACTTGACGAAGGACCCCCCCCAACAACCACCGATCAGCAGAAAAAATAAAAACGAACCAGCATTAAGAGAAGAAATTAAAAAAAAAAAATAACCCAAAACAAAACAGCATGCCCAGTGTTTCAGTGTGCAAGCTGTGTTTCATTTCGCGCTTACGATTTTACATTTTAATTAGTATTTTCAACACGTGTTCGATTTTATTTGTTGACGAAGTGATATTGATTGTTTGGTGTCGAACTGTTCATAGTGTCGATCATTAATTGTATGTGCCGTACCATTTGCAGTTTCATCGTTTCACGATTGCTGTTGCTCACCTATCATCTTCTGTCCAGGAATCGTCCCCATTGTTATTGCTTTGAGTAAATTTCCGTCTCCGTTGTGCTGTTGTGGTTGTATTGTGTGTGCATACTTAAAGGCGATTACGATAAACCACGTGTGTAACGATGAGTGAAAACAAAAATTGCGCCAAGTGCGATGAAGCGATTACTGGCATAGAATTTGTCACATGCCGAGGATACTGCGATGGCATGTTCCATATGACATGTTCAAATGTGTCACGGGCACTGTTAGGCTATTTCACGCCGCATCGCAAAAACTTGTTTTGGATGTGCGATAAATGTGCTGAGCTATTTGAAAATTCACATCTCCGCTCTATTACTAAGGCGGCTGATGAAAAATCTCCGTTGGTGTCTTTCTGAGGCAATCAGTAGCTTACATACGGAGATAAAGCTGTTGTCGCATAAGCCCGCACCGTGTATGCAATCACCAGTGATCAGGCAATGGCCCCAAATCCGACAAACTCGAGCTGCCAAACGACCTCGTGGACCTGATTTAGAACAAAAGGCGTTCGAATGTCAATCTGGTTCCAAGCATGTTGACCAGAATGCAGTGTCCGTTTCAATCACCGCTCAACCAGTGAATAAATTTTGGCTCTATTTGTCTCGAATACGTCCTGATGTCGAGAAACGAGGAAATTTTGGCATTGATTCGAGCAAACCTTGATTTGACCCAGGACCCAGAGTTTATCAAACTGGTGGTCAAAGGAAGGGATACAAGCAACATGAGCTTCATCTCCTTCAAAATTGGTTTGGACCCCTCCCTGAAGACAATCGCGCTTGACTCTTCGACTTGGCCGGAAGGCATAATGTTCCGTGAGTTTGAGGAATATTCAACTCAAAAATTTCGGAAGCCCTCCGCTATATTTCTGACGCCGACAACGGGTACTCCACCGGCAGTTGTAATGCAGCGTTAATTAATTGCATAGGAAAACGATTTTATGCTACACGATATGACATTCAACCACCTGTTTTTACACCGGGACGCACCGAATTTAGTGTAATGGAAGCTCTCGATCCCCCCACCGCAGTCGTGCCATTCCAGCCCGCCACCCCCACCCGCCCGGCCCTCCGTGTGGTGGGGGGAGGGCCTTCCCAAACGCTACTGCAGGCAAGTACGACTTTCCTACTAGCCCGACAAGACCTGATTCGCTCTCCGATTCCAGCATATTTCTACCGTTTTTGGACGCACCTTTACACGCATGGTTTTTAAGTCAAACAGCGGGGCGCACAGAACTCAGCACTATGGAAGCCCTCGAGCCCCCCATCGAAGTCGAGCCATTCCCGCCAGCGACTTACAGCTGTCCCGGCCCTACGTGTGGGTGTGGGGAAAGGGTCTTCCAAAACGCGACTACAGGCAAGTACGACTTTCCTACTAGCCCGACAAGACCTGATTCGCTCTCCGATTCTAGCTTATTTTAAGGAAGTTTGAAAACAGCACCTCAAGAAACAACTTGTGTTAGCCGAATGCTGGACCGAGAATAGTATTGTGAAAGCCCTCGATCCCCTCACCGTAGTCGAGCCATTCCCGCCTGCGATCTGCAGCCATCCCGGGCCTACGTGTGGGAGTGGGGAGAGGGTCTTCCAAAACGCTTCTTCAGGCAAGTACGACTCCATTATTTGCCCAGCCAGACCTGATGCGCCCTTCGATTCCAGTCACTCTGATTGCACGCCTGCTTTGCTTCACGGACTACTGGCTTATTACCAGAATGTTCGTGGTCTGCGAACGAAAATAGACGACTTTTTCTCAGCTGCCATCGAGTCCAACTTCGACGTGATAGTTCTAACCGAAACCTGGCTCAGTGATCAAATTCATTCCGCTCAACTATTTGGAGATCAGTTCACAGTTTTTCGGAATGATCGTAATCGCATAAATAGCAAAACATCTCGTGGTGGTGGCGTCTTGATAGCAGTTTCCAAACGACTTCACAGTTGCCTGGATCCCACTCCTATTAACCCTTCGCTCGAACAGTTATGGGTCCAGATAACAACTCCACACAGGAAGTTAAGTATCGGCGCCATGTACTTACCTCCCGATAGGAAATCTGATTTAAGCAGCATTGAGAACCATATCAGTTCGATTGGCGCTGTGTTATCCCGTTTAGATCAC